>JAOXYF010000019.1:8573745-8665473 GCA_028565775.1 Sternarchorhynchus goeldii
AATTTTTATACATCTTGTTTATACACAAGAGATGACAGCGAGGCTGTGTCTAAAGTTTTGTTTTCTCACTTTCTTTTTCACACCTCTGCCGATAATTGCTGCAACTACAAATGACCACTGTTCTCGTCTTGTCTAGTTCTTATCCTCAATAGTTGACAAATGGTGAGCTGACCTGTTCACCGTTCAAGGAAAGAGAATGGTATCTTTACATGTGTCTCACATATCACAACGGGTGACGAATTTTATAGTTTCTTTTTACAAGTTTACCCATTTTACCTAATTAATAGATAGCCGTTTTCAGTTCTCTAGACTCCTTATGAATTATTCTTTTTTTAATCTAAGGAATCTAATTGTTTGCAAAGTTTTATGATGTTCTTTCAACAAAATGTTAATGCACTAATCGATATTAGTGTGCTAATAAGGTAACCTGAACAATTTTAAAAACAAAAACATGGTTTATACTTGGTCTTATTTCCTTAATGGCCAGAGAATGACCTCTGCCAAGTCACACTTGTGCAAGCCAAGCATGTCTGAAAGACAGGAAGACAGGAAGAAAGCTTTACCGGGGTTGTCATCGCGGATGGCCGATTTCAGAAGGCCTTTGGCATCTTCTGCATTCCAGGGGCTTAAGACCTTGAGTCCGGGGCAGTGGCTGTACCAGGCAGCAAAGCACTGCGAATGCTGGGCTGCTACCCCGGCGGAGGCACCGTTGGGCCCCCGGAACACGATGGGCACGGCCTGGAGGCCTGCCGACATGTAGCATGTCTTTGCTGCCGAGTTGATGACCTGGTCGATGGCTTGCATAGAGAAATTGAAGGTCATGAATTCGCAGATGGGCCTCAGACCAGCCTGAAAACAGAGACACGGCAGTTCCTCCGTTTGTTACATTCGAACAGTGTTTTACTGTGAATCTGAGCAAAAATCCTGGAATAGAGAGTTCAGATTATCTTGAACTTTACTGATGTCTTTCGAGAGAGGGGGAAACAAAAGCTTGCATCTTGCAGGAAGAAAAAGACTCACCATGGCAGCACCTACAGCAATTCCTGCAAAGCCCATCTGTGTGCAAAAAGAGGAAATAATATTTTAAATTATGGTAATTAAAGGTTACTATGGTAATTCATTATACCTGCATAAAATATAATATAATATAATATAATTAATTATATATATAACTGCAAAATTTTGCTTGGACAAATCTGGCTCACCTCTGAAATGGGCGTGTCAATGACGCGTTTATCCCCATACTTCTTCCACAGCCCTCTGCTCACCTGTACTGACAAATTTCAGTGCAATGAGATGTACTAGTACACCAGTGTAGAGGGAATGAAGAAATTTCTGAAGCACTCGCTGGACAACATCATGCTTCCTGACCTTGTAGGCACCATCATACTGTGCGACTTCTTCTCCCAGGAGGAACACACGCTCATCCCTCTCCAGCTCCTCATCCAGGGCCTGGTTGAGTGCATCTCTGACAGTCACCTGTAATGAATCAGTGTGATGACCGAAAAAATCTGTAGAGAGTCAATGGTTACAAATACTGCGTCTCTGGCAAGAGTATTTATTTATTAGCATTAGTGCTCTGAAGTATCTGTAACACAATGGGAAATGACAAACAAGCAGGTAATGACCAAGAATAGCATATCCACATTTATGGCTTGTGTGTATGACTGCTCAGTGCTATGTGGTGAGGTTGTCAAATATGCTTTGATCTTGCAAGTGCGATGTATAACAGAAGTGATACCTTCATAAAGGCTAGTTTGAGACTAAACTAACTTTAGTTAACACAAATTTATGAAATTAAAGTGGCATCTATTTTCTAATGGCTATAACCAAACTGATTTCACTGACAGGCCCAATCTGTAGACCGAAACGGTAGCACAACTTACTGGTTAACTAGTCGCCAACATCTCATTTAACAGCTAGCGTCATTTAGCAAACCAAACACTGGGAACATGGTTAGCTATTAGTTCTGTAGTAAAAGTTGGAGCATATCAAAGATAGTTTATTTGCTAGCTAGCCGGTGAGCATAGGTGGCAGGCTAGCTAGCCACATAACTACACTACATGCATACTAAGTCTAAGCAGACATGGTGTTTTAATACTTTTCACCCAAATGTTTATTATCTAGTCACCTCAGTACACCACTTGAGACTCTAGCTCGCAATCTAACTTAGCTTGCCCCCTACATATTGACATCTGTAACTAGCTACAGTTGCGTTAGCTTTTGGCTAACGAAGGTTAGAGCATCCCATAAATGCTAACCTGCACAGCAGCCGACGAAGTCTTATGAAACTCCCTTCGGAGGACAACCGAAACTGCATTCTGTCAACGAGGCAAAAAAGGATAAGTAATACATGAATGACCGAAACACTGCCTTTATAATTTTTTCTAAAGACCTTGAGAGATGATAGTTACCTTCCCCGAGCGAAAAAAGCACCTCAACGACGCCATCTTTAGTGTGTCCTCTGTGCTCTGTTTAGAGGCGTGTCTCTCGTGATTCCGTAGCCTGAGATTTCCGCGTCCAATGAAGGAAAGTGTTCATGAATCAATCACGTGGAACCGGGCGTTTAGTTTCAAAACGGAAACGCTGCCGGTGATTAGAAACCGTGGGGCGTAGAAGTAAGGTCGACGCCACAGTAAATGGTGGTTTTATGCATCGCTGGCCGTTTTATGGCCAGGTTTTCTGTGATGTGGTAGTTTTGACCCTCCTAACCGTCATCCCCTAAAGAAAATCGGTTCTGTCTGGGTGTGAAGTGGTTTTATTTGCCCAATTACTAGTTTTACTGGCTAGACAGGTTTGCGTCTGTTGTCTCTTGTGCAGAGCTGATGCAGTAGTTTGTGACGGTTATATTTAGGGGAAGAGTTGCATTTAAAGATGATGATTCTTCTGTAATTCTTTTGCGTAGAACTGAGAGCAACTTTCGAAGTAGGTCGTTTGTGTATTCCTACAACCACTAATCATTATCTCATGCACACCTGTCTTAGTATCTTCACTTAATGAATACAGGGAGTAGCCCACCTGTTGGCATGGCAACCGTGGTATCCTCCATCTTGTTTAACACTGGTAAGCTTATGACAACATAACCTGCGCTAACTGGATATTATTTGGTTAGCAGAGCGTGGGTATTTAAAAGGACGAGCAATGTTTCTCTCTTTGTTTGTTTGTTTTTCTTCTTGTTGTCTGAGTTTAGATCAATGTACTCATTTCTGGAATCCGTTTGACACCTCCATCTTACAAGCATAGCATCCAAGTGCCCCTAGAGGGCACTGGGAAAACATTCATGTTTCTGCTTTCTCTATATTTCCTCTTTCAGTCCCTGGACTTTTTTTTTATATTCCTTGTTATGGATATTTCCATCACTTTGGATTTCCATATCCAACATCACTGCTGTTTTCTGCATCTTCTGCACTGCCACAGTGTCTGTTTAGTTTGCCATTACTTGCTTGTCTGTCTGGAACTCAAGGTCCTGCATGTTCTTTGCTTTGTGGTTCATTTTTGTTGTTTGGTTTCTCCTCTTTGGGCTGCACGTGCCTGGCATATTTTCCTGTATATGATCTCTTCCACCTGGTTTATCTCAGTGTGTGTTTCAAGAAGACTTTGCATCCTGCTACTTGGTGCTGAATTATCTTAAATGCTTCTTCACACAATCTGCACCTTAAATCTTTTCCAATGTGATCCACCCTTGGATCAGTTGAGCTAGTGCTTAGTGCTTGATTTTGTGCTGCCATCACTGGTAACTCTGTTCTGTGCACTGGTAGGATTGTCTTATGTCGTTCCCCTCTGCAATTGGTCGGTGGTACGTTCTGATCTCCTATGCTTCCATAGCATCAATGTCCCCTATCTATTTTAGGCACTCCCATTATCCTGGGGTCCATTGCTTGCATGTATTAATGGATGTTTTGTGTCTCCTGAAAAACTCCCTAAGAACATGAGGAAGAAACCTTGAGGGGAACCAAGATTGAAAGACTTAAAGGGGGGTGGGGGCATCCTCCTACATACATATACATCTCAACACCTTGACACATCATCCGATCACTAGTAAAAATGAATGTGTCTATGCTGGTAGCAATGCTACTGTCTCCACTGTTTCAACTAGTGAGGAAATGTCATTGGCTTGTCTCACCAATGACTGTGCTGACAGCGGAAGCCTTATAGCAGCTGATAGTTCAAGGACAATTAAGATCTTTAGCAATCGCAATGATGGCTCATTCCAGGCATTTTTTTTTTTTTACAGCTGCTGTTAATCATTTTGTTCTCAGCTGTAGCCATTTCTCTCCACACAATTGTGTAAGACGAGTAAAACCAGCGTCTCTACATATTCTTAAGTTCTGGTTTTGCTCAGTGTGTGCGCTAAGGTCTTTTTCATTATTTTCTATTAACATCAAAATTCCAGTTTTTCTTTCCAGGACAGATCTCAAATATGTCAGTTCACCAAACACACAAAGACAGAAGGCAGTAGGAACAAGTCTATTGCAGCTGATGCAGATGTTCTGTGGAAGGGCTCTAGGTTCAGCCCCACTGCTAGTTTTAATTTAATAACTGTAGTAGAAGCTGACATTCTGTGCTTTTTGCTCATTCTTGCTATGCATATAAGCTTTCACCAGTGCCAGGAAAATTCACAAGCAGAACTGAAAAGTAAGTGTTGCAACAACAAAGTGCTGTGATTATTCCATTTTTACTTGAAAACAACCAATAACACAACACCATTTTGTTAGAACATTGTCAACACCAGTCTTATAATGGGGGAAACCAAACCACTGTTTTGCATTTAAACAGCTTGAGAAAACCTCCAGTGCTTACAACAGTGATTATAGCGCAAACAATCTTCATTGATATCAAATATAATCATTCTAATTCCCCTCCATGCTACCATCTTTTTTAGATAATTTAATCTCATGTAAACTTTATACCTCTTTTCAGGACCACTGACAAACAAATAGTGGTAAAGTGCTGTAGAGAAACTGATTTTCTTCTGCCAATATAATTTATATCTGAGCTGAATGTGTAGCCTGTAGGTTCCAATGAAAACCTTGCAATATTTCCTTGTCTGCAGTGCAAATGCATGAATGTATATACAGATGGGCAGATTGCTACATGAAAGAGAGCAACATTGCTTTTCTTGACATGTAAATGATGCTGGTTAATCATTTCTTATGAGGAGTCTTAGCACTTCATCAGTGAACAACTGTGAATTTTCACTCCCTGTCGCTCCCAGTAGCTGTGCAAGAGAAGTACAATATTCAGTCAACACGCCCATCAAGTCCATTCATACCCATAACCAGACAAAATCAAGACTGAATCTAGATGCCTAAAACTCTTCTTGTAAGGTTTATATGAGGATACTGGGACAGGATTATCGGTCTACTTATTGGAAACATAATTTGTATAACTTAGACCTGATTGTAATCTTGCATTACAATAACTCATACTGTCACTAGTTGGATAATTAACTACGTACAGCTCATAATTCCAAAAACAGGAATACCACTTGTCTTGTTTAGGCACAGCGGTTAAATGTGGCACAAACCCTAAAGCATTTTTTCCTATTTTTTCCTAAGAATGAATGAAAAAAAAATTTTACGTAACATCATCAAACTTAACATCATTTTCAAAAAGTGTTTAAAAAAGATGCACCTGCATGAAGAATTCATTAACCAAAATGAATTTGCTGAAGACATTTTACACGTTTGGCAGATGCTCTTATCCAGATACTTAGAATTTACGTTAGAGAGGTAGGCGAGGGTAGTGTTTGGAGTTCTGCCTTATTGGTGTAGCAGGGAGCACTTCCCCAAACAGGAATTGAACCTCGGTCCCCTCCATATCAGAAGCCACATTGTTACCCATCACACTATAACAACCACATGTCATAAACATGGTGCAGCTGCAAATGTGGGGAGTCTGTTTTATGAAGGTCTGTAGGATATTTGTTATTATTAACACGTATAATGGCCCAAATCTCAACACTGACAGCTGGAACTCCAGTTCTGCCCTCACAGTGCTCCTCCCCCTGAGATCTGCAGGTGGTTTGGGAGTGAAACAAAATGGAAAACAAAATCCATCATTCCTGTTTTCCATTGCAGTCCAGTTTTAAAACAACCACACCAATCTCTGCACAACTGAAGACCAAAATCTTTCTCATCTAATTGCACAAGATGAGAAAACAATAATTGAGGAGAAGAAGAAGAGAAAAGCAAAAAGATTAAAACAAACAAAGTCTCTTAGATGTGCGGACGGCTGCGATCGTTGGTCTCTGATTTTCGGAGTCTGCCTTTGCTGAAGGCCTGAATGGAACTGAGGAGGGCGCTGCGCCCCTGGCCGTTCACAGAGGGAGGGTGTAGGGAGGCAGGGCTGGGCTCACTCCCTGGAGGCGGAGGTGGAGGAGGCGGTGGCGGTGGCGTTGGGAGAGACGGGGTCACTTGCTGAACACCTGTGATTATCACACAACAAACACTGAATGACTAGTGGCACAATATTCCACAACTCCTATGGGCTGCCCTGAAAACAAGAGAACTACATTTACGGACTAAAGACATGTATGCCGTGACTATTCTAAACACTTATCCAAAGCAGTAACATTTAAATCAAAGAGAGATAATAATGTTTTTTCTTTCCTCTTAGAGTGAGCCAAGTGTCAAAAGTTATTATAACATCCTTACCCGGCCTCTAAACTTCATTAATAGTGCAATACATGTCCACATTTTCTATACATGATCCAACCAAATTATTATAATCTCGAATGATGAAAGATGTGAAATGATTCCTTATACAATATTTTAATGCTTTTTCACACACAACCAAAACAGTCATTTTGATATTAACTTAAACAATAAATAAAAAAGCAACCAAAATGTATGGAATCACAATCCACAAAGTCAAAGGATCAAAATGTACTGTATAGTCTGTTTCCACTGAGAAATTATGAGCATCTCACACTGCAAATATACATGGAAAATAAACAAATAATTAAATGAACAAAAAGGGCAGCTGTGCAGTCCAATGCAGATTGTGAAAATCGTAAAGTTGCAACAACCTTCATCAGTAAAGACGAATATTGCCAGAGAATATTGCCATTTGGAGGCTTTCAGGTGATGAACATCCTAACACACAATGGATGGAGTGAATACCACATAGTCTTGATGTTATTTTTGTGGGTAAGGGAGGACAGAATGACTGCTACTGAGGAAGGGTGCACTGCAACTTTATGATGATAAGAAATTAGTATTGAATTACTTTACCCCATACATGTTCAAAATGGTGCATGCTCTACTTTGAAGACAGCAGAGGAGGAGGGAAAAGAGGCAGATACAAGTTACTGTTCATAATTTTCACATCTTGCTGGGTGTGGAGCAAGGTGTTACATTCAAAGAAGCATATAAATCATTTTAGAGAGTGTACAGCGCTCAGGTTTACAAAAGTGTTTCAGTAGTGAGAAAGAGGAGTGAATGAATCAATCATGTTAACTGTTACATATTAGAAGTAAATGAAAAGATTACATTTTAAAGCAATTACTGAATGGGGCTTTTTGAACTAAAGACATTAATGTAAGCGAGCAGTAGCACAATGGTTACTATGGTTACTTACACTGTTCACCTTGATTTATGATTTCTTTAAATTACTGACTCTTCTCTGCACCTTTGCTTACACACTTTGGAACTGTACTCGCATCATCTTATCTGGGACTGTCCAATCAGACGACTGCCATAATCCTGGTTCCTAACAATCAATAAGATTTATGCTTTTCCTGCAAGTAGTAGCATATAGAGAAATGGATAAATACCTGATACAGGTGGAGGAGTGGGAGAAGAAGGGCAAGTCGGTGGGGAGCTGGCTCCTGAACCTGGCAGGGAAGGCAAGAGCAAGTTCTCAATGCCATGTGTGCAGTGGATGGTTCCATTACAGTTTGTTACTTTGATACTATACTATTCTGTTACTATGACACCGTTGTATTCCGTTACTATGATACTTTGTTATTCAGAAACGGTTCACGGGTCCATTAGCAGGTGCTGTAACAACTAGCTTTGGCCTCATCTGCACTTGCAAACTCACAAGCACAACAGAGGTACACTTAAGGTTAAGCATTACTTAAACTGCATATTAATCATGGGCAATGAAAAGCACCCACACCAAACCATCTGTCCAAGTTTAATCTACAGCAACACAGCCCAAATCCACCCAATATCCATCCAGACAACCACTCAAGTGTGCAGAAATTTCATACCAACAAGAACAACCAGCATGGGTCATTGGTGTGTAAACAAAGAAATAACAAAAATCAACTTACCAGAGTTGTTATTGTATTTTACAGAAATATCTTCCTCATTTTCATATGTCGATACCCTGGATTTCTGAGGGCAACAGAAAATAACCAAAAAACGTTCAACTTTAATAAAAAGAGTAGCTGGTGACATTGTAGGTCATGTTTATTCGGTTTTCCATCATCAGTACCGCAAACAGTTTAGCCAGGAACCTGTTTAGCCTGTCAATCACTGTTACGCCATCTCTGTATTCAGCAATATTTCTCTCTCTCCTTAACCAACTTTCAGTGCTGTAAATCGGTACTCTGGTAACCGTTACTCTGCAGAAGGCCTAGAGAAGGTCTGGATGTATATGGCACCAAACCCGATCTGATAGCTCGGACGTTTGAAGGAATGAGCTTCATGCTTTAGTGTGACTGCCGGCAACAGCACGTCCGTTTCATCAGACATTTTTCCCCCTTCTGACTCTGTGGACTTCTTTCAGTTTTAACAAACCAATCTCACATCGCGTCACTTTAATTCCTGACCCTGCAGTCGCTCGTCTACCTTTCGCGCCAGGGTCTTTCTCTTCTTTTTCTCTTCCTCCGAGCCGTGATGTGACTTTGCCCGTATGAGGCGTCTGTGTTGGTGAATCTGCAGAGAGAAAAATGTACCAGTGATCAGCACACCCTCTTATGACTTTGGGGAGGTTCTTCAGACAAGCATAAAGCTCCTCCCATTTATTTTAGCACAACATTAACCAATGAAAGTGGACACAAGTAAACGAGGCATTTAATGCACTGACTGTTCTCTGTTCCTCTTGGAGACGCTTTTCCAAACTTTCTTTGGACGTTTTCCAAGCCTCCTTCAATTTGGACGTGATCTGTGTTACATGGAGGAAACACAAGGCATGATCACAAATAAAACAGTACCTCTATTTTCATAAGCTGGAAGATTAAATAAATATGAAGCTCCATTTCTCCAGCCTCTGATTCTGCCTGTCCCATCCAGAAATAAAGTCAGATTCACATGCATTTTATTAATATAAACTGTGCAGACAAATACATTTGAAAACCAAGCTGAAGAAATACCTTGAACTGGGGCTTTTCTGAGTTAAACTGCTGTACATCACTAAAAAGGCTGTGAAGAGAGAGAGAGAATCACACACAAACAATTATTTACTTACTTTTCTTCACACTGCACAACAGTATTAAAATACAAATATGACTGCTATTTCTACTCACGGTGTTTGCAAGAGATGAGACACAGTGGGTAACCCCGTTTTACACGCTTCAGTGGTCAGGATGGACTGCAGGACTGAGACTGTGGAAAATGTAAGCTTTCGTTACAAAACAACCCCACTTATGTTTGTTAATCCTGTGCTAGTTTTAAGAACATCAGAGGAAGCTTTTTGTCCAACTGACCGACTGACGTGTAGGCTACAGACGGATACTGGTCCACTGGGACTGCATCAGGAGGTCTTCCATATGTCATTTCATACAGCAAGTGTCCAAAAGAGTAGACATCAATACTTTCTGTGGTCTGGAAGCATGTTAAAAGTAATTAGCACACCACAATGGCAAAACCTTAAGGAAGCAGTCAGTCAAAGTGTGCAGTGGGAATGCATACTAAAGAACAAAACAGGGTGGGGTGTGGGTGTGGGTGGTGGTTGTGGGACTCACGTTAATTTTTCTAAACTGCGTTACGTAGGGCCGATAGTAAAAGGGAAGCCCAAGCACAGAGTTTTCTATGTCCAGGAGTTTGCATGTGTTGTCCTCAACGAGAATGTTGGAAGCGTGGAGATGTCCGTATGGAAATCCCTTATCATGAAGGAATTTTAAAGCCTAAATCAATCATGGTCAAACAAGAGTGAAGAAAAGACAAAAAAGTTCAGGTTAAATTACTGAAAATACAGTGTAGGGCAGTTAATCTGACAGTAGTTGATTGTAAATAAGGAATGAAATTACATTTAACAGTGCCAACACCCATTATTGCCAACTGCTACAAATTTCTCTACCATCGCCATCAATGTTATAATCTCATACCTCCAAAACCTGTCTCCCATAAGTTCTGATCTGCTGGAGTTCCAAACCCTGGATCTTTTTGGGGTTGCAGTACTTCTTCAGGAATGGCTCCTTTGGCTTCACCTAGCCAATCAGCACAGGAGAGATGAAGTAAGGTGACTTCTGAATATTTTAACTGCACAAGAACAACTGCAAAAACTGAAAGTGTCAACATGAATGTAACATACAACGTGATGCAGCGTACCTTGCAAATATGATCCCTTAGTGTGCCTTTCTCGTTGAACATTCGAATCACTAAAGCTGAAGACTCACTAGTAGAAGCAAACGTGACTGGACAGATGTATGGATGCTGAAAGACCAAACAAGGAACCCCACATGGTTACACACTGCAGCAGCTACCTTTAAAGGACACAAACGGTCAACAGCAATAGTGAAGCAACAGGAAACTCAGACCGTCACTTTGCTTAGGAACAGAAAGAGAACAACAGGTACAGACTGTTTTCTGAACACATCATGCACAGGAAAAAATGTCTTAGCTGAACCCCCCACCTACAACAACCACCCCCACCTCCACCCAAACAACCACCGCAAACCACCAGAGTTTCATGATAACAGCAAGGCTGGGTGCTTTGCTTTGGTATGATATTCTCACACACTGTCAGGAGGTATTATTTCTTTCGTCCCACCATCTTAGACCATCTTAATATGGCAAGGTGAATGCAATTTAAGCCAATAAGATGTGAGAACACCGGTCATTTTTCATCTGGTCATTCACTGGTAACTGTAGGATAAAACTCTACCCTAATTTTAGGGGAAGTTAACGTATGTATTTTATGTGGTCAAATCAGCAAAAAAAAACAGCAATTATAATAACAACTATTCATAGTAGTAGTGGTGGTGGTAGTAGTGGTGGTAGTAGTGGTAGTGGTGGTAGTGGTGGTATACTGCAAATGGATATTCTGGCACTGCAATGCTACGTCCTTCAGTGAGCATGGGTTTACATCACCGGCTATATGGGCCTTCAACTGGCTGAACAGACATATGTGAGTACCCCCCACCCCCCCTGTTGACAGCAGACTTCATTTTATTCCAGATTTTCACTCTGTGCTTCCCTCCAAACTTAGGTTTAAAGCTACCAGAGAATTCTCCATGTGTGTCAACATTTGTGCCCTTAAAGACAAAGGCTTGTATTTTAGCATAAGCAAGAATTTATTTTCTCTACTCCCAATTTAGCCCTGCATTCTTCTATTGATTCTTCTCCTTCCATTTCTGGACAATCTGATGAATACTTTCCTTTTAGTGGCTCAGTACTACAAGCCCTGCAGAAATTAGGTAGTTTCATGTAAATGATATCTATAAAATACATATCTATATGCAAAAAATATATATATGTAAATAAGGGTCTGGCATGTGCTGGCTTACAGTGTATGACATGCAAATTAAGTGACTGGTGATCAGCTGTGCTCAAAGTATTATGATATTAGATGAGTGGTAGTTCATACTCCCAGCACTCAAACCCATGTTCCTTTCCAGACAACACTGATGAATAGAAGCCAATATTTCTTTAATTTAACATTTGAACACAGAAATATTAAATAATATTTTCCATACACAAACAGCTGAAAAAGAGGAAGACTCACAGACAAAGAAGGCAGAAGCTTCATTGTGGTCTGCAGATCTTTGTCGGACAAGAACTTATCTGGACCAAAGTCAACCTGGAGACAGAAACAGTATGACAACCAGCCCGTTAAAATAAAACTGGCTTAATCCGATGTCACCAACAGCTGTCAATTATACAATACTTATGTCAAAGAGGAGGAAGGAACATGTTTACAAAATACTGCTTAGGGACCCAAACACTCTTGTTTTGTGCAAACATCCCCCAGCAAAGCCCCAGTGTTGAATCAATGTTATGCAACAAGACCGAAGCAATGCTGGACTACGGTACACACTGCTTATGAAAGTGTGAGCATGTGCTTGCATCAGAGTAGGTTTGAGGTAACAAACAAACAAACAAACAAACCGCAAAAACACAGAACGCACCCAACTTAAGACTTGCCGGTCTTTGAGCTGCTCTTTGTTCTTAACTAAGAAGTACCGCTTTCGCAATCTCCAGCCTGCATCATAAACAAACAAATGGTCAGTTTTAAATGTTTATTATAATACTTGTTATATGAAACCCCAAAGGGAATACACAATGGAATGGAAAATTTGTGACTACAAGATATTGACTGATCAACAAACAACAATATCATACAAGCCCACATATCTTGCAAGATTCTTAGACATCTGACTATATAGTGTGAACAGAGTGAGCAAGTAATAAAACTGCATTTGTGCAGAATGTGACAATAAACCTACAAATACTGAAAGTTTAATATCAAACTCCACAAGCAAACATTCCATAACTTTATGAACCTTAAATACAACCTCTTTCCAAATGCTATTAAACTGGAATAATGTATATAATCACATATGAAGCTCAAACATTTGTTAAACCACTTGAGTTTACTGTAAACCACAGGTGACAGGTTTACACAAACAGAAATGTCAACACAGAGCCAATAACAACTATCAGGCTGCAATACCAGTGCTACTGGTAACACCAGCCCAGACACCTGGAAAAGTGTTGTGATTCTGTTGGGACGTACCCATGTCTTTTAAAGGTTCAACAACTTCCCATTTTGGGTCCGACCTAAAGAACATGGACACTTGCTGTAAGGCTATTTCTGTAAAAGATAAGTTTGAAAGTTAGAAAACAAAACATATAACCATCATTGAAAGTCACCAAAACAAGCCAAATGAATAGCATTTTAGAAGTGCACACTAATCTACATAAACGTATATAATGTGTAGATTTTCTGCAATTACTTAATTAATGACAGTATTAGTCGCTTTTGTCAAACTATTTAGTACTGTGTTACATGGGATATTTAAAATGGCGTTAAAGCCATTGACGTAATTGATTATGTAAACAAGTCAATTTGCATAATGTGCTTTGGCATGAAGCAGGGTGGCTGCACACAGTCAAAACTTGACTGTGAAATCATCAATGATATATTAGAATGGAACACGTTTTTTAGAATTAGTCGCTTACATTAGATTAATCGATAACAAAAGTCATCGTCAGGTGCAACCCTAGATGACATATTTTAGAACCAATTAATACCAATGACAGAAAGAGCAAAAATTATTCAACTCATCAGTTAATATTACTGTATTTAGTAAGAACATACATTCACATCCAAGCACTCACTCTGTTCTACATCCTCAGCCCAGCTTCATAATGTGGCAAGTCTCCAACCATTACTCACATTTACTGATGCCAAAATAAACATGCCTTTTGGTTCTCACATTGATTACTCTAACTTCCTTCCTATTGACCTCCCAGCCAAAACCCATTAACAAAATTCAGTTTATACATCTCAGGAGACAGAGTGACTACCTTCATTTTTAGTGATATGCACTAGTTACCATTTACATTATGAATGCAGTAGCAAGCACTCCTCTCTCCACAATTCAGTGCCCTGCATTGGTTATGCCTGGTTCATCTTAGGCAGCTCCTCCTGCCTTACAGCTCCCCTTTGTTCTCCCAGTTCCTCCAACAGTGGTCTAGTTGCAGTCCCTCATGCTAAACCCTCTCCTATGGGTGGCATATTCTTCAGTGCTGTAGCACCTAAACTGTCTTAATTCTCTACTACTCTTTTCAACAGATTTGGCTTTCATCCTTTTAAGTTTATTCTTACAGCCCCCCCACCAACGTCACTTCAAGCCACTCATGAGTGAAAACCTGCTGAAGATCGCTAACGCACATATTCTTTGTTTAGGGATTTTGCTTCTCATGTTTTATGGATAACACATGTATGCTTTTTATCAAACTTCTTTGCCAACACAAGCACAACCAACCCCCCGGTGATCAACCTCTGATCATACCTGTGTAGTTTGCAGAATAACTGTTATTATCAAGGAACTTTTTGACCAGCTCACAGCTGGACAGGATGTGGTGCTGCGTGAGGAAGTTCAGATACGCCTGAAGACCTTTCTGCCTCTCAGCTATGAACTCTCGGTCCATGTTCCCTATTAACTTCTTGGGAGGAAGGGGCAAGTTGAGGCCCGACATCTGACACAAGAAATAGAAAGAGAAAGAAAACCAGTGAGTGGAAGGAGAGAAAGAGAGAGAAAAAAACAAAAACAGGGACAGAAAGAATGCAAAAAAAGAAAAGAAACAATGTCCCTAAAAATGCTTTTGCTGGAAAGAGTGGTTTCTGGAACTTCACAGGAAATACACTGGCTAAGAGTCAGCATGATACATCCTACTTTGTGCAAAAAATGTGTGATGTTGCTGATCACACCAGTGGAAATACCAGGCATTCATCCACAGTTTCATGAACAAAGAGTTTTATTATGTTCCAGAAATCTGAATATTTTACTCACCAGCAAACTATTATTAAGCATGTCAAAGTCACTGTATCTCCTAATGACCTGCAAATATCAGAGAGAAAAAAAAATATATTCCTTCAATAATAAATCTCAATAGCTATTGATACCCAAGTTCCTTTTACCTGAGAAACCAAGACAGCAGCATAGCTTATATTTAACAGGACTAATGTAGTTTTTTCTCTTAGAAGCAACATCCTATATAAACAGAATAAGGAGAAAACACTTTTACAAAATACTACTACCCCCCCCAAAGGATAAAGATCAAAAAGAAAGCAAAACTGTCTTTTTAAACTTTTGCAATTTTGTCAGGTTCTTTAGCTTCTAACCACAGTGAATAAATGTTGTCATGTTGCATCCTTTTTTCTGAGCTGTGCACCAAGGGAAAAGTACTTAGGGAAATAACCTGCTTATACATACAGCCAGTGCACAGATTTCAGTGCCGATTACACACAAAAAATGCGTGCCAATGGCTTTCAAAGCTTGCTTTTTTTTTTTTTATAAATAACCATTTTGACAAGTATAATGCAGAGGATTACAAAGCCAGCGGACCTAAGAAAGTTTTGAGCATGTCCGGTAAAACTGCAAACCAATTGATTAATTTTAACAAATCAACTGTCAATTTTAGAAAGCCAGTTGGGCCTCATTATGTTTAACATGTGTATCCTGTGTGTGGGTTGTATGCACCATCAAGCAGGATCTCCAGTTGATTAAATTTGCCTCATCCTGCACTGCTCAAAAAGGGGAAGGATATCAGATACAGGCCTTTACTTAACTAGACTGAGTTGAACTAGCAAACTTACGGTCCAGCTGTTATCTGTGGAGACTCCTCTTTGTACACGAATTATGTATTCCTGGTAACAAAAAGGCCAGCATTACAAATACTGACAACAAACACTGACCCACAACTAAGCTAGTGAGGGAGGAAAAAAACCTATGACTATGATTAGCATTAATATTTATTAAGTCTATGCAAAAATATGACTGGTCTTTATCTGGTTTACTGGCTGTGGTGAATAAACATAACGACGCAGGGATTAGAACGGGGTAAACGGGATAAACGGGAAGTCCAAAGATCAGGTGTAACCTGTTCCAGTGTACGAGCTTAAGTGGCGGGGAAAGTGCTTCTATTAATACAGTGTTCATTTCGCTGGGAATGTTATTTTGTTCACCTGATACAGCAAAAACAACACTAAAAATAAAGCAGAAACAAAAACATTGTCACTAGACCACATAACCGAATGCAACTTTACATCACTCTTATTAAGTGACTACTACAACACAACTAATGGTAAATCTAAGCGAGAATCCCTCATTCATTACGTGGTTACATACAAACAGGGTAATGACAAACGTGGAGACGTGCAACTTCATAAAATACACTGAACAGTGTATTTTAACATGTACCAATAATGTAGCTCCAGTACCATCTGAACTGCGCCGGGTACCATGTACATATTCAAAGACAGCTAGATACCCAAGTTACATGGGTGGGTAATGAACATGCAGGTCACGTTGATAACTCTTGAATATCCTAGCTAGCTTGCTAGCCAACTTAGCTAGCTAGGTCCTCGTATGCCGTACTAGCCAAGATATAAACCATCTTGGTTTATAATAAGCTTATTTTCAACATGAAAAAAACCCTAGCTAGCTAACCTTAATCACAAGTATATTACGCTACAAATCACCTAGCTAGTAAACTCTTAATCTAAAGCTAACATTTAAAAAAAGATTTAGGGTATTTTTTATTAGCTGGCTTCCTAGCCGTTACCTGTTAAATGCAAGTTGTCAGACAGCTAGCTAGCCAAGTTAGCTGCATATACATTGTTATCTACTTAAAATATATATATCTAAGCTAGCAATTTAAATGTTTAAAAACTAGCTAGATGTTTGTCATTCACGTGATTCAGTCATTTAAACTGATAGGTAACTTAGCTAGACATGACACTTATGCGGTTATGTAGTAGGATAACTAGACACTTTAGTCTATCAAGACATCTAACCAGCTAACCAGCTAGCTGATTTAACTGGCATAGCTGTTTAGCTAACCCAGCTATCGAGTTAGCTAGACGGGTCAAGTAGTTATCGAGTTCACTTTCCCGGGATGGTTTACTAGTCATAAGCTCACTAACTAGCTATCCTTCGCGAACGGTGCGTCCATTCCCGTGATGTGGTGATTTCACTCTCACTTACCGTATGAGACTGCAAGCTCTGACTGGTTTCGATGACTGCTGTCAGCGAAACCGTGTCGTCCAGAAGAACCTTCCCAGGTGACAGCTTCTCCATGAAAGCCATTCTGGCGAACCGCAGATGATCGGTAAACTAAACGATATCACGTATAAGGTACGTAGACTGCTATAAAATCCTTCAACGAAAAAGCTTCTTATTCGTCATTGTGGCAGAGGGTGATAGGTTGACATTACTTCCTCTGGCAAGCTATGGACTAAACGATAGCCGCAAAGATCCCGCCTCAGTCTGTAAGTGTGCAGACAGCCTGCCGCGAAGCCTTCTACGTCTGCGTTATTTGACAATAACGGAAACACGTAGAAGTAGCAGAAAAGACGAAATAATGCAAGCGCGATAAAAAATAAATAAATTGCAAACACAATAAGGTCACAAGAAAGTGGTTTATACTGCTAAATGTCATGGCACAATACACATTTATTACAACAGTCACTAAAAGATAATTTCAGGAAAACAGTAATGGCACACTTCAAGGAAACAAAGTGAAAAACAAATTGTAATGCGTCGATAAAATTATAACGCCATAACATTATAATTTAATCAACACGACGGTGGATGTAAGATAATCAAATAACCATTTATTTGAAACCGCAACTGTTGCATCTAGCAGGACGATACAGCGAGGAACGTCAAATTTAACCTCCCTGACCACCTCTAACACCAACCTTAGAACCAAAACGATATTGGAGGAGGGGAGGGAGTAAAACACAACTTTTATTTCTTGGGATCATTTGAGAACGCATGAACAGGTCTTAATTAAACCACAGTTCCAGCTACCCACGCACTTCATAGAACAGGCCAGTACCAGCACAATCCAGAAACGAGGACAGCCGACCATTTCTAAAGGCAGTTTGTAGCAGACATTTTACATATTTGTAAATTCTCAGAAAATGAAGCCAAGAGATTTTACAAATAGGTTCAGCAGTTTTTAATCCACGTCTTACTGAAATAATTGCTTCTCAATTTATAATCACAATCTCAGCAACATCTAACTGCTGTACTCTGAAACAAACAAACAAATCTCTGTAGTGGGTTAAACATTCCAGTGAGGATTATGAATCTCCTTTTCAAATGGCGGAGTATAAAATTCAGTGTATGCATGCATATATTACACATTTAATCAGGACGTTTTGAACACAGGGTCTTAATATTGCACAGTGAATTCTCCCAACCACTAGCAAACATCTGTGCAACTAGTCATTAAAACCTGATAGAAAGCATGTTTTTAGAACATCATAACACTACACTGTGAATTTTCCCCATTTCTGAAAAGGAGATTATCAGGGATTGTGGGGGTTTAAATGATTGTCCTTTTAGACAGAGTTTAAATAAATGAAAAGCTGCAGAGAGGTATCAAGTTTCTTCATTACCAAGGCTAAGAGCAAGGTTGGTCCAAATGCAACTATAAGGTACGGTTCCAAATATAGTGAATCATTTAAAGCATCATCAGACATTACAGTTTCCATCTACTGTATTTGTAACATTTCTGAAAAGGGGAACAGTTAGTTTGAATTTAACAAAAGGCAATTTATGAAATTTATAAAAGAGAAATAACTTGAGAACCAGAACATGCCCAAATAAACAAGCATCTTAAGTGAGAACATGCAAGTTTTAAATTCACTAAGAGTTTCTTCAGTCGTCTTCTCATGTGTGCTCCTGTACCATGACCACGACCTCCCCTTCCATAACCACTTTGTCTTTAACCGAGCAGGAAACAGAAATAAAAACAAAAGACATTTTGATCTTCTTCACCCTTGCCTCGGCCACCACCTCTTCCCCCACGTACAGAGGTGCCGGGAAGCGAATTTCCTGGTAGAGAAACACACACCCTGGGCCGGGCATTTTGCTCCCCAGAACTGCTGATACGAGTCCATTAATCAGCACGCCATGGACAATGGGTGCTTCGAAAGACGTCGTTTTGGCGAACTCGGGGTCAAGATGAAGCGGGTTCGTGTCTCCGGTCAGCTGAGCGAAGAGTTCGACGTCTCTGGCGGTGAAAGCCTTGGTTAGCGAGGCGTGTTCGCCGACGTGAAGCGCGCGGTGAGAGCGACGCACGGCCGAGGGGAGTCTCGCCACTACACCGGTGGTTGTGGCGATGGCGAGGCGCAGATTTGTGCTGAACAGGCTTCTTCTCAGGATGAAAGTCATTTTTCACAGATACACAGTGGAGCAACTCCTCTCGACAGCAACAGGGCTACTGCGCCTCCATCTCGCGACTATTTCCAGACAAGGCTAGTAAGAATGGTGACACCTGCAAGGATAGAGAATGTAGAGTTGCAATTCAATGAAAGATTTGCTCTTTTCATCAAAGTGATCAAAAGAGGTGTTGCTTCTGTAGCTTATAAAAGGGTAAACGGACCTTACAATATTTGCAGTAGCAGACCATGAGCACATCCAGTATGTTATTAATTATGTGAACATGCTTCAGAAAATAAATAGATAAAAATCGTTAAGACATCCCTTGAAAAATTACAGACCACTCACTACTGCCATCTGCTGTTAAAGACGAATTCAGGAACCAAACATGAAAATGCAGGGATACTGCTCTGACGTTAGTCGTGGTTTCGACTTTGAACCACAGAATGTATAAGCAATTCATGGTTTAAACAGTGAAAAGGTCACTCTTCTTTCTTAACACGCAGCACTGTGTGTTTGGAGCCTGTTGTTCAGCCTTCACCAATTTAAACTAAACCCATATGCTGCTTCATTTCAAATACCACCTAATGTCCTCTAGATGTCGCTTTTCGTGAGGTTTAAGAGAATACAACTAGTTTAAATAGTCTTTTTAAGACCTCTAAATCTAATTTTAAATTGTTCAGGTATCTGCTCTCTAAACAATACTGAGTTATAGGAGGTTTTTGGTTTATTGTCTTTTCTTCCTTGCACCGTTCTGAAAAAATCTGAGCAGGCCAATGTATGCATGTATGTATGTAACCCAAAAGTTTAATATGTAGGAGTTACATAACCTTCGTTATATATTTAAGTTGATGTTTGATATACTACATGCCTATAGAATTATTTTACTCATAGGTCAATGGGATGGGTTCAGGGTAGCTAATGACCCACGGGAGCACTGAGCCCTTGTATATTTTTGTGCAAAACAAGCAAAATAGTCAGTTTATTGAGCAATATATGCTGTTTATACACATTAACTTAATACATTAATATTATATTACCAACTGTAACATGCTAGCCATTTTAACTTGTGATGTGTTGTATTTTCTGATTGTCTTATTCTTTGTTCAATATTATATTTCGTTCTATATTTTATTTTTGTCTCAAGTCAAAAGGAGAAAAGAGAACTAGAAGCACTGCCACTTTGTAAACATGACTTTTTAAAATGAGAATCAGATAATATACTTGCTAACAAAGACCTTACCTGGGTGACTCTGAAAGCACATGATTCATTTTCACATGATCCAATCAAGGTTAGTGCACTCCACAGCTTCACCAGACCACTGAGACACAAACGCATACAATGCAAACAAAATACAAGAATCATACAACAAAATAAACACATCATAGTATTCCACTCAGCATTAGTTTCAGCAAAAGCCCTCATTGTTCTGTGGGGGCTCTGTGCTTACCTGTTGTACACTCGAAGAACGGCTGACTGTGTCTGCTGGTCAAACTTCAGCACATCAAAAGGAAAGGCAGCTCCTATCTACGACACACCGAGGTGATGAACAGTTTATCTGCTAATCTCGCTCTTCTTTTCAAACGAGACCACCAGGACTAAAATCACATTTCAATTACATCCATATTTGCAATTTAATATAGAAATGTAATGTACATCAGGTAGACCACTACAGATTTAAGAACATCCTTACCTCTCCATACAAGTCTTTAAGACCAGATATTATCAGTTGCTTGAATTGTTCTGCACCGAGTGTTTTGCTCCTATTACAAAATACTCTTTAGAAGTGTCCGGAAATTCCATGTGGGGGGAAAAAAGAAAGAAGGTTGCAATGTATGTATCTAAAGGAGACAATAGTGTAAACCTACTGAACGTGACCTTGTTATTGCATACAACGATGTTTCTCAACCAAGTCCTCAGGATTCACCAGAAAGCTAAGATAACGTCCATAACCCCAAACCCCTGGATTTTGGGTTAATAAACACCGTCGTACACTATTAAACTGGCATGTGGCTTACTGTTAAAATCCCCAGCACGTTACTCGGTGAAACGCCCAAAGAACTAAAAACAACATGCTGTTCACACTTACAGACGAATCTTCATATATTGGTACACAGAGGCGTTTTTATACACGACTCGCTCATAAGACTCGGGTTCCTTATCCATAGCGTTTGAACACTGCAATGTTAGACAAAAAGGTAAATCAGAATAATCAACGAGATATGTTAACATAGCTAGCTAGCTAAAAAGGGTGGCTGGGCATTGACAACACTCATAAGAACATAGCGATAGTTAACGCATTATTAGTTATTCAACATTAATATTGGGCTTACTAATATTTTGCATCTACTGGTGTAACTGCGCGGGCATCACGCCACAGAAAACTACAAATAAAATTACTAGCTAGGTACCTAAGACATATCCTCTCCGGCATGAAGACCGCCATGCACGACACGGTTTACGACAGTTTACGACTGATCCTGGTATTCTGCGTAGAAGAACCGCTTGAAGGCCACTTTTTGTATTAATATGCACAGGAACAGATGAACAACAATAAACGTACCAGTTGGATATATACAATAAAAGCTCGACATTCGTACATAAAAAGAAAAGAGAAAATAAGCCAATTAAAATAAATAGAAAATAATACCATTGGGGCTCTAAAAGCTTTAACATGGCGATAGTTTTACAGTATCTTTTGTTTTGTTTCAGGTGCACTTATGCTAGCCACTTAAACACAGCTGGGACGAAAGGGGAGACAAACCACTGCGCAGATCCTCCGATAATTTATGCCACGTGATAAAAATGATCGAATACTTTTCAGCGAATTTGTTGTTCAGCGAATTTGCGCCAAGTTGGCTGACAGCTGCTTCATCCAACATTTTTTCTATCCCCACTCTTAGGCGTCTAGTGTAGGACTTGAGCGACATATAGGCTTTATAAAATTAACTACAAACAAACTTTTATTCGTATAACAAATGTACTCTAGAGTATACGTCTATAATAGCGATAACATGCGTTTAAAATAAAAATTAGCCCAAAGCCATCAAATGAAGCCATTTTACTAGACCGATTTAAAACCATTGGTAACACTAAATATAGAAATTGGAAAGCCTAGTAAACAAACGTGTTAGTCGATTTGTGAATGACTTGTGGTGGCGCTAATTATGCGTAGGTCAAACTTGTTTTAGCTTTACGTTCAGCTCAGTGTTATTTACATATTTGCGTTCAGATGTCACACTTGCATAAATTCTTGCTTGGAACGGTTCCGTCAGCTACGTATCAACCGGGTGAATGTAAACAGCTACTGGAATGAAGTCTGGAAGCACATCTATTCCCAGCTGAAGTTACTTCCTGAAATTCTTCTTCGTTTCGCTTTTCATTTTGCCCCTACTTCAAGCTCAAGGAGAAACGTACAGAACCAGACGTAACCGTTCTGAAAAAACAAATTATTTTATCAGAAGGTAAGTTTTACACTTATTGTCTATCTTTGCTGAAAAGTTTACTGTAATTGTGTCGCGAGAGCGCTGAGAAAAATAGCGAGAACTGTTAGTGTTTGTAAGTAACTGGATATCAAATGCCAAATTGCATAAATGTAGATGTTTCAAAGTTTCATATTAGTCAGGTTCTGTGTAGTCAAGACTGTCATATACACAAATTTTACTTCTCATCGTGGATCAAAATGTTCATGTAGGCTACTGTAAATATTAGAAAGTTTAATTTTTTTATCGTACTATTTTTGTAATTAAAACATTTCATTAACGTCGGAATGCTTTGCAGTTTGAACACTGTTTTAAAATAAATAATTAAAAACGTGATGGATTAACTCTTCTTAATGTATGTCGTTATACATTTAGATCACGGCATGGCTGTCCCTTACAGCATACATAACATTAAACAAGGTAAACACATGCGATACATTGACAGTAGATCTATTACACAAAGCGGAAATGTTCTTAGTTTTGCAATATATTACCTTTAGCTGTACTTGTAGCTACTTATATCTACTACTACTACTACTACTACTGCTATTACCATTAGTAATACTATAACTTCTATCAATATTACTACTACTACTATTACTATTACTACTACTACTACTATTATTACTACTGTTATTATTATTACTATTATTACTATTATTATTATTACTATCATTACTACTACTGCTACTGCTATTACTGCTCTTGCTGTTATTACCACTACAAATACTACTACTGCTGTTACTACTACATTTTGTTACTTTAGGTGTTTTCTTGTAAGCCTACAAATTGTTGGCTAAACAATATCTCATCATTTGCTTGTACTATTAATGTATCTCCTAAGGCTTATGTGATGTCTGTTGTGTCTTCCAGCGGAGGAAGCAGCCAAGCTCCTGAGTGAGGCCATCAATGTCGGAGACAAAGCAGAAGCGTTAAAACACCTGGAACAGCTCCTTCCCCTAAGGGTGCCCATACGTGTACAGCTCAACCCCGAGGTGTACTCGCGGAAGTCACTGAGGTAGGCTAACGAGTTCAGCGTTTGCCTATCGTTCCCTTCATAAAGATGAAATGCTTCATCCCCTGAGCGAAATGGCCTCGTGTTTAAACGCAGGTTGAAAGTCGGTGTCGGGGATGCGCAGTCTGTCGCCAACATCCCTGTCACCATGTTGGTCACTCCTGGCATGACAGTCGAGGAGCTGAAAGAGAAGGTAAATAAAACATGTACTTGAGCTTCACACAGTGTCCGTAAACCTTTCCAGAGCAGGTCCCTTAATGGAGTCACATCCCATAATGTATATCTTATAAAATATCCACCAATTCAAAGGACTTTGGGATGTCTAAGGGTAAAGTACTGATTCCTGAAAGAGAGCTTGGGAAAGTACTTTTCCACCACACATTTATTACTTGACAAACTGTTGACTGGGACAGGTCAGATGCAGGAGAGCAGCTGAGCACTGCTGTCTCTTTAATTCCAGTAAATCCATTCATGACCTTGTTTCCTCAGAGAAAAAAAAGAGAATATACAACAATGTTAATTCATGTGTGTTTAGCACATCTCACCACACTCTGTCACCTTATTTAGGTTTACTTCTGCATTTGTTCAAGCTTTTTTTTTTCTTTCTGGGTCGCATTGGTGAGTTGCAGAAGGTAATTAGACCTGCAAATACAAATGTCAAAATCTGTTTCTTCTTGTGTTTTCAGTTGAATCAAAGACACAGTATGCCTGCCCAGTACTAACATAGGTGTTCATTACAATGGGTGTTAGGTTAGATATGTCTCATACTTCCCTCTAACTTTGGGTTAGGGTTAGGGTTAGAAAAAGAAAGGCAGACCAGTCTTGGTTCTCTTACAGTACTGTTCTCTAAACAATATTTGTCACAACAGTATATTTGTCCAAAGTGTAACCAGGGAGATGGATTCTGTTTCTGCTACACGATGTTGAGTTAATGAATGCTGGGCTAATGACATGTCGTGAAATGAAACAAATTAACAAAGTAAAGTAAACAGAAAGCAATTTTACTAGAAATAGACTTTAAACTATAGTGCTGATAGCCTTCTGTTATTGGTCAGCACCAACAGGCTCAACCACCACAGGATAAAACCTTCTGTGGACTTGGTGCAACACCCGGTCTGCATTCATGTCAGAATCACTTTTCAAAGCAAATTTACGTCCACATCACTACTGAAGATAGTACTCGTTCCTGTACATAGTTTTTCGCTCATTACTTCACATTAATGTACTCTTTTAGTCATCTTCATCTAGTCTGTAACCTCACTAACAATCATTAACTGTGGCACAGTAACTCTTGAATAGTCAGTAGATATATGTGGCTCCTGCAGTGTTAAATCCAATAGGCATCAACCACATGCTAGCAGGGATAGACACCAGAGATAATCAAAAGCAAAACCAGAGTGAAATGGCTTGGAAGTGTGCACAACTGGAACAGCAAGATTCCACAAAGTTAAGGAGACAAATACAGGAACTATGTAGACACTAAGAAAAGATTCACAGGTGATAAAGATTCACAGTGATAAAGGTTCAAAGATGCCTCTGGCTTTCTGGGGATAGTGGTCTACAAGCTAGTTGAATGGGAGCACCTCTGGCACCTGTTTTGTTCTTCCTGTAGAGGAGCCATGTTTTTTTAAAAGTGGGATTATTTATCTTTTGGAATGATTAAATATCACTTGGAAGTTTAAAATATTTTGTCACCTGAGAATGGACTGTGACATTTTAGTGGGGGCACGTTTTACCTGACGTGGCACCACATTTTCCACCCTCGCAGATCAACCATGACTACGGCTTCCACCCATCGCTGCAGTGCTGGATCTTTGGGAAGCGTCTCGCCCAAGACGGGGATACGCTGTTCAGTCACAATGTGACAGAGGATGACTACCAGGCCTTCCTCTTCATCAAGTCTGCCCAGGCAGCCAATTTCAGCCATGAACAACAGAAGCAAGAGGAGGACCTCCGGAAGATTGGCGGTAGCACCCCTCCCCCCCTTAATTCTAACCTTTTAAGATTTATACGGTCACACATGGCCTGTGTGCAGAGTTTCTGTAAATGTGTAGCATTGTTTATCTTGAGAAGAAAATTGCAGCACTGAATGAACTTTAACACACTGCTCATTTGAGTCAAGTTTTGACATTGCAGAGTTGAAAAGGAGCATTATGAACACTGTTTAAGGGTCATCGATTTATTTTCTCTTGCTCTTTGTGGTCCATTGCTGAAGTCAGATGAGATTTAAAACAAACACAGAATGTCAAACAAATTTCGTTTCTTGTTGTGTCAAGGTATAATTGGGAACATTGACTCACTGAACCTGCAAGCCAGAGGTCCAGAAGAGCTGGGAGCAAGAAGGAAACAACCTCAAGTACCTCCTAGACAAAGAATTCGCTTACCAGTTCCTCCCAAGCCACTGGTTCATCCCAAGCCACTGGTTCATCCCAAGCCACTGGTTCATCCCAAGCCACCAGTTCCTCCCAAGCCCATGGTATTTCATACTCCCTAACGCAGACATAAAAGCCCTTCAGGATACAGATTACATTACCCAACTTCAGTATAGACAATCAAACAAAAGAATCCATCATTGTTAGTCATTTTGTTTTATAGTAGAGATAACGATGTCATTGTTATCTCCGCCACATGAATGTGTAGTGACCTAATCTGGGTCATGTGGTTATAGGTTGGCTGGTCCTGCACGCAGTGCACCTTTGTGAACAAGCCCACACGTCCTGGGTGTGAGATGTGCAGCAGTGAGAGGCCCCAGAACTACAAAATCCCAGACCTGTACCACCCAGACGAAGAGGAGGCTCAGAGACTCGATCAGGAGTTGCTGGCCAGCCTGCAGTATGAACAGGTGAGCTGAACAGCTAAATTGAACAAACTAGTGATTGTCTGCTTTTTCCCCCACCTTTTTTTTAATGGCATGAAACAATGCAGTCCATTATAGATGAGCGGGAGAAGAATTTTCTCAGTCTTCTGGAGACTGATGCCTATGACCTTATAAGCAACAAGGAGGAGCTGGACTGTACAATTTGCTATTGCCCTGTCATGCCAGGAGAGGGCGCCACTCTCCGAGAGTGTCTGCACAGCTTTTGCAGGTACCGCACAATAAAACATGTTTAGACTACATTTTTGATGGCAATAATAAATATGATCAAAAAATGAACTGGTTTATCTCATTTTTCTTGTTTGATATACAGAGAATGTCTGAAACAAACCATTGTGAACTGTATGGATGCAGAAGTTCTGTGCCCTTATGCAGATGAAAACTATTCCTGCAGTCGGACACTTCAGGACCGAGAGATTAAAACAGTAAGACCCGCCTACTCAAACAATTCATAAGCAAAACTGTAATAAAAACAAGTAACCACACCACAATAAACCGGTGTGTTCAAGTCACAAGTTTGCCAAAATAAAAACAAATCAACAAAAATGTTAGGAATAAATGCTGTCAATCTTAAACAAATAAGAAACGGTCTAGTTCTCACTCGCTTTCGTTTAATCTTGATTACCGTAGGGGTTCTATCCCTTAAATGTGACAGGGTTTGAAAGTTCCTTCCTCCCAAACGTTGAGTGCGATTTGTCTTGCAGCTTCTTTCTCAGGACGAGTACCAGAAATTTTTGGAACTGAGGTTGAACATTGCTGAGTCGCGCTGTGAGAACAGCTACCACTGCAAGACCACAGACTGTGTGGGCTGGTGCATCTTCGAAGACAACGTGAACGAGTTCACCTGCAACATCTGCAACCAGACGAACTGTCTCCTGTGCAAGGTGAGTGCAAAGTCCACCACTCACCTTCCTCAGCTGTGCTCAACCTTTTACCAGGGTCAGCAACAAACTATGACCCATCACAGCTGAGGTTTCTGAGAAATGACTGAGTAATAATAATAATAATATATACATTATTTTATATATTTCTCTAGCACTGTTTAAAAACATACATGCATACATGAAGCTAAGACAAACAGAAAACAAAAGACATATAGATAAAAGTTTAATATAAAAGAATAAAATACAACGACAGAAGGTGCAAGATTAATTTAAAGCTAATCTAAATAGATTAGTCTTAACCCTTGCCTTACAAGTAACCAGATTGTCAAGAATCTTCAGCTTGCTAGGAGGGGAATCCCACATCTTAAGGCCATAATAATAAAAAAATGATTATGCCTCGCCTCTCTTTATACAGGAAGTGGGAATGACCCTCACATTACTGCTTTTAGATCTGAGACCAGTATCTTGAAGTCAGTTCAGAAAGACACAGATATCCAGTGTAGCTGTCTGAGAGCAGATGAAACGTACTCCTTCGTTTGTGTTCTATAGATTCTGAGCTCTCAGTGTTTTTCACTTGCGGTGTCGCAGTAGATGAGGTGACACTAAAGCGCGTGTAAGTTTTGCACTGTGGCTCGACAACATCTCAGGTGACTACATGCAGTTTTTTTTAAATATTACTTGTGTTTTTTAAAGCTCACTGGAACGTTTTTGCAACAACAACAAAAAACAGTTTTTATTTAAAGAAAAAAAGGGAATGGAATAAAAGATTCATTAAAAGAAAGATGCAAAACGCAGGTTTTTAATGCATTTTAAATTGCACATGCAACATTTCTCAGTTAACCATTGCCAAAAACAAGCAATTTCGTTTTGTCTACAGAAAGTTGTGACATATACAGGATTTAATTTACAATTGTCCTTTAAGAGCCAGTTTTTTCAGATTGCCTCAGCCAGTGCCAAGACAGCCATCAATGAATTGAAGAGGCCATATGAAATTATGCAAATAAGCTCATACTAACAAGTCCACAGCGACTACTGAATATTCATATACTCATTAACACCTAATTATCATTAGGTAAAGAATCATTTGTCTCCCCTAGGCCATTCACAAAGACATGAACTGTAAAGAGTACCAAGACGACCTTCACCTCAGAGCAGCAAATGACATTGCAGCCAAGAGGACCACGGAAATGCTGGAGGTGAGCGAGCCAATGAGCAGTCGCGTTGCGTTAACCTTCGAGCCAATGAGCAGTCGCGATGCGTTAGCCTGCGAGCCAATGAGCAGCATGGATGGTAACCGGTCGTCCCCCTGTTCTCTACCTCAGATGATGCTGCAGAATGGGGAAGCCATGCACTGCCCTAAATGCAAGGTGATTGTGCAGAAGAAGGACGGGTGTGACTGGATCTGTTGTCTAATGTGCAAGACGGAAATCTGCTGGGTGACCAAACAGGCCAGATGGGGCCCTCAGGTAAACTCACAACCCTCTTACTTTTTGAGTGTTATCTTGGTAAAAACTCGGAAGATTCTTGAATCCAAGATGATGCAAATGACAAAACACAGTTGTTTTTGTTAGAATGCGGCCATAATTCAGTTCGGTTCGCAGTTCTCTCTGCTGATATTTAAGTAGCCATGTGTAAGTTAAACATCCTTCGCGTTCCTGTGGTTTTACATCACTGGTGGTAATATATGATTGCTATGGAAACGCCGCACTTAGTTTTATAGTGTTACTACCCTTTCTATTTCCAGGGTAGTGGAGACATATCAGGTGGCTGCAGGTGTCGTGTCAACAGGGTCCCCTGTCACCCAAACTGCCAGAACTGTCACTGACCTACGGAAACTTCCCAGTCAAGAATTTAGTCTCTACTGCATCTAGTTTAACTAATTTAACTATATGCAGTAAAATGTATTAACCTTTTACATTTATCACCTGGGTAATTTAACAGATTGAATGTATGAATTTAAATGAGTCATTGGGAGTGTATGCAATGCTATTAATATATGCAATAAATAATTTATAAAAATGTTTCATACACATTTGTTGGTTATATTGAGTTATGACGTATGTTGTTTGAGAAGTGCACTTCTATAGACAGCATTGTTTTAATATCCAAATTAGAATATTTATATTATATTTATTTTAAAATGAATTAAGGAAACAATAGCAGAACATTTAACATTTGTTAGTGTAGAAGGAGCAGGCTTTATGTGCCAAGTCGTAACTTCACTGGAAATACGATGATTTGTACCTCGTCATGAACAGCAATGTGTCGGCTATTCTGGCATTTGTCTAGCATACTCAGTAAAAAACAACAAAAAATGTAGTTGTTAGTGATAAACTAGTGATTTTTCTCAAATAGTTGTGGATACAGATGGGCAGTTAAATGTCTATACCCATACTCAGTAAAAAAAAAAAAAAAAAAACAGCTTTTGGCTGTTTGAGGAGTATTTCACTGCTAAACCCTAGATTATTTGAAATGGTTTTACAGTGTTTGTCAATGTTTGTTTTTAGAAATATATATGGTGCAAAAATAGATTTCCACAGGGCATAATTTTCAATTCAAGAAACAGTCATTTACAGCTACAAGCATAAAAAAACATGAGTGATATCAGACTACTGAAAGGCATTTTATTGCTCTTTGACTAGAAATCATTTACTTGTTAGCTTGACTGCTAATAGCCCTGCGACGGCAGTTCCTACATCGAGGTTCATTTGGCCCAAGTAACAACAGCAACTGATGGTTACAAAAAACAACGTCTGCAGGTGTGACACTTACCCTGCTCGTATGAAGCAAGTATTTATGCATACTGGTGTATATCAATGCAATCTTCATGAAAACTGAGGCTGTATATTTAATATGAAGAATAATATGTACTGATGTGGAAGGAAAGCCTACAACATTCAACAGAACACAGAGCAGTAAAGTAGTTCCTTGATGAGAAGATATGAGATTATTCCACTGTCTCACTAGATAGTGAAACAGCTCAACTGTTACACTGGTTCCTGCTATATGTTTAGTGTAGTGTTCCTTAAGCCACATAAATCACAGCGAGTGGAGATTAACTCCGTGTTTTCTAACAATGTAGAAAACATACAGTGTATAGTGGCTTGCAGACGCACACCGTGTATAATATCTTATCATTTGAAATCCATACAATAATATCGATTTGCATCTTTTTAGGTTTATTTGTTTCTGAACATACTTTAGGGATTAAAATAATGATTAGCATGTCAGGCACAACCTTTTACAAATGCAGAAAGTGCTACCAGCCAACATGAATATACTTCAGTGCAAATAAAACAAATAATGGACTTCTGATCCATCAGGGATGCATGATGTTGCATCAAAAACAAAAATACGGATTAAATATGATTTATAAATACACAGAACCAAGCAATGTGGTAAAACACTGGTTGGTACAGTTCAGTTACAAAGTTGTAATTAGTCAAAATCTGTTCGGAACCAATATCTAAAATAAACACCGACTATTTATGCGCACCATTATATTACATTTATTCTACAACTATTAAGGACCTACAGCCATTAAGGAACTAGTCATCCCACTTTATACCGTCAGCACATTGACTTCAACACATCAGAATCAATAGATCAAAGTGTTTGATACATCGTCTTCACACCCACCAGTTGGTGCACCGGGAGAGTTCGTGCAACATGGAGTTCATTGCATAAAATGTGAACAGGGAATGGATCTCTGAGCATTGTACTATTGAAAAAGGTCAAATGGGTTTGGGGGCTGAAGTCATGTGTATAACATGAAATCCGCAAAAGGCATCAACCCTGTTTTTGCGTCAAACGAAGAATACAAATTGGGACGATCGTCTGAAAAGAATCTTTTGTCTTGTTGTTTTGGTTATTTAAAGAGCACATATAGAAAATAATGGGCTATATCTTATAGATACCTGACAATATACATACAAAGGAAATATATTAACTGCTAACAATATAAAGGTGAGATATCAGCAAAAGTTTTGGTCTCTATTGTACGGTTATGTGGGTAATGATTCTGTTTGAAAAGGTTTTGGGCACACAAGACTCATTTGCAACTCACCTGATATTTTCATCAATTCCCTGAAAAAGTGCAACCGACACTTTCTCTCTTGCAGCTAAAGTCCTCACCAACTCAGAACTGAGCTGTTTTAGAAAAGCCTCTCTCATCCTAAACGCGTGGGTGTAACTCTTGTGTTGTTAGAAATCTCTTAGCACGACATGTGTGTCAGTCCTGTTGGCTCCACACATCAAAATAAACAAAAAGGAGGGCAAAAATAAAACAAACAAAAAAAACAACAACGATCAAACAGCCCTCGTCTTACAGTCTCTCATGGAGAGAGCGTATTTGTCCGACCGCTTCCTCCCTCAAGGGAAGAGGAGGTCTAGCTTGGGGGCCCACTCCAGGGCGGAGTTCACCACGGCCAAAGCCGCTGCCCCCAGAGCAACCGTCAGGCCCATGACGGCCAGGCGGACAATGCGGCGGGCGCTGGGCTGGACGACGGCCAGGGCCCCGGGTCTCGTCTCCGCCGGGCTGCTGGTCCGCTGCCGTCGCTGCCCCTCGTTCCTCCGCCGCCGGAGGGTCGTTTGGGGCCGCCGGCGGGACGGTTCGAAGTCCTCGAAGGTGCAGGTGGCAGTTCTGAGGAACGGGAGGAATATTTTTCCCTTTGGTGAGCAGGGTTTTTAGCCGTTAGAAACCGTTTCAGGCAGAGATGCGGTTTGCTGACGTCTGAGCAGTTTCTACGTGGCCACCGTTTCGCGTTTCTGCGCTTTTACTTTGCGGGTGGTTACATATTGTACGTGGTCTTCTACTCTGTCCCTATGGTACCAGAACATGTTTCATCTGCTATTTTAAACAGAAGAGAAGCATCTAGCACATGCCTAGATTTCGGAAAGCAGGATTTATATTAGCACATACATAAAGTAGGGCAATAAAGTCATGACATAATTTTAGAAATACGAGTAAAGTACTGAAACTTCATACATTGTGATGCATTAATTAGCCCACCAATCAGGGGATATGGTGATGGAGTCATGAATAAACCTACTTTTTCTAAAATGTCAAATAGGAAACTTTTTCATCATCGGAATCATTTAAACATTAGTTATCAGAGGCTGTACAGAATAGAGAAAAGACAGACAGAGACAGAGAGAGAGAGAGAGAGAGAGAAATGGAGACGAAGAGGGACAGAGAGAAAGGGAGAGAGAAAGAGAGAGAGATGGACTCACTCCTGGCTGTGCTGCTGTGTGGCTTCCTTGGCCAGCTCTGAGGGTGGGAACTGGACGAACAGGTCACCCGCGCGGCTGATGAGGGTCTCGTAGGGCAAGTCCTGCGGGATTTGCGACAGGAGGTGGTGGAGCATGGCCATGTCACACTCACACTCCAGTACCTCCTCCTCCCGATGGAGCACGATCTGGGGGTGGGGTATGCACACGCACGCGCACACACACGCACGTCAGCCGGACCTGCCTCGCAGGAACGTCGCCTGCTTTATGCTACGTGGCAAACAGGGAAAACTCACCACAGCAGCAAAATAAATTGGCATCAGGGGGTGGCAGGCCAGGAAAAAGTCGTACAATCGCACCACATGGCGGAAGTCAGCCAGCACGTGCCCAAACCAGGTGATCAGCCAGCTGAGGGCAAAGATGGTGCCCACCTCTGCCCTAAAGAGAGACCCAGTGGTTTGACGTCAAACAACCAACTTATAAAGCTGGATGAAGTTAGGGTTTAAACAATGAATAGCTTTCACCTAGAATGATGCATAGTAACTAAAACGCCCTTAAATTCACACCGCGTACAAATTTTTTTCACCGTCTCCATGAAAACAAACAAATTCAAATCAACAGACTGATTCACATTCGTTTTAAATGTCCACATATTAGGGATCCTAAAGGTGCAGTTGTAGCTTTTAAAGTCCTCTACCGAAACAAAGTGCATTTACAACAAAAAACACTGACCACTCGTCTACAAGCCCCCAGACCCTGTGCTGAAATGATGAATCATGAGGTTGGGAGGGACTAATAGCACAAAGATAAAAACCATGAGTCCCACACAAAGACAGATTTGAACTCTCGAGAAGTGTAACACCTCCCATTTGGCAACAGTCTACACAAGGGTGACACTTTTATACAACCATCTGTACATCCAACTGCATCTATAGTTACATTACAACATGAAAATGAGGAACCACTGAGGGGGAGAGAAAAAAAAAAAACCTCTTTACATCTTCTTTACATGCTATGTAAGGAGTGAAGGTATGTATGAAATAAGCAGAAAAAAGATGGAGTTCTAAATCATCACCTCACTGCATAAAACAGATTTAATGCTCGCACACGGACATTTAATAGCCAGCAAAGCAAACGGTGAAAGAACTCATCGCTTTAATGGTTGAATGAGGTCAGGGACAAAAGGCTGAAACGCAGGAGCAAGGACCACTTGCATGATACAACCCTACATGTCTTTGCAATCACACGATTATTATACACTTTTAAAAAGCGCCGAGCGCACCTTTAACTCCATATACAGTGCTGCTTTACAGGTCAGACTGATACCAAGAACCAAGACTAATCATAGAGAGATAGTCCCATAAATCAACTTAACTGCACACCCAACATGTTAATGATTCAAACGTATTTGAATCAGTCCGTTTGTGCCATTCATTTGCATCATAACTAAAGCCCTGAGATATATACTCACTGTTGCATGAAGTCATACACATCTGGGTTGATTCGTTCTATAATTGGCATAAGGTAATTCAGTATGTGTTTTGTGTTGTCCATGGTGGGGTCCATAAAGTCCCTGCAATTGGTAAAAACATTAACGTTCAGTTCTCAAATGCCTGAAGTAACAACAACAACAACCATAGATGTGCTGAAGATATAATACAGTTTACAGTTCCACACCCCCAACCCCATATTTGAAAGCCACCTGAGATGATGTGTGGACAGTTTCTCCACCAGGGCGGTGGCGAAGCGCTCGCCCAGCACCAGCAGGAAGGTGACTACGATGTCGTGGTAACCCTGGTAATAGTGCAGCTGGGGGTTCTTGTGCAGCACGCGCAGGATGATGTCGATCAGTTCCTCCTGCAGACCCTCCCTCTGCTCGTCAGGCATCCCTGCACAGATTCAGCGCACGGTCAGAAACAGCGCCACGCGGCAGGGCTGTTACCAGGGCAACTGACTTTGGATTAACCACATTGGGGGGAGGAGGAGGGACAGATGATTGTTGTTGCTGCTGCTGCTATGGAGGTCTGGTGATGACTAATCCTAATCTGGTGATGACTAACCTAACAACTCCACTGTGCTTTTGCTAAATGCTTTTCCACATCTTGCAGTTCTGTTGGAGGCTTTTACTGGTTATTTGCACTTTGACAAGAATTTCCAGTTTGTTATACCACTGAGCTACTGGAGTCACACATTTAAATATGCATCATATTTTGCAGTCCTGAGCACTATGCTATAATTATATATGCTATAATATTATATTAAACAACACATGAATACTTTCTTATTCATTCATAACATAAATGCACTGTTAAAATTATGATGAATGTTTGCCTGCTCAATAAGTTCCCTATTGTGACTTACACAAATATAATTATAGCATTTATTTGACTGCTATTAACTTTTAACTACTTTTTTTTGCATTTGTAAACACACATAATTCCCTTTTTCTGTTTACCATGTTCAACTACTTTAAAGAGCCGGGAGCCACAATTTGCTTAAAGCAGCAAAAATGGGTTTAGATATAAAGAGTTAACACAGTAATAACCCCCAGTCATGTGCTACCGTTTCTGTAGGCTATTTATCCTGTTCAAATACCGAAGATAAAATGTCTCTTTGTTTGTTTAGACAACCGATCTTGGAATTCTGTTTCTATGGTGATGATGCGCCCAGCACTGACCTGGAGGAAAACGCCTTAGGGATCTCTGCACATCCAAAAGCACTTGATTGTAGTCCTTATTATTCTCTCTCTGCACCTCCTCTGAAAAAGAAACAAATAAAACTTAATGGGCATAAAATGTGACCCATGTCACTATTCACCAACACTCTAGGACTGTGTTCCAGTTCAGTCTTGATTGGGTAGGGCTGGCTACAAGTACAGGGGACCATACCAAGTTGCTCAGGAATGCTCTCTATAGGGATGTTAAGGAGCCTGGGCCAGACTTTGCAGCGGATCTCATCGGTGAGAAGCCCCCCTTCGCTGATCGCCATCCTCCTCAGTGCGGCCACGTCGACGGGAGTGGCGCTCAGAGCCTGGGTGATCTCTGCCATCTTCCTCTTTCTCCTCGACTCAACGTCTGCCAGCGGGTTTTGGAAGGTCAGATTGAGTCAACGGTGATTGCAAAACACATTGCTTAACAATGTGTAAGTAATGGTGTTCCAGAACTTTTCAGTTTGTTATCATGCCAGATTAAACTGTTACTTTAGGAATTTAGAAATGCATCGGTCGCACAGGGAAGTTCTACAGGACATTGCAAAATTTAACATAATTCCTAACCTATTCCCTCAATTGTTTTTATACCAGTCCTAAGCCTTGTACTTTCTATGGAGTGAACATGTGCATTAGTTTTCTCCATTTCTCTGACAGACCAGTGCTTCCAGAAAAAAAAACATACAGTAAACAATAATAAATAAACACCATTCATTTTTGTATTACTTTCACTGCATTCACATGAATGAAGTATTTTCTATATGAACTCAACATGATGGCTTGTTATGCAAGTTTTGAAAATGGGGTTTCACTTGACAACCAAGAACCCTCAAGACACAACGAAGACGTGCGTCAATGACTAAACCCTGATGTGACTAAACCTTCTTTTTGTTGGCACCCAGATGGTGGAACGAACCTTCCATGGCTGTTCATACAGCTGAGATACAGGGTGTCTTCAAGTGAAAACTGAATACTCACCTGGTCAATGTGGCACCAATCACTCAAATATGCACTTTAAAAAAACTGATCTATCATATATGTATGTGTATTTGATAGAGACTTTAAAGCGCTTCTGTATGTCACTCTGGATAAGGGTGTCTCTGCCAAACGCCGTAAATGTAAATTGCAGTGATCGCTGAAGTAGAATTACACCTAATCCGAAGAAAATTAAGTCAAGAGAGATCTTGGGGTGTGAGGCATTTATATATATATAAAAAAGACCAATAACAGCTGCAAAACTAAATACCTTCTCTAGACACCACCACTGATGGCAGTTCTAAACAAGTCTCCTAAGTACCCTGACAAAAGTGTAACAGGCTAGTGCATAATGGACTAACCTAAACCACGTTTCTGATAATTATCTCGCTCGCTAAGTATTTTAGTGTGCCGTCTTACCTTGCTTTTCTAGTCCGTTCAAAAGGCAGGACGCTCCGACATTTCTTGAATTTCTCGAATTCATAGTGTTGACATAGCACAATGCTCAGCGAAGGCCTGTCGTTTTACTTCAACTTGTAACAACACCAGAAAACAGAAATGTGCCATTCGATTTCCCTATAGTATGGATTTTACGGCTAATGCAAGCTGCGATGATGCTTAACATGTTAGCACGACATAAATGCTAACCTAGGTGTAACTACTAAAAAAGCCATATCACAGACCACCACTAGCTAGCCAGCTGTTTTACTAATTTAGCTGGCTAGCTAGCTAGCTACCTAGCTTGCTAGCTACGTCATTCAAACAATCTAACCGATCATCTCCGATCTAATTTAGACATATCAAACGATTAAATTCAGGCTCACAACAGTTACAAAACAGCAAATTCACAGTACAGTCGACACTGTTCTCTATATATTGCAAAAACACAGGTTGCTGTGTAGCATCCGCTGGTGATGTTAACTGGTTCTGAGCGTCAGCTGGTAGACCTGGAACGCTTTAAGGAAATGGGTCCCATCGATATTATTAACTTGGTGCAATAAAAGTTTTACTTATCTGCTTCGTTGATAACTGCTTAATTTTACACACGTTGAAATCTTCTTAATTCGTATGTAACGTATGAAGTTGACTGGAATTTGTCTTGTGAGTACAAAACAAATAGAGCATGAATTCATAATAATTATGTGTGGAACATAGGCAAATGAATCAAATGGGCAAATGAATCAAGCTTAAATACAATATCAAGCATCGACAAGCGTTCTCTTACAGCAAAGAGAAATTTGCATATACTTTTGAAACTATCGGCTGTTTCACTCTCTGCAACTTCTTAACACTCACTACAGTTTTTTATTCGCTACCGTTTTTTTTCTTTTCCGTCTCAGAATATAGGGACTTTTATTGTGAAGACTCGCTTGACCCACTCTGCTATGAGTACGTTTATAGCCATCCACATAACATAGTCACGGGAATTTGATGGACAACCATTAACTACGGTGTTAAAAAATATTGTTTTTCTCTATATTTCTTTTGCAATAAACAAGCAAAATGCTCTCGCGGCTTTTAAAAGAACACCAAGCAAAACAAAACGAAAGAAAAGAGATACAAGGTATGACATTATTTAATAATAATTCGCTGAGCTAGCTAGCTATCTGTTTATGTAGCAGGTAAACATAATTTGGCGTATTAGTTAACCTAGCTATCGATAGCTGGGTGGTGCCATTTGCGCAGCTAACTAGCTCTGATACTTATGACGGTACACTATGTACTTGCCTATGAAACTCTCAAATAATACGTCACTCAGCACATCAAAGCCCCCGCTTTATATGACATAGCCAGCCAGCTAACTGTTTGAAGAACAGGCCAATAACAATTACAGTAAACGAAGTAACAGCCTTGCTGCCAAGATAGTGTAGTTTAAAACAATTCACTGCAGTTAGCTAGCTAGGATAGGACGTTCTACTAATCAAGTAAAAATGAAGTATACTAGTATGAGTGTATTGTTTCGGTTCTACTGTTAGGTTTATTTGGACCGGTCGAGAATGTTGATTAAATAATTGCTTTTTGCTTAAAATGTTTATGCAGAGCAGATTTATTTAGATGGATAATTAAATCTGGATAATTATGTAATAGAGGACATTGCATTTTCTTGATTTAACTGTGACGTTGGAGCTCCATACTCTTAACATATCTCTTTACCACAGAGAGACGTCGACGTGAAGCTATAGTGGCAGCCACCTGTTTAACAGAGGCCTTAGTGGATCACCTTAATGTGGGGTAAAGCAGCTTAAATACAACAAGCAGTACAACCCAACATGTTTATTATACCAATATCCCTTACATGGGGATATACCAGTATCCCTTACATTATCCCTTACATCCCTTACAAGTGTGCATATTAAACATTTAATAACATGTACAACTCATATACAAGTGTGTTTTTCATGGATTAACATCAATTCTGTAAATTCAACAAACCAGTTTGAAATACAGGATGTTTGTCATTCTGTAACTGCCTAGAGTCAGCTCTTGCCAGCTAGTGCAAGTCCCTAACCTGTTTGTGTCTCTCTATTGTTTTTATTTAACAGTGTGGCTCAGGCCTATGTTAATCAGCGCAAGCTAGACCATGAGGTGAAGGCTTTGCAGGTGCAGGCTGGTCAGTTTGCCAAGCAGACAGCGCAGTGGATCAACATGGTGGAGGGATTCAACCAGGCCTTAAAGGTACTATTTCCTCTTGTAGGTAGCAGCTTTATGTGATTTATTTTTTATTTCACATGTCACACTTCAAACCACTAGAGGGCGATAAGCGCTGACCAGTGGGTTCAAAGATCCGAGGCTTTGCAGGAAATGGGCAGGTGAAAGTTTGGATGAAAAGAACAGGTAGTGCTTGTTTTTTTTTTTTTTTTGCAGAGTGCTAGCATGCTACTTCCTGTAGCCATCTGCTCCGGTAGATAGAAATATTCTTAAACAGCATCTGATGGGAGGGGGGAGAGGGGGGGGGGGGCAGAAACTATGGAAGAGGTTTTGTACCCACTTTCCCCTTGAGCAAGTTACTACAGGGTTGTTGGTTTGTTAGCACATAGCCACAACACCCTTTGAAACATCCTCAGTGACTCTTATTCATAATTTATATTTTTTGACCAAAAAAAAAGTTTCCATTTGCTGATTTCGGTTGCGTCTCTCGACCACGCCCACCCTTACCTGAGCCGCTGGATCGAAACTACCGGCTTCCGTCCCCACTAAGATGGCCACCTGCAACTGGTTTGGTTCAGGCAGTTCAGAGACCTAGTGAACACTTGCCTTCTTTTCGTCTACCAGGAAATTGGGGATGTGGAGAACTGGGCCCGCAGCATCGAGATGGACATGCGCACAATCGCCACAGCGCTGGAGTACGTACACAAAGGGCAGTTGCAGGCCGCATCCTCCTAGAACGGCTTCGACTCGCGGCGGCGGAGTGAATCTGCGACATGACCGCAAGCAGTAGCCAGTTGAGGGCAGCACGTCCGGTAGAGCTTCCGTAGTACTCACTGTGGATGCCTGCTGCAGCGCTAGAGAGAAAAGCCATGGAGACATCACATGGACTACTGATTCCTTTATTATCAGCAATGGCCACAGCAACAAAAAGCTATCTTCATCTTCAGCATGTCTTTAAACTCAAAATGATTGTTTTTAATGCCATAAAGGAACCCATGGGGGTGGGATTTGGGAGGGGCCTTGCTCAGTTATGTTGATATATTTTGTCTGGAGACTTCTTTACAGCCAGATGACTATGGAGCACAGTGTATAAGAAACTCACACAAGAGATGTACATAAGAAATGTTTAAAATATTGCTTAGTTTTATTGTCCTCTTTAATAAATCCTGATTTTTTTTATAATTAATTCATGGTGTTGTGTGTGAGCACAGTGATTGGGGTGGTAAAGTATAAGCAACAAGCCCTGTAGCTTCAAGGACATGAACGGCTTTGAGAGGTTATGCATTTCTCTGGCACAAGAGTGTTCTCCTCTGTACTGATCCTCTGTACTAATGAGGAATGCAACTATGGCACAGATAACCCTGTTTATAACTGATTATGCAGTGGAGAGTGAGAAGAGAGACATACAGACATATATACACATATACACATAGCAACCTCTTGGCACCAGCCTAGCAACAACCTGGGCTACCATAGCAACCATGTGGCAATTGCTTTATCTGCACAAACACTGCATTTGGCAATCGTGGTTTTTTTCTAGTTGATGCAGTTGAAAGGGTTAAACCAACTGGCCATGAGGGAACTATAAAGTATTTATTTCCTTTTGTTGAGGAAGGAATGAGACATAAAGACCCTCTCCAGGACGTCACTGGTCAGATTTACCTCCTGCTGTAAAGAGGAGGGAGGCTTCTCATCACTTGGTTGTGAGACCAAGTGATGAGAAGCCTCCCTCACTTCTCATCACAGCATTCTGCATAAAATAAAATGATCGTAGTTATGTTGAAGCTAAAGTAGCAATAGAACAGCACCATGATAGTTAGGTCTTTGAACTGGCTAAAATGATGCAGGGAGAGTGGTGGCAACCTTCCTAAAATGAAGAAAACTAGGAATATAGCTGTTTTTCTTAAATAGATGTCTACCTTAAAATGGTATAATGTACAAGATGTAAAATCACTTTGTCAAAAACCTTTGTCAAACACGGAAGAAAAGATTTGCACATTGTAATTAAATAGGTGGTGTTTTTTAGACAGCCTGTTACAAAGGCTTATGTGATAATCAAGCATCGTCTTCTGCAGAAGGAGAAGCTTCAGTTCTCTTGCTTTAAATGACTGGATAAAGATTATAAAGAGACCAATACAAAGTCCCATTAATCATCAAACATATTGATGTTGTCCCTGTGTTTACTCCCTCTCCCACCATTCTGATTTCCTCCCTCCCTCTCTTTCTCTCTCTCCCTCTCTCCATCCCTGCCCTCCCCTTGTCTCTCTACTCACACAAAATAAAGCGCATTACACACAGCGTGGAGATTGCTAATTGGGTGTGTATAAACCCAAGGAATAAAGCATTCTTTCATATTCAGTGTCCACAAGGCCAAGTCAACACACACAGGAGGTGCCCCTGAAAATGTCCAAGACTTTCGCTCACAAAGGAACAGGTAAGAACCATATTAACCTTTCAAATGTAATTAATCTTATTGTTTATCCTTTATGAAATCTCACTGTAGAATGTTTGTTCATGTACAGATAGTACTATAACAGGCTATAAAGCAGATGTTAGGATCTACATTGAGTTAAGTAACTGATGTCAGACCTTCACTGATTGTCTGCAGCCTCAGCTTCATAGGTTATTTCTAAAATGTCTTGTTTTTCTCTAAGGTTCTCCCCAGCGATACTTCCATGTGTAGTTTCTCAGAAAGCAACCGTTTCTCTTGCTCTGGTAATCCAGGAAATTACAATCTTAATGTTTTATGAGAGTTCCCATTTTTATGACATGTAACATCTGTAAACTAGAAGAAAATTAAGCGATTTTTCAGGAGTTAGCATCATCATGTTATTATTAGGAACGTTTCGATTTTTCAAAAACTCTTGTGATATTTATGAACTGACTGAATGAAAGCCAGAGCGAGAAAAAAACGTTCTGCCTTTATATCCATTACTACCACTGCTTCGGATAAGGTAATACACCTGGCGTGTCTTCTAAAGCCTTTGATTACGAGGCTTTTTTTGTCTTCATGACGTGTTGTCTGTTCACTGTCTCCACACTTGTAAGCCTTAGGCGGTCATATGTTTCAAGGGACGAGAGGCTTACAAGGTCTGGCACCGGATGTCTTTTCAGTAAAAAACCCGAGACATTCTCTAAGTTTCTGTACCGATACCAATGCCTCTTTGTTTCCTAAGAACCTTAAGACTTGTCATGTGTTACACAACAGACTGCCCTGTACATTTACGGCTCCAGTGACTGCACATTCTCTATGACTAACTTCAGATAGTGACTGAAATCTAATTTACCTAATTTCGTAAGTATTTGTTTTATTTATGGCATACATAGCCAATGCATATGTGATACATGTGTGGCAGTATCCATGATTCTGTTTACTGATCTCTGAAAGCAAAGACGTTTTTTTTTACCCATGCGTTATATTTTTGTGTTATATTGAATGTTACTTCCGGAGAAATATGGAAGGGCACTTGTCTTTACAACGTGCTTACCAGTTCTTATGAACGCACGTTAATATACGAGCTGAGGTGTTTACGTGAAGTGACTATTCGGAAGAAAATACGAGCGTTTCCTAAACACAATGGGACACTGTCATTCGTACTGACTTGACAACAAAAGTAGAAAAGAAATATTCTTGCATGAGGCCCACTGTCCTTGCAGTGTTGAAAGTAATGTCGAACAACTGCAGTGGTCAACTAGATGCAGTGGTTCCCCTGGCGATCTGACAGTAGACTATCCAATGCATTCGTGCTATCCGGTGTAATATACACCGTTGTAATTTCTTGGCATGGGCCTCAACGACAATAATCCAATGACATTAACACTGAAAGCACACACGTACAGGGTAGAAATATAACCTCAGATATAAGGCATTGCGATGTATTGCGTGTCACGGGCTACATAAAACAGAAGGCATAAACAATAGCTAAATACAGATTTCAGTCGATTTCTAGTCTTTATAACATTGTAACAATATTCTCTGTAAATATATTGTGAACTTTAAATTATTACTATCATTAACGTTTTTGTATTAGCCTAAGATGACTGGAGGCTAACAATATACGTTTTTCGTGTAATATTGTCTGTATGCACTTTGTAAACCTTTAGACTGGGGCAAATATAGGCCATACAGTTAATCTGTGTATGTATAACGTAATTGGGTATAATGCTTTGAATCCTTCTAAGAATACAAAAACCCCATGAGAGCTGTTTGCTAGTAGGGATCCAAACAAACCAAATAAAGTAATTAAACATGCCTTAGTCTGTTAAAGAAATGGAAAACCAAAAGTGATTTTGCTTTCTGCAACAGACAAACTAACAACCCCCCCAAAGAAATCAAAAACTGTTTGTAATGTATTTTTGCTCACTAAATCCAAATACGATATGAGAATTTCTCTATTATGCTTAGATTTTTTTTTGTTCCAGTATACTCATATGTCATTATGTATAGTATGAAAAAGCACTCCCAAGGAAAGTGTAATCCGTCTGTGTTGGCAGACTAATGCTGGGGCACTGAGGAGGGATGTTCTTGAGGCCAAAGACAGGCAAAACACATGCACTGTACATTTTAGTCATTTGTACACAAGTGTAGTAAAATATGTGTTATTAATATATTAATAACGTAATAACATTTATTTGTAAGTAATATACAATTAATGTTAAATGTACACACAAAAATCATATGTGATACAAATATTCTAAAAACAAATTTGAAGGTCCATGTCTTTTAGTTTGGGAAGCAAACAGAAAATAAATAATAAAATAAAGTTCAAATTTTGTTGCAGAGTCTGATTTGTCAGTGGTGTTGTAACTGCATCTCAGCTGCCATTTTTAATTCTATCATAGTATTTACAGTTTGTATTATATTGTGTTATATTGTGTTAAATACTCTGGTGTCTTAAGTGACAGAAGTGAAATGTGTTTATATATTTAGCTGTGTAATCCCTGCTAACTAATTTATTTATATTTTCCCCTTTTGACTCTTGCAGTTGAAATAGCCTGCTAGTTCATTTGATTCTCCTTCTTGCTCTGTATTTAATTTTGTTGTTTTCTGTGATCTTTTGTACAGTCACTGTTTAGAAGCCGTATCAGTCAGGACCAACTTTGGAAATGGAACAAATATATGAATATATAAGGTAGGACATTGCAAACATATCATAAATAAAGTCTCAGTGTAAATCATAGTAGAGTTTCCAAATAAAAATACCATAACAACGATACTGGGTTACTTCACTGATGCCAGTTTAATTAATTACCAAAGACATTTTTCCCCTTGTTATGAGACATTAGTGTTTTATAGTTTAAAAATAATTTATTACATTTTATTAAAAAAAAAAAAAAAAATCGACAATTTCAAACAGTCTTAGAAAGACTGTTGGTTCTTGCATCTTAGATGCTTTTATGTCTGGTCATTACCTTCTGCAACAAAAATAAGAGGGTACCTTTAAAATGTAGTATGCTGTATAATATCAAATAACGGGTGTATACATTCTCTTCTCTTACCTCAGTATGGAACACGTAACATATGCTGTTGGTGCATTCGTGCTGCTGTGGATGTTGGTATGGTTGTACCGGGACAGTCTGGAAGTTGACAGGATCTGCGAGAAGTACGTGTTCGTCACCGGCTGTGATTCCGGCTTCGGTAATCTACTGTGCAGGCAGCTGGACAAACGTGGTTTCCGTGTGCTGGCTGGCTGTCTCACAGAAAAGGGGGCCGATGACCTGAAACGGGTCACAGGCCCCTATTTGAAGACCTGCATATTGGATGTGACGAGCACTGTTAGCATTCACAAAGCTGTGGAATGGACACAGAAGGAAACAGGAGATCGAGGTGGGTGTATCACATGCCGTCAGTAATTCAGAAGGAGTAAGGGAGAATTGCCACAAATATTTTCCTCAGAGGCTAACAGCCAAGGCACCTGCACAGTTAGTTTTTTATTGCTGGCGATTCGCATACCAAGCCATTTTTTCTCCTGATCTTCCCCTGTATGGTTTTTCGAGTTCTACCAGCCCCTCTGGTTTTGGTCTTTTTGCCTAGCCCTTTTGTACTGTTGCCTCTCTCTCTGCCCTGCTGGTTTTGACACTCACATTGTTACTGGGCTCTGCCTTTTTTTCTCATTAAAGCCCTTTTTTCTTACCTATGTATGAATCCTTCTAATCACTCTGACTCCCAGGCATTACACAAACCTTAGACCTTCTGTCCCAGTAACAAACACTAGAGACACAATTTTGTGCTTTTTTTTCTTTGTTGTATTTGTTGAATGCAGACCAAACAAAGCATAAACCTTATCAGTCTGAACTCTTCCTCCACTTAGACATCATAAAAAAATTTTATGCTCTGCTGTACCATATTTGTTTGTTGGCCACATTTCCATTTTTGAGTGAGATATTACTCTTCTACGAGTTGCTCAGAATGCCATTTTCGGCTGTGGTAGGACTGTGGGGCATAGTGAACAACGCGGGCCGATCTCTCCCCATGGGTCCCTCTGAGTGGATGCACATGGAGGACTTCCAGAGCACACTGAGGACCAACTTGATTGGTGTGATAGAGACGACCATGAGCTTCCTGCCCTTGATCAAAAAGGCCCATGGCCGAATCGTCAACGTAGCGTCTGTGCTGGGCAGGGTCGCGGCAAATGGAGGCGGCTACTGCATCTCCAAATTTGGGGTGGAGTCCTTCTCTGACTGCCTCAGGTACCTTCACATTCAAGGGCTAAAAGGGACAGTCAAGCTTAGGTTCAGCAACACAGAAAAAACAGGTCAAGGGTTGCTACCATCAAAAGTAGAGTAAAAACATGGAAAAAAGACTCCTGGTGATAATGCAAATAGGTTTTGTTGATTATAACCCAGTGAATTGAATTAATTTGTGGGCAATAAAGAAAACCTCAACATTTCTTTTCAGGAGGGACATTCGGTATTTTGGGATTAATGTGTGTATAATTGAACCTGGGTTCTTCAAGACACAGATGACCAGCCTGGAACCACTCGAAAGGGAACTTCATCGCCTGTGGAACCAGCTGACACCAGAAGTAAAAGACAGTTATGGAGAAAAATATCTGGAGGAGTGTGAGTATATCTGGGTGTGTGATTGACAGGTGCTCTTGATATTTTTTAGAACATTAGGTACATTCTTTTTATTGGAGATCTAATGTAATATCTTTTCACAGGTCCCTTGTGGTGCCCCTGAATTTTTTATTTACTTATTTTTTTACTCGTTACTGAGCTAACTTGTGTCTGGTCTTCTTCATACAGACATCAAGATACAGAGGGTTGTTATGAATGTTATTTGTGACGGCGATTTGAATAAAGTGACCAACTGCATGGAGCACGCTCTGACAGCCGCTTACCCAAGGACCCGGTACAGTCCTGGCTGGGACGCCAAGCTGCTCTGGATTCCCCTTTCCTACATGCCGTCCTGCGTTGTCGACATCGGGCTGAGGCTAATGATGCCCCGCCCAGTGAAGAGTGTTTAAATTTATGTTTATATTACTATACCTCTTTACAGTATGTTATGGCCTGTCATTAGTTCACGCAGACCCCCAGGGCTCTGTACAGGAACATTATTGTCTGTCTTGGTGATACCCCCCTCTCGTCACAAACACCTCACTTCATCTCATGCGGCCTGCCAGTGAGGCCTGAAGTTTACTGCGGCCTTTTGAGACAGCCTTTCATACATATCTTTTAAAATCATATTCCCAGTTTAACATTTTAACTTTCAAATAATCATTTTATTACTCCAATACTTTTTATGTTTAAGCGACACTAAATAGCTCAAGTGCCTCGTGCCTTGATGGGTGCGTTTGAGAGGTTGGACTTTATTTGTACTGGCCTACTACAACTGACTTCTCAGTAGCCTTAATCGCTTTATATGACAGCAAGCCAGAAATCTTCGGTCATATGTTACCCTGAACCTACCTCTCACCAAAATAAAATGATCAGTATGTTAGACTATCATTCTGTTAATGTCAAATAAAAGTGGGATAATCTGTTGTCATTTCTGTTTATAAACAGTTCAATCAAAGTAAAACTAAATAACGTTGCATGAAGGCTTGTTCATCTCTCATAGATAAAATATTGTTCTGTCGACTTTAACAGTATGATACGTGTACTTCAACACCATAATGGAAGCAATAGGGGTAAATTTCAATATTTTGGAATCAACGATCAGATAAATCTTAATCTTATTTTCCCGCTGTGGAAGTTTTAGCGAACTAGTTAGCATAATCACTCTTGTAGACTACATAAACCACGTCACTATTTAAATGCAGGCAAATTAAAGTCCACTGTATTCCGCACTTGCGCGCGACCAGTCGGCAGCGCTATATTTCTTCACAGCGTAAGGTTGCACAGTCACAACGTTAACAGCTCACTGTGGAGAAACTTGTTTTTTTGTTTTTGCTACTCTCTGCCTCTTACTTCTTATGTTAAATTGGATGATGCACTGTATTAGACCCCTACGGTCGACTAACCTTGGAGTCGTTGAGTGTCTTGTTAAAAGAAGCGTTTTGGGTTGTTACTACAATGGCTCGTGCAGCTTCTCGATACAGAAGAGGTCACTCCGTACCGGTTCTTCAGCACAGGTTTACCACAGTAAACACAGAGCATATTGTATTCAACACCTACCATTAAACCTGTAAGTCTGCTTAGTTTATTCAGTGTACATTTGTAGTTTTAAAACGGCTTCATATCAACCAGAGCATTACAGATCCTAAGCTGTAAAACACGCATTGATGCCACACACACATTTAATTTAGGTGTTTTATTTATGACTACACAGTGGAAGAAAAGATGAAAGCCTTTTCTCAGGAATGGAAGATTTGCTTTTCTATACTATAACGGAGGGGGAGGCGAAGGTCCCCATCTCTCACTTTATTGCTGTGAGTAATTATTTTGATTACAAACAAGTGTGAACACTACGCACAAGTCGTTGTCACTGTATCTGTAAAACTCACTTGGTCGACTATCGCTGTTCAGGAGCAACAGGAACTGGTGCGATAGTAACTTCAGATGTGATTATGAATGAAGTTCCCCTGTCAGTTCCCATACGATGTAAAAAAAGTAATCTTTAAATAACAGAATAAATCATAATTTATATTTTGGTCTAATTTAAAACGTTTTTGTGGTTAAAGGAACATTTGTTCTTTAACAAGATGTAATTTACCTTTATAAAATTGATCATGAATAAAAGGTAATGTATTATGAAAATATGTCCAAAAATTTAAGAATTTGGTCAAATTGACCGATGTACCTGAAAATAGGATTGAAAATGCACTGAAAATCAATAATTTTTTTGGCCAAAGATGACTGCGCTTTATTTAGCTTCAGATGGGTTTCATATATGATAAACTGGAGAGAGTTTTTAGGTTAGTCTTTCCTTACTGACTGTAGTCACACTTAGTCACACTTTCAAAGACAAACGCAGTTCCTGGTGCTTGTACCCTGCAGTAAGGTATGCAGCTTTTTTAAAGGTTGTTTTTAAGTAGATCCATTATGGAGAAAACCATCATGTGTTGATTTCATACTCAGGCTCTTAAAAGCACTGGACTGCTGACCTCTGACCCTCGTCTTCGGGACTGCATGGAAAAGCTGCGCCAAGTTGTCCGGGAATCTGTTAGCGAAGTCACGATGGACCGGGAACTTTTCCGCCAGTGAGCGGAATTGTTTTCTCTTTCTCACATTGTTTTCTCTTTCTCTCCAGCTCCGGTACATATTTCAAGGGTGACTTGTTAGAGAGGAGCTGTTCATAACCTCATAGAAAAAAACACAGTTTTTAAACCACTCCGACACTTTGTTGCTAATGTCTTGGATTGACAGTGCAGTGTAAATGGTTGATATGATGTATATGTGCATGTGTACAGCACAGAGTGTGCTCTTTGAAAGCCAGTACTTTTGCTAGAGATGACAGCCAGTCTGTTACACTGGGAGAAGACCTCCTCACACAAACACCGATCACATAAAAGGAGCTTTTTTTTTCAGACTGAATTTGAAATGTTTTCACTATGCACACACACACTATGTGTAATATGTGTAATATATGTGTTATATGTACACATGCTGCGTAAAATTGATTAATTATGCTGTCTAATTAATATGAAATAGGTCCCAGTAGATCAGTCTCATTAGTGGCCTGTAGAAGGTTATGCCCATTCTTAGAGGTTTAGTGACTGGAGTATTTAAAGTACTTACTGGAAACACACTCTGCTGGAGTATTTAAAATACTTAGTGGAAACACACTCTGCTGTGTGTCTAAATGATTCAGATGTGAATAATGAAAATGATTGCAATACAGCATAGTTATGAAAAGCAAACTGTTAGTTACTCTTTCCCATATAGTTTTAGAAGTATAGTTAAAACTTCTTCTGTTAATAATTCATGTTGTTTACTGAGATATACGGCCGGCCACATACAAGCAGTACGGAGGACACTACTTGGTTACTACATAGCTCTTGACTTCTGTGTAAAAATCATAAGTCATAAATTTATGTTTATGTCAGATGTGCAGGTGGAAACATTGTCCTGCTGTCTCAGGCTTTCAGAAAGAAATTCATAATTCCTGAATTTGAGGAATTTGTTGCCATTATAAACCAGATCTACAACAGAGCGAAACAGAGAAACGAGGGGCAAGTAAGTATTTGTGCTATTTTTGAAATAGTTTTCCCTTGTCATTTGTTAAAATGAAATTTTTTGGATTAAATTGATTTAATCCAAAATGTGTTCTGTGTGTTAGGTATCAGACTACATTCCACATCTTGCCAAGTTTAGTCCTAATCTGTGGGGGGTGTCGCTGTGCACAGTAGATGGTCAGAGGTAAAAAGATGAATTCTGTAACTTATATACAAATGTAGATGCCACTCCAGAGCTGTGACTCACCCTGCACCGGACAGTTCTATTAAAATGAATGACTGAATGAATGAAGGGAATCGAAGGGAATGAAATAGAAGAAGTGACTAATGTTGACGTTCTCAGTAGCGTGAGATTTAGTAATGCAGCCCATTTTTTTCTGCATGAGGAACTGCAGGTCTTACACTGGCGTGAGAATCCACGTTGCTTTTACACCAGAAAGTGAAAGCATTTCACAGATTTCAAAATGAGTTTTCCACATCTTGGCAGACACTCAGCGGGAGACACCAAAGTGCCGTTTTGCCTGCAGTCCTGCGTGAAACCGCTGGAGTACGCCGTGGCCGTTCACGAGCACGGGAGCGAGCACGTGCACCGCTTTGTGGGCAAGGAGCCTAGTGGGTTCAAGTTCAACAAGCTGTCCCTCGACGAAGATGGTGCGTTAACACCTATCCTGCTATGCTATTACTATGGTAACAGCAGCTACGTCTTTCATGCCACTGACCTGGGAACAAAAGGGTAGAACTAACTTTAGGATTTCATTGATTTTGCCAAACAAGCCATTTCTGTGTTTTTTTTGTTTTGTTTTTTTTTAAAGGCTGAAAGACAAGTATGTGCTGTCCTGCAGGTCAATCAAGATGCATTTAGATATGGGATAAGAGTTAGGAGAAAAAGCACAATAATATTTCTACTGCTCAGAAATATTGTTTGTGTTTGGGAAACCCTTGACACTATGAGGACACAACGTGGAAGTGGCCTTGAAAGGAGCAGTGCTTTTGCCATGAACCCACTATAAACAAACAACCATTTAAGAAGAGTACATTTAAACATCAAACATCACTGCTCATTTAAACAAATTCTTTCAAACGTCATAGATACGCTTATACAGCTGTTTATTAACCATGTGCCGTTACAAAAAGTTACTTTTTAATTTTAAATTTAGTTAATGTATTATTTTTAATTACTATATAAGATCATAGGTTTCTGCACATAGGAATATATTTGTTTTGTGATTAACATGTTTTTTTAATGTAATTGTTTTTGCTTGTTTGTTTCTGAATTTATTTGTCAGATAAACCTCACAATCCCATGGTGAATGCAGGAGCAATTGTCATTAGCTCTCTTATCAAGGTAAAAATAAGAATAAAAACTGTGCTTTTATTTTCAGGGCTGTATGTCACTGTCACTGATACAGTCAAACCTAGCTCTGGTCTTACAATCTGGATTTCCACCATGTGCTGTAAATAAGCTTTTCTCAGTGATATAGGTTTTAGGCGCATTCAGTATGTATAATGTGGTAAATACATAAAAGGACATACAAGATTTTTGGTGTTACTAGTCGGCAAGGCCGCTGTTTTAAGACCCAAAACAAACGTATGTTTTGACATGTCTGTTTGTGTTTGTGTGTGGCCGTGTATGCGTATGTGTGCTTAGGTTTTTCCATGTGTGTTTATGTGAGGGTCATGGGAGCATGAAGGGGTGAGGGGTGTGAACAAGAGGGCGATTGTCCAGCCAATTAAAGCACGTGTTTAAAGGAGGTGTGTGCTTGAAAACACACCACCTCCTCAGATTGAAAATAGGTTACAGTAGGCAGGTTTAACAAATGCACGAGCCATGTGAGTGCTTGACTTGGACAAGCATTTTCAATACTGTGCACACATATTGATAAAGTAAGTGTTTAATGGCTATGAAAGTGATTCCTAAGGACATAACAGCAAAACTATATACTTCATCATTTGTTACTGAAGTCTGACAGGCCATACGAATGCAAGCTAAATAGTTTTTTCAGCAGATTTTTACATTTTTATATTTAATTTTTTATTTTTATTTAATCAATTATTGATTAATTATTACATTTGTAATTGTGCAACATCAAATCACACAGCACATTTTAATAGTTCAATAAAACATCAAGTATCTCACAGAATCTGAATCTGATTCCATGGTGGTGTTGAATTATGTATGTATCATTTCAGATGTATGTATTCAACTGTATACCTTCCAGTGTTATTGTTGAGTACTTGATTCATGCACAGTACATTTCTATCCTTTCCAGCCTGGGTCAAACAAAGCAGAGAAATTTGACTATGTGAGTAACTCAGCATCAAATGTGACTGAAATGGCTTCTTTTTGGTGTATGAATAGATTATTAAAGTAGTATATTTTTTGACACTTCTGTGAAAAAGCATTTTCAACCAAATCATTCTGTTGGCATTCTTCAGGTGATGGACTTTGTGAAGAAAATGTCAGGAATGGAATATGTTGGTTTTAGTAATGCCACGTGAGTGTTTACCTTTGTGTTATCTTGATCTTTGTAACTGGCACAGTGCTCAGTGTTGTTGGTATCGATTTTGTGTACCGCAATTACTGTTTTATACAGGTTCCAATTACTGTTTTATACAGGTTCCAATCAGAAAAGGAGACAGGAGACAGGAACTTTGCAATAGGCTACTATCTCAAAGAGAAAAAGGTTCATCCTGTAATTGGTCTGTTTTTCAAGCTTTTGTCCAAACCGTCCAGTGTAAATTGCACTCCTTACATCCCTGCGTGTGTCTGCAGTGTTTTCCTTGTGGGGCAGATATGATCGATGCACTTGACTTCTACTTCCAGGTGGGCTGGACTAATTACCACAGCATTTTCCTCGCAAAGTCTGTTATATGCACCGTCTACTCTATAAGCCATTGGGGAATTGTGGATCATGTTGGGTGCACATGTCTAGCTACCATACATTCACACCCCACCCCACTCCCCACCCCACCCCTTCCCCCTTTTCCCCAAGCTGTGCTCCATCGAGGTGACGTGTGAGTCAGGCGGTGTGATTGCAGCTACACTGGCTAATGGAGGCATCTGTCCAATCACGGGGGAGCGTGTGCTGAGCAGCGAGGCCGTGAGGAGCACACTCAGCCTCATGCACTCCTGCGGCATGTACGACTACTCCGGCCAGTTTGCGTTTCACGTGAGTCATGGAGCTGCTTTCGTTACGGGTTTAAGGCCAGAGGCTTTGGCATTGTTTTATTCCACGTCCAGCAGGGCTTAAATGAACGCCTTATGTCTCAGTGTAACACTTTGTGTTTTACAGGGAACCAGCAATGGTTAGGTATATTCAGACATGCATGTATAGACAAATAGATTTGTTCTCATTTAGTGGTAAAAGAGCTGGAGATGAAGCTGGATTACAATTTGTTTTGAGGTATTCTTTGGCCTGCTTGTAACTTAAACTGTGTATTATCACACACATAAAAAATCTTTGTATACATAGAACAAAATGAAAAAATCTTCTTCAAAACTCTGGCAGTTAGTATCATAAATTTATATTAAAAACCAGAAAGGCAAAACATTTTATGGAACCCTTAAGACCAGTATTTCATTAAACCAGTATTTCAAAAACCAGTATTTCATTATTTCACAGATGGGACTTCTTTTCCCACTGGAAGAATTAGTATCTGTAACTAGTGTAGCACTCTTTTGTTCTCCCATGCCAAAGATTCAGTCTCTCATAACACTCTCAGTCCAATGCTTGTAACTAGCATTTAAGTATGTTACACAGTTATATGGTCTGTGGTGGACAGAAATTACGTTGCTGGAATATCTCTTTAAATATGTTTTGATGTTTGGTCCTTCATGTGTGCTGTGAAAAAGACAAAGACGAAGCAACCAAGAGGCTTTAAAAAAAAATTAAAATATTACTTATACTTTAAATTTAAAATTAAAATACTTCTTATACTTTAGGTGGGATTACCTGCAAAGTCTGGGGTGTCGGGGGCTGTGTTGTTAGTAGTACCCAATGTGATGGGGGTCATGTGTTGGTCACCACCTCTGGACAAGGTGGGGAACAGCATCAGAGGCATCCAGTTCTGCCAGGTAAGCCTGATGTGTGTTTTTGATATAATCGGCATCACATTGTTATAGTTAAAAGCGTTCTACAACACTTTTGAACGGACTGTCTTCCTGCTTACTGTATTAACATCCCTGTAATCAGGAACTGGTGTCTTTCTTCAACTTCCATAACTACGATGATCTGAGGCACTTCGTTAAGAAACAGGACCCACGTCGGCAGTATGACGATGACAGGGTGAGGCGCTAATGCTAATGCACTGGAGTTTGTCCCACCCTGTTGCTCCACTGCCCTGATAGCTTCACCTGCTCCAGTATACCTGGCCACCCTCATCAGCTCGTTACCAAGTGCGATCAGGTGTGTTGGAGCAGGAGAAACTGTGCTGGACAACGGGGGACGACAGTTGAAAACCATCGGCTTGAGGGAGATTCTGTCCAGCAGATGGCACTATTGCTCTGACCTAATGGATCCTGTCTATTTTTAACAGCTGAACGCTGAAAGCAAAACAAGAGATCATATTCTTTACAAATGCAGGGCGCTTGTTTATAACAGTGAAGTTAAGCTAAGAAAACACTTAATTAAGAGGGCTGTTTTCAGCATGACTTACACTTGCTCAGTTTTTTTTCTTTTACTTCCCATATCAACATAATTAGCTAACCGTGGCTTCATAAAACACACTTCTGTCAGCGCACATATATAATTCAAACATATCGGTGCCAGTCTGCTTCTCCTTTAAACTCTGCATCACCTTAAAAGTCTGCTTACTCTTTCTTTCTATTTTTTTTGCTATATTTTTAGATTCTTCAAAGTAACCACCTATTGCCTTGATGATAGTTTTGCACACTTGCCAGCTTCATTAGTTGGCATTACCTGATGCTTTTCCAGTTGTCTGCTCTGACACTTTCTTCTAGGCAATAAAAATATATGAATAGATGATGAAAATAGTTGAAAAAATAGTTGATGAGGGGGACATACCACAAAATATTTTTAAGTTCATTTTTTTGTTGTTGTTTTGGAAATAAACACGTATTATGTGAATCTTCCAATCTAACCACCAGAGGTCCTCCTCCCTTGAATATTAACCGTTGCCTCAGCAACGATTCAGCCATACACTTTTGTTCCCCATTCTTCCTCATCAGCTTCCCTACTAAACTCTCCCATTCACTCTCCCACTACTCTACTGCTTCGTTAATGTCTGCTTTACTAAACTGAGATGTCTTTAATAAAGCTGCTCACAGATCCTGTAAACCTGGCAATGCGTGGTCACATAGACATACAGTTACGTTTACAATTACAATTACAATTAAAATAAAGTATAAACATCAGCCTTAGATCAGAATGTCTTTAATATTATGGAAAGACATACATACAGTTGTGTTTTGACTGTTTTGTTTAGTCCTTTTTACATGAACCTCATTTGAATGAACTAATAAACCTAGAAGTTCCTTTATTTGTTTTCTGATTAAACTTTGTAGATTTGTGGTGATCTGCTTGCAATGATAGATTACACTTAAGTACAGCTTGCAGTGGCTCTTTAAAGTATTTGATCTTGTTGGACAGAAACTCCCTCTACATTAAGTGAATTACATGTTACACACAGTCACTGAGGACCTTCAATTATAACTGTACTAATGATTCACAGAAACAGATTCCTTTGTTGTACTGCTCCCAGAATATCTTTATTTAATCAACTGTTTTTATTTAGAACAAGTCTGTGGTGAACCTGATGTTTGCTGCTCGTAGCGGAGATGTTTCAGCCCTGAGGCGGTAGGCCAGTCCATGAGACATCACAGCTGTTCAGTGCTTCATCACTAGTCTCACTGTTCGAATGGTTTCTTACATGTTTTTTACATGTTGTGCATTTTCTAAGCTGTGCATCTGTCTTTTTTTCTAAGGTTTGCTCTGTCATCCATGGATTTAGACCAGAAGGACTATGATTGTCGAACAGCTCTTCATGTTGCTGCTGCTGAGGGTTATTCCAATAAATAAATATTACTTTTAAAAAAGCACATTTATGTATGTCTAGATGAACAACTGGTAATAACGTATTTTTCTCTCTTTATAATTGGAAGAATCTTAGCATATGAAACGTTTTGGGTTTAATTATTTTTTTTCCAGGTCAAGTGGATGTTGTGCAGTTTTTAACACAGACATGCAAAGTGAACCCTTTTGTGAAAGACAGGTCAAACTGTTTGAATGTTCTCCATCGTATCTTTTTTTAACCTTTTTTTTGCTGCATCAGATTGAAGTAAAACCTGGTTCCCGTATGTCCAGGTGGGGAAACATCCCTCTGGATGATGCAGTGCAGTTTGGTCATGCAAGTGTGGTGAAGATCCTGCAGAAGTACCATCTCACCTGCAGCCTGCCGGTCTCTCAGACAGTGCCAGATCACACGGACCAATCCAAACTCAGCTCCATCGAGGGTACAGCATGAGCTGCTGTTTGGCATTGACGATCTTCGGTTTGCCTCACTTCAAAAGGCCTTTTGTTGTAGCAATGTCCTTTATACCAGCTGTGTAATGTATACATGTACTCCTAAAGAGAGAAAAAAAAAACATTTTAAGTGATTTCTAAGCAGAATATTTTCCTGTTTATAAATGGGACAATGAAGAATTTTTAATATAGTTCAAACAAATACTGGTTAAAAACACAGTTCCTCAGGCTACAGATCTTTTGGTTTGTGAAACTACAGTCATCGCTGTGGATGTATAGAGGCAGAGTGCCTGTAAATGTGCACCCTCGTTGTATTTCTGCTGCGTGGTTGCAAAGTGTACCGTGATCCCTGTAGCGACCCTTTCCCTGCTCACTTTGGGTGCATATTTTACAAACACCTCTGATCCATTTTACAGAGTGTAAAGGTAGCTGGAAAAGTCATATGAAAAGCCAGTGTCTGATTTGTCTTTCATTTTTAATATTCCAAAACAAGAGAAACTATACATATTTGTCTATGGAGAAAAAAGATATTGCTTTGCATATTGCATATTGCTTTGTCATTTTAAGTAACAGTAAAGCTGCTTTGAGTTATTGTATCAGTTTGTATAAGCTTTCAGTTTATTTTTAGTTTTCTTTTTAAAATTGGTCCATAACTGATCAAATTGGTGTAAATGATATATGATACAGCTATATTACTTTATGATTTTTTTCAATGATAACATGCATGATAGAATATTTTCTGAAACAAATTTTTCAGGCTGATGGAATATAAACGCTTACAATGAACTGGAATTGCTGTGCAAAGTTCTGGCTGTACTATTAAATGCACTACTTCTGATTGCTGTCCGTATGTTTAAATAAACATCTGGATTTAAAACTATGAATAAGGATTTAAAGCAATGTGAATACAGATTTTTGCTCATATTATATTTGCAGGCTTTTTGTGGTAATGCTGGTCTACATCCAGGACAATATAAAAATATTGCAAAAACAAATGTCATAATTGTACTATATTGTGATTTTAAATGTAATTTGTGCAAATAAAAAAAATAACAGTGGAAGTTTTTATTTGTTTTCATAGTGTAGTAGGGATTTTATAACAACTAGGTAGATAATGACCGTTGTGAAGTCAACACTAGAAGTTTATTAATAATGACAGCTGAAGATAATTCTAAATTTAAATACATTTTAATGTGAAGTGCCATCAGACTCAACACAACTAAACCTAACTGCATCTCTGGGATACACATCACCGTTACTGGGTTATTTGTATTTTATGACCTGCGAATAATAACCATAACGGTAACAGCCAGGCAGGGATACTGGGAACTTACACGATATGGTCAAGAGTATACAGATACCTGACTATTATGTATATATGAGCTTGATTGGACATCTTAGTTCAATTAATTCAATTCAATTCCATTTATAATGAACAAACAGGAGAACACAGAGAAGTCTTATCAAATAGGGCATACCAACCCAACATCTGGTGTTTGTTGGGGAATACTGGGTTGCGAATACTTGGTGTTATATCAAGATTTGACATCATTCACATGACTGTTAGTTCAACCCCCTTAAAAGCCAGTTGGATTACAACTGATAGTGCCAGACTGTTCCAGTCAGTATTTTTTTACTCAAAAAATATATACCAATATGCTCAGTATACTCAATATACTCAATGTAGAATTTCAAAGTCTAAATAAATTATTTTTATTTTGGTTTCAGCAGAATGAAGCAGGTTGTACAGTAATGTGTACCACCCCTTCGTCGTTCAGTTTTAACGACATGCCCAGTCCCTGCTGAGGAAAAACACCCCCCACACAATGCTGCTCCCCTGTACTTCACTGGTGGGAGGGTGTTAGTTGAGTAATGGACAGTGTTATGTTTGTGCTACACATAGTGTTGAATCTTTGCCCAAAAAACTAAATTGTCTTATATTTTAGCTGGAACACTTTGATGTTTTCTGGCAAACTCCATACACTGCAGCAAACTTCAGACATGCTTTGGGGTGTTTTTTCTTCAGTGATGGTTTCTGTCTATCCAACACACAGACCAGCTGTAAGCAGAAACTTTCACTAGTGTTCATTGATGGATCTTCAATCTGGTCTCAGCCTCTGAACTATGTAGCTCCTTTGAAGTGTGGTTTCCCTCACAACACTAAATTTTGAGAGATGGACTTGTCTAGACAGTGACTGGACTGAATGTAGCAGCTTCCCTTTCCTCACAACTGATCCAACATTGCTCATTGTGATGTCTAAACACCTTGATGTTATTTTGTTGCATTGTCTTATCTTGTGCATGTCTATAAGTTTACCTGTCATTTCTGTAGAATACCTTTTGCTCTTTCTTTAACACATTTCCTCTCCAGATTCCCAGTTTAAGCAAATGCTGCTTGAATTAATCTTCTATCCAGAAAAGGTGATTCACAGGTGAAACTATAGAGGGCAATTGTAAGACAGCTGTGTCCTTGTGAGGCCAATATCTTCCACCTGGGTAAACTTGCAGCTTCCATACTGTAAGGACTGAGTACTTATGCAAACAGCATTTTTTAGCTGTTAATTTTTGTCACAGAATATTTTCTTACCTAACACCAATCTCATTTTAAATCAATTGATTTTGACAAATCTTATTATATTATAAAAGCATAATAATAACCATAAAGCTCAACACAAGATGCCCTAAAGGTGGTACAACAAAAAAAGATTTGCGTGTTACAGTAATGTACTTTTGAAATGCACCATAGCAGGCAACCTGAGAGATACCAATCTCAGCGACAAACCATACAGACAGAACCTCCACACCTGTTTCTTTCAGCTAGAGCCAGTCTTGTGGCCCACCACAGGACATACAGACCTGCTTCAGGACATACAGACCTGCTTCAGGACAGACAGACCTGCTTCAGGGTAACAGGAAGACATCCTACAGCTACAATCACAACAATGCAGAAAGTCACTAAGGCACAAACAGCAGCCATGATCCAAAAATAATACTGGGATATAGTCGGTTTCTGCTTAAGTATGAAGTGCTAAGTTAGTTAAAGTAGGACACACCGGTGTCTGGCAGCCAGATGATATCCTGCTCTTACCCGTCCTGAGTGGGGGGTGCAACAGGGGTGAGATGGGGCAGCACCTGACCAGAGAGAGGCAGTGAACCCAGCTGCATGTAGCAGTTCAAGGAGGTATCAGTGGACAGCAATGTCAGGCTAAGAATCTGGGAAAATAGTTCAGAGACTTGTTTGGAGCCCAGAATAATCTATTTCGCAAGCCCACAAAATTGACATTTTTACCTGTTTATTAGCTCATATAATGCCAGGCATCTGTATAATATTTCCTAACTATAGTACTTTACTCTTTACTATTGTCATTTAAACTTACTTATGTATGCCGCAAATGTTGTGTTTGGCCTTAGAAACAAAGATGTAATACATTTCTGCAGGTTACTTACTTGAAATACTGTTGGAATTCCAGTTGGAGTGGATGTTGACACATTTAACAGAGATGTATTGCTGTTTGCCTTGCTGTGAGATCTGTATACAGGAGTTTCACCTTTCCTATATTACAGCTCCTATATTATGTATTGTAGACACGTAACAGCACTAAACCAAATCCCTACAGGGCAAAACAACAGAGTTGAGTAGAAGATATGCTGATGTAAGTGCATTAGGTCAAATCTACCAGCACCCACACAAACTACTTCCTCCCCACTTGAATTAATGTATACTGAACTCGGATAAGCATAAACTCAGATAAGCCTAAACAAACGTGCAAACAGCATTCACCGCACCTGTCCACCCATTGGACAACACTCCTCATGCACTGCACCTGTCCATCCATTGGACAACACTCCTCATGCACTGCACCTGTCCACCCATTGGACGACACTCCTCATGCACTGCACCTGTCCACCCATTGGACGACACTCCGGTCTCTCTACAACCCACTACTCTTCCCCACACCTCTGTGAGGAAGCACTGCAGAAGTACAAAAGCACACATGAAGCACTCCGTAACCAAACCAAACAAAGACACGGTGGTTCCACAGAGTCGGCTCACGCCTGACAGGCATGCTGTGCTGTGTCCTGTATTCAGAAGACTGTGGTAGATTTGTTCTCCAAGTGCAGCAAGCAGACGTAGTGCCACATGATTATTCCTACATCACCACTTGATGCCTTCATTGTGGACTGACAGAAACAGACAGAAGGCATCCCACAAAATTTCCTATCATGACTTTAGTGACAAAAATGACTGTGGGTTTTGGTATAATTGCTAAATGTTTCAGTATTGTTACTGGACTTTAATGAGTAATGGAATTAGGTTGCCACAAGTATTATGTTGATAGATGTGCTATGAAGTTTCTCATATTTATTTATGACAACAAATTCAATCACATGAATGAAAGTTTTGCACTAGCAGTTTATAATAAAACTGTATTCTAAGTATGTACTTACCGTTTGGAATAAAACTATGTGTGGCTACAGAACAAAAACACAGTACAGAACAAAAACACAGTAGCAGTAAGATGTTTACTTCCACAGATTTGTACACAGTTATTGGGATTATTAAAAACCGAAATGTTAGGATTATCATAAGGATAAACTCTCTGCAGATGTGTCCTCTCACAGAACCAAATACGACCAAGGACAGTGCACCTCCCCTGGGAACTTTGATGTCATATTAACATGTGAAATATGAACTGTCGCAATAGGGAACAAGTACTTTCCAGCTTCCAAATCAATAGAAATACACACTGGAAGCTCAGGCCTGTAACAGGAGCCGCCAGTGGCTAAATTTGGAGGAAATCTGGAATAAAACCCTAATATTGCCACTGCAACACAGACTGACAAAATGTACTAAAATACCTTTGCAAATGATGCAAAAGATGTCATTTACCAAGACGGTCAGTGTGTATTTTATTCATATATTTATTTATTTATTTTCCTTGGTCAGTGTTATTTTAAACCAGCGTTTGCTGGTGTGTGCTCATTATCGCGGGATGTTGGAGGCGGCTGTAGCACATACCACCACCCGCCCACGCGCTCCCCCTTGTGACGGTCTCAGCCTGTACCATCGTAATTTAATTATTTGTTGAGGGTACTTCTCTTCCATCAGGATGCAGCAAACTCCAGCAACAGTAACGAGCGAGAGAATATCGGATTAAAGAATATCGGATTTATACTCATGTGATGTTAAAAACCCCCAATAAAAACATGTGCGATGCGCCAGTTACAGTAAAAATAATTATGGCGGACAGCCTGGTACGAAAACTAAACATTTGCGTCGCTCATTATACATTCAGTTGGTAGCTGTAGTGGAGTTTCAATGGGTGGTGTGGCAAAAATCCAGAGAAGCCACCACAAATCAGTATGTGTAAAAATAAAGCTTATCGTGGAATAAATACACATTTTAAAATCAGGCCCTCAGTTTTACATAAGTCCTGATCGTTTTCATTTCTACATTTACAAACGTGCTGCTTCCAAAGAATCCGCCGCTCTGCTCGCTCTTTCTGGCGGCCGCTCAGACAGTAGATGCCTGAGTATTACTGGCTTAGATAAAGCCACAGCAGCAATGGCAAATAATTAAGAATTTACAATACTAATATGATCATCAGTGTCACATTATGTCGTAAAACTAATCGAAACCTCTGAAACACTATACGACATCTATATGTCCCAATGTTTACTTCGCAGTGGACGAAATCATTGTTACTTGCAAAGCTGCCATCATCAGAAGAACTACAAATAAGATTTTTTGCCTACAATCAAATATAGTATGATGATATTACGCTATTTGGTGTTTACAGTTCTGCCTGGCAGCAAGTAGGATGGCGCAGTAATGAGTAACTGGGAAATATCTATCTATTACTGGTTAATAATTTGTAGATAGATAGATAATACTATATATTTTTATTTGCTTATTTATTTATTGTGCAAAGCCACAAGTTAACATATGACTTATTAAGAGCTTAAAGTTAACTGGTTTTTTTAAATCCTCAAATTTCAGCATACTGCATACACCCTCATTGATGCTGACATTCTCTAACAACAGACGAGTGTTTTTTCACCCAGCCCTTGAATGCCTTAAACAGTTTTGTAATCCCCACTGTTCCAGGTATTCAGTGTTACTGATGGCCTTGCTCCTGAGACGAAGTCAGAGCAAAAAAGTGTGGCTGCTTTTCTGGGTGCTGAAGACTGGGCTGTGAAACTCTGACACAGATTCTTCCCCAAATTCTGACCAATGGCACTCCACAGAGAAATATTATATTGCACATCATACATTTTGCACATTAAATGTCAGAAGAAGAGAAGTGGAAATGAGAAAGGTATGGCTTTTTCCCTCCCCCTCCTGAGGAGAGCTTCTGATTACCTCTTCCACTTCACATCAGGGGCCAAGAAGTAACATTCAACCAATGGTTAATGACTAGTTTGTTCTGCCAGAACTGTTTATGTGATTTTAAAGTAGTTTAGAACTCCTTAAGTCAAACTTTGTCACGAAGATTCTTTTTTCTGTTTGATTTGTTGTGATAGCTCTTAGCCTGTGTTTTATAAACCTTTCTGAAAATCGAAAAAGTTTCATTTATACTAGATATACATGTAAACCTAGCAAAGGAGTGAGGAGTCAGATATGTTAAACATAAAGTCAGGAGAGTTCTGTGTTTTGACACACCGGTGCCTTGTTGAAGGGGTAAATTAATTGCAATAAATTAGAGAAGCAATGAGGAAGCATAGAGAGAGAGTGAGTGGATATAATTGCTGTGAACTGTGATCTGTGATGCTGTTTCTGATCATGTGCTGTTTAAATTGATCGTCACCCAAATGCGTAATTGATCATCCACCATCATAACTATTTCACTGAGGCATAATCTATGTTCTAAATAACCCAAAATAGCAAAGCCAAAGTTTGATTTCCGCATATTTGAAGTGTGTTTATTTGTTTTGCCTTTGGCTTATGTGTACATTTCAATCAGACATTGGGTGTCGTGTCTCCTCAGATTCAGCACCAAATCTTGTCCCCTCCTCCATCTGATTTATCCAGCAATCTGAGAGAGAAAACATACATATACAAAAAAATACTGTGTATTGATGACTACTGAAAATCTACTGTTTGGCCCATGGTAAATTCAGTAGTTATTACTTTAATAGTTTTTTTCTGTTACAGACCAAAATAGTGCACTTAAAAATTTAGCTGATGCATTTATAGAACCAGTTAATACAATCGCAGCATTTAGCAGTGGAAGACTCATAAAACGAACAGCCATAATAAAAGTGGATACATTATTCATTACTGTAAGATTTACATAGCAATTAGTAGATTTGCTTTTCTGACAAAAGAGCACGATTAATCTCGAGAGCGTGCTAAGGCCTACTGTAAACAAATATAATAATACATTCACTTACACTCTCAATCCAGCTGATGTAGGCAGACACGCGTGTGAAGACTGTCGGCTTCTTCGGGGTGTTGCAACCCAGGGATGAGACGAAGCTGGTCACTCCGTACACGACATATTGTCCACCCTCCTGACAGTTCAGGGGACCACCGGAGTCACCCTATGACGAGAAGCGAGAGGTTTTTTTTTTTGTACTGTGACCTGTCATGGTTACAGAGCATTTTTTTTTTCACCTCAAGAAATGACTACTGGTTAAAACCAGTCAGCTGGAATCTCTGTGGCTAGCACACCTGGCATCCAGACAGACTTCCACCTCCGGCACACACCATGCTGGGCTTCACTGTGCTTCCCCACCAGCTGCTGCTGGAGCAGGTCGCGTAGTCCACAATGGGCAAGTAGGCCTGCTTCAGCTGAGGGGACAGCTGACCACCAGCTACAGACAGAACAACCATTGAGATTCTAGTCAGCCTCCCAAAGTGCAGCAGATAACTACACTTCATATCTATACACTTTACATTGTTCTTGTATGACAGAGATATCCTATTCTATTTCACTGCTGTATGTGGCAGATTGTCAGATATACAGATGATAAGCAGTCCGCCGTGAGCTGGGCAGATGGAAATCACCTCCCATACTTTTCTATTTAGCCAAGACATTATAGGTTCAAGACGCTGCTGGCTCTCACTCACTCTGGGTGCGGCCCCAGCCGGTGATGTAACAGGGGTTGTTGTTTGGCAGCACCTGCCCGGAGGGCGGCAGTGAACCCAGCTGCACGTAGGAGTTCAGGGTGGCAGCGGTGGACAGGCGGAGCAGAGCAATGTCGTACCTGAGGCCAAAGAGAAAAACCCCCCCAGATTTATAACCCTGGATGTAATAGTATTAATCTTTTGGCTGAACCAAGCACCCTGAAGACTACATTTTGAAAATATTTTATAAATAGGTAATATTCAGGCTGGGATACAAATCCTACTTTCCGATAAATTATTAAAATCATTGTTAAAAAAAAAATAATTTTTTTAATGTAAACACGTGATCAAGTCAAATATATTCAGAATGTAGCCTCGTTTTCATTTTTTTCAGTGTACAGAGTGTAATCGAATATTTAAAGTAGCACTGAATAAATTCCATTCAGTATAAAACAAACAAAGATCGTACCCTCCAGCCACATTGTTGGAGTTCCACTGTGGGTGAATGTACACAGCGCTAACACTCATATACTGCTCTCTGCCTTCTTGGTTGTAGATGTCATGATCTCCCAGGACGACACGCCACGTTCTCTGGCTGCAAACATATGGAAAAAAGAAGAAACCCTTCGGTTGACTTTGAACATTAATTTAATTAGCTTATGAAATATATGGAGGTGAATTAGCCGAAGCCACTGGTCTGTGTAGGTCACTCAGCAATGAGTTTTATGCTGCAGCTTTTCCTACACAGCAGTTGATCTCAGGCTAAGAGAGCAGATTTTTCCTACAGTATCCTCATCTGTTTTGATTGCCTATAAGTCTTGGTTACCTGTCAACACAGTGGGCAGCAGTCATCACCCATTGCTTCCTGATTAGGGTTCCTCCACAGGTGTGGTAGTAGCTGCTACCAGACAGGTACTGGAGGGAGATCTGAGAAACAGAGAATTAAAGTGTAAAACTGACCATTGAACTGTGTTTATACAACTGATATATAGTTACATAACCTCAAGCTGTTTAGTGACTGCACTAACAGATGTGACTACATAGGAAATACTGTGGAGACTTGGAACTAATGAAAAGACAGCTATAGATTTCCTGATTATTAAAGAAAAAAAGAAATTTGTTTTAAAATGATTTCTTCCTTCAACAGTATGACCCTGTTTGTCATAGGACAAACCCTCAAAGCATTTTAACAGCATAAATTAACAGTGCATGTTTTTTTTAATGATGACCTCGCACAGACAGTTTTACCTGCCAGGGCCAAGAGTTAGGTTTGGCCACTTCTCCACCCACAACTCTCTCCTGGATGGTCTCCAGATACCTGGGTTCAGGCCTGTTCTGTGCCAGCACTGCATGTGTGAGTACACACACACACACACACAAACACACACACACACACACACACACACACATGCTTGAGATTTATTTTGAGCCTACAGAAGATGTAGATTGGATTTTATATATATATATATATATATGAATGCCACTTTTAATCAAATTAAACTGGTAGCTTGTGCTGGTTGTCAAAGCAGTACATTAGCTCAATTTTTCCTACATAATCCATTTTTGCAACCCCCCCCCCAAAAAAAACCCCCAAATCAAAATCAAACAAAAGAAAAGACACCCCAGCTTACCTATGTACCCTTCAGAGCAAAAGATACTCTCCATTTTATTCAGGGTCTATGTTCGTTTGGTGCACACTCAACCAAGAGGCATGTTTCCTCAACAGTACAAAGTTTTAAAAAAGACTCTCCCACGACAGACGACAGATTACATGGCTTGCTACCAGCGGCCATGTGTGTCCCTGTCTGACAGCTTGTGTGGTGGATAACTCTCATGTCCTTGGTGGAACAGGAGAGGTTTAGCTTACCCAGGGTGGCAAGGACGCTCAACAAGAGGACTCTCAGCATGACTTCGGACGGTTTGGACTCTCGCGCTCTGGGACCGGTCCGTCACCTTTTTATATACTGTTTGACGGTGAGACGCACACCATGTGCTGTTTTTTTCGGCTCACGTGTGCGTGCAGGTGTGGACGCTCCCACGGTTATAACAGCCTACCAAGGTCGTTTTTGCTGACAGCTTGGAGGGTCAGAAGGTGAAAGCCCTTTCCATGTGGTTTTCACCATCCATATTCTACTTAACCTGAGCTGGAATAAGAACAGAAGGCATTGTGAACTCTTGCCTCACAGTTTAAACCTGTCAGAGAGTAGGGAAAGGAACATGCCTTTATATGCCCTGGAAAAATACAGCTCATGTGTATTGCAAGAGCAGAGTAATACATGCTTTTGTGTTGTGAAACTTACATTTTTTAAATTTTCTTTAATTTGCCGCATTATTATATGGTTAGACCAAGTAATGTTAAGAAATAATATTCCCTCTCTTCAAGCTGCGGTATGGACTTGGATACGGTGTAGATTAGGCAGCGGAAATGGAAGCCTCAGCATGACACAGTAACCAACGTGAATTAGAGCTTTGTTATTTTTCAAGGTCTGAAAATCAAGAAGACAGTTTTGAGCAAAAGTCGTGGGCCTGTGGTCAGAAACTGGATAGTGATAAATGGGGAAGAAGGTGGCTGATGCAGTGTCCAATCAAAACAGGCTACAGTCTGTACACTGTACACTGTATAACTGTACACTGTATAACTTCACTGTACACTGTAGGTACCTGCAGAACACGTGCTCCTCATAAACTGGAACTGTGGAAATTGGTTCCATCCCAGTTCATTTGCTGTTCATATGCACAGACTGCACTGAATGCGTGACACTGTCTCAAAATTGAAAGGACTTTTCGTATTACACTCACAGTCTAGTTGAACATTAACTTAACTGCACTGGCCAGGAGGTGATATACGTTACATACAGTCAGCAAACAGAAGACTTTCAAATGCATATGTTTGTCTGACGATAATTAATGTGCTTGCAAACAAGTGTCTTCTTAGACTATGTGATTTAAATATTCTTTAGGGTAATTTTTGTTTGATACTCTTCCTTAAGTGTGAGACATCAGAATCATTGGTCATGGATTATAGGAGGTACAATGTTGGTATTTCTAAGGTGTTTCTAAGTGACTAATGGGGGTACAATGAACATCTCAAGATGAATTGACATGCACTAGGTGGAGTTAAGACACTGCAGTGAGTAAAAATAAGAGAATAAGCTTTCAAAAAAACATACTTAATGGCTCCTCCACCATGTATTCTCATCAACTGAATGAATTTCTAAAGCTCAAACCAAACGTGAGAACTTACATGTTCCTTATTCAAGAGTACAATGACTATGCAGTACCTGTAGCACTGTCAGATAAAGTCTTATTCTTCTGGTGAACCATACTCCCAACTATCATAACCTTTCATTTTCGTTTTTGTGTCAGCTAAGACTACAAAGAGCCCTTAGGAGTCATTCAAGAGACACAAAGGATTTTTCCCCTAAAAGAATCCCCTTTGTAACAGAATAACTGTTAAGTTTGAAGAATTGCCCCCAGCTGACCCCTTTGCTGGGTATGCAATGGAAATGCAACCTTTAAACAAGACATCTCCATTCTCCTGTTGAAAACGTTTCATAGACAAGCATATGGATATGGTTGTGTTTTCAGTTCCTTTCCGTCTCAGCACAGTGTGTTCTTTGTATCTTTTCTGATAAGCCATCAGTGAAACATATGAGTAAGTTTACCCATACTTGGATATTATCTCGTCCATTATTTGTGTTTGTTGATTATTCTGTAGCACCAGTTGTTTGCTGAATGACTGACATACGTGCATCTGGCTACATGGCATCAACACAATGTTCAATTAAAGGGAGTTTAATCCTCAGAGAGCTGCAGATCAGTCCAAAGCAGCTTCCAACTGTGACTGTACACATCTTGAGCAATTGAAGGTTAAAGGGCTTGCTCAGGGCACCTTTGCTAGAGGTACCAGCAAACTTTTGATTACTAGTCGAGTGCCTTAACCACAGAGCTGCCTCTAGAACTGTACAGTTACAGGTGAACAGCAGTAGCCTTCTACTCTATATATTACAAGAGAGTTTATAAACAAAGGAGTATTGCTGAGCATTGGGGTGGAGCATTCTCAACACAGCAGTGACACTGACATTACTGTGTGTCAGGACGTTTTTACATTTGCTGCATTTGGCAGATACTCTTATCTAGAATGACTTACTCTATCTGCTTTACTGTCATGGAAGCCCATCATTCACCTATGTTTGTTTTGGGATCCTTATGTTACTTGTGCCATGTGCTTTAGTTTGGGTTCTGTGCTCCTCCCCATCTCCACACCCTTTTCACCCGCGTCTTGTCTATAGCACGTCAGAGTACTTGTCCCCAGCTGTCCCTTGTTTGTCCTGTGTATATATATCCCCAGACTTGGTTGGGTATTTTTGGTTTGCTGGTTATTATGTCAGTTTCCCTGTGCCTACTCCTTATTACCCTGTTCTCCTAGTTAAGTGTTTTCGCTGGTTCTTTTCCAGTTTTAATTAGTCTTTGTGTCTTTATTTTCCCATTGTTCACCCATTGCTTTCATTGTTATTTGTTGTCCGTGCATTATCACCATGGACGCCATATCACCATGGATTCCAATATATTCCACTCGTGCCTCTGTTTCCTGCCACCTCGTTATGTCTACCGAGTGAGGTACAGGAGAACTGCAAGAATTTTTCATCTATTTTTACACGTTTCATTGTCACTGCTGAGTTGAGAGTGGTCTTCCAGTCAAAAATATCCAGCCAATGGCAGTTCTGTGCACACAACCTGATGATTAAGGAATAGCCAAGTAGATAGAAAGACAGTACAAATTATGTACAGTAAAAGACTCTTAACTGTTCACCAACAAGGTGATTCTAATAAGGTGGTGTTTCTAAAAAGTAGCTGGTGAGTGTGTTAAACAATAGTCTAGTGAATCCATTGGTCCTCTTTGGATGCCAGAAGGTCTAATGAAATCTAATGAAATTATAAGAGCACATGTCATTAATTTCATTACAAACAATAAAAAAACAAAACACTCCTACAATGGCTCATCAGAAGTCCCCAAATCTCTTTAGGTTTCTGAAATTGCCTTTCATAATACATCTATTATATATCACATAATGTGATCGAAACCAAAAGACTTAACATAATAACTGGTTTTATATGTCACATACTAGGAGTAGCCTAGTAAATAAACAAAATATAATTTTTATCATAAGAAAAGAATTGGTTATTTGCAAGTCTGATCGACACTATGTACAACAATTCCTTTGTTCTTACATTGTCTAAGTAGGCACATTGATTTATCACTTAGTTCTGACTTGAAATAATTAATTGTCATATATAATAACGATATAACTTTAGTTTTGATACTAAATGTTATTTATGTTATGAAAATCCTCTCAAGTGCCTCTCAAGTACTGTGAGATCAGTAAGCATAAATTTTAGTGAATTCAAATGTCCAAAACATAATGTAAGTATTTCATCTCATATCATCACAGTGCATTAACTACATAAACAAACCTGGACCTGTTGCCTGCAACATAAATATCATTTCCTATATAATAGACCACGTTCTTTGCTGCAACTGTTTTGCTATTATGTCATCTTGACTGAACTGGTCTCAATATAACTGCCTAAGGTGCAGGCCTATATGCTGAACTTCCGACTTTTTATGAGTAGAATGGCTAGTCAACATTAAAGACACTTATTAGCATTTGCAAATATTAAAACTGCTTTGGGTTTAGAGCTGTTATTACCATATTAAATGCCTTTATCTTGGTAATTTCACACAACCCATATAAAATTTGCCACATACCAAATCCAAATTTAATTCACACATGGGTGCCTGGTCATAAATCCAGTAATCCTAATGTCATGGGCGAAGAATACCATTGGTAGGAAAAGAAACAAAAAAATGTCTTATTGGATATTCAAAGTGTACTGCAGTTGTATGTATTACGGGTCAGAGAAAGCTACATCATCTACTATGTCACCTACTATATAACCTACTACATCACTACCTCATCTACTACGTCACCTACTACATCAACTACATCATCTACTATGTCACCTACTATGTCATCTACTACATCACCTACTACATCATCTACTTCATCTGTCACCTACTACGTCACCTACTACATCACCTACATCATCTACTATTTGACCTACAATGTCATCTACTTCATCTACTATGTCACCTACTACGTCACCTACTACGTCACCTACTACGTCACCACCTTTTGTCAGATAGCAAAGTGTAATGTAAGACAGTACACACTAGTTCAAAATGAAAAGTGTAAAAATTTCTCAGTTTGAGATGTTCTCTGCTTGACATTGGCTCTGGCATTTGGTCGGATTAGCGCATTCCCAGCCTTAGCCTATCTCCCAAGAGAACACTGAGTCTTCCCCTTAGTTCTCTGCTAGGTCCAAACGCACGATTCTCCCACCAAACAATGGGCCTGAAAATGACCAGGAAAGGCGTTATTGCCACGGTCTTTTGTTGGGTCGCTAATTAAAGCAAAAGCCATTAAAACTGTCTGCATTTTGGATTATGCCTTTATCTCCCTCTATTACTGAGATAGCCGTCTTGGCCAGTAATTGAGCCTGCCGTGACGAGAGCAAGGGGCTACTGGCTTGGGTTCACAAAGAACAGAGATCTCCTGCTTTCTCACGGGCCCTCAGTGGCCTTTGCCCTCGTTCCTGTCCACTCTCCACACCTCTGAACGGGAGGGATGAATCAAAAGTTCGGATCAAAGGGAGGGAAGTGCTGGGGATGTTTTAATTAAAGATATTTGCTCTTGATAGAGAAGCGTCTCTTAATGAAGGGGAGATTTGGGTTCCCATAAACGAAGTCGGTGCTAAGGAGGAAAATGAGGTTTGAAAGTTAATGGCTTGCGCTGATGGCTGCAAGATAGGAAATCATTGGGGGGACTGGGTGGGGTGTTCAGTGCTTCTTCAGTTCTGCCACTGTTAATATGGGAAATAAAAATCCATGCCTGGAACTGGTGCAAACTTTCAAATTTGACTTAAAGAATAGATACAGAAAGACTACATGGTCTGATCTAAAAAGGGGCTACATGGTTTGTATATAGAATATACAGTAGATTCAGGTAGCATTTTTGCTATGCACACACCTTTTCTTCAGGTGTGTGCTCATGGTATGTAAACTATTGCTTCTGTGAAAAATGTCAATGGACAACGGAAAACATTATATGAAAATGATTCAAGATTATTCTGCAAATATAGCTTGAATAAGTTTGTTTAATTTTTGTTTAAAACTGCCCCACTTAAAAGAAAACATCTGTTTCTTCAGCTACACTTCAGCAGCCATTTTCTCTACTGTGCAAGAAGCTGGCTTCATTTTGTAAGTAATTTATTCTAGGGGAATGATGTTTCCTCTAGCATCCTTCCTATCCTGTCTGTCTCTCTGCAGGTACGTTCCTCTCTGTCCTGTCTGTCTCTCTGCAGATATGTTCCTTCCATGCCCACCACCACTGTCATGACATCAGCGGGTGCCACATCCATGCTGCCATCTGATAGCTGGAAACACCCAGGCCACAAGGAGAGCTTCTTTCATGACTAATGGTGCCCTGCCATCCACTCTGCTGCAGAAGACTCTTGGCATAAAAAAGAGAAAAGAAAGAACCATTGGGGAGAGAGAGGATGCTGGGTACCCCCTGAGCTTTCAGTTCTGCATCCGACACAAACAAACCTGGATCACAAGAACCTCTCCTGCTCCAGGATGAAATGAGTATGCATATACAAACTCCATAAGCAATATACACACAGGTCCTCTCAGCATTTCTCAGTAAGAGGTAAAATCCCTAACATTTACAAAATTGACTTCCTCTTCTCAAGAGTTTATGTTGAAAACTGTGTTGATGTTAGAGGCCAAAGACCTGTTGCTCAGGTCAGGGGAGTTTGTGCTAATGTGTCAGGAGAACATCCATGGCTTACACATTCTTCATGAGGCCTCCACGTTATTCGAAATGAATTATTATTAAGACAGGTTTATGGGACACTGTTTGAGTATTGTTACCCTCTGTTGAGTATTAGCAGTAAATATGTCAGAGGGCCTGTTTTACAACACGTGAAGAGGACAGTGAAGGGGAAAGCCAACAGCACCGGGCAAAAGAAAGGGGGGTGGGCAGTAACCACACGCTCGGTCAAATGCAGTGTCGTATTATATTAACGCATACGGCCTCGCTGGCTACAGTGAAAGGTTTCCTACTCACCCCAGCAATTTTCTCTCTAGCTTCTTCATTCTTTTCTTTCTCCCTTGGCACGAGCTGTCGAGTAAACGTAAGATGGGCTGCATCTGTGGTCGTGCGGCCACTACTGGAAAAGACCAAGGTCATTTCACTGACCAGTGAACAGGGGAGTTCCTCAAACATCAGGGGACAGGAGAGAGGTCTGGCTGTCCTTCACAGAAGAATTTTCATTTTAGATATTTTCAAGTAATTTTTTCATGGCATATTGAGATCACTGTTTAAAACGTTTATAATACTTATGAACCTAGATCAAGTCTTTTTCTCTTATGACGATTTTATAGGACTCATTTGTGATTTGACTCAATTGAAAGCAGTAATGTAAATGTAATGTAAATTAAATGTTTATTAACAAATTATATTGCCACGCCCAGATGTGCGCACAAACCCTAAACCATGGTGACCTCCCATTTAAACTGAATACATTTATGGCTTTACCCATCTAGAAGCAGAATGGCAGAGTGCTTTGGTATCAAAAACAGTTCATGCAAATGTTAATCTAATCAAAATGGGTTAATCTTCTCTCACAAACACAGACACGCACAAAAAAACGTTAGCAGATTTGTTTCTCATTTTGCGACCATCCTCTTCTTGTTTTTCAAACACCGTTGCAGTTAAAATAAAATAAAAATCCCTTAATATTGTTTTGTTCAACTCTTAGACAGTCAACTAAAAGACAAATTTAGGTCTCAGCTCATTTAAGAATGATCCAGAATGAAAAACCCCAGTGAACCCAGAGCTAGGTGGGTGACGAGTATCAAGCTGTAGATAACAGCAAAGTCTTGCTGAAGTGCCTTGTGAATAGAGAAGCTGTGGGTGGGGCTTACTGTACTCAAACATGCATGGAGCCTGCTGGGAAATGAACTAGGAGCTATTTTAGCTCAAAGAAATGTGTTTGGTACAGTCATGATGACATTAGGGTGAATTAATGAAACATCCACAGAGATCTTTTAAAACTGGCTACTCAGTCGCAGCGGGTAAAGAGAGCTTAAAACATTTTTAGATTTTAATATAACAATGATAAGATTTCATTTGCTTGTAAGCTGATTTGATTATGGTTAATTTGCTATTTAATTAGAATCTTGCACATTATTTGAAATGACTGGACAAGGTATCAAGTATGTCTACAGAAACTTCATATACACATCAATAATTCATTGTACAAGAATAAACATAAACTGGATTGCAATACAAAACACTCAACAGAATTGACAATACCCATATTCAGTGAGTCTTTTCGTCATTACAGGATGTCTGCAATGACAAGGTCAGCCATTTGTGACAAAACCTCAGACCAGGCTCTGGCCCCTGTTCGTGGTGAGAGGGTCTCTGTTCCAGTTTCTGCCTGTGACACCGAGGATGTGCTGCTCATGCTCAAGAAGCTGTTGCATCCCCTGCTTCCTGTGTGGTTCCCTGGACTTTGAACGTCCACAAAGGGGGAGGTTATATAGGGGATATAGGGGAGGATTCAGTTGATTGGTTTATTTAACAGGATTTATTCTCGGTATCCGTCAGGAATGGATCTACCAGATACTGAATGTGTAAAGTTCTTGAAGCAGTTTCTAAAAGGAAGGGCACTGAAGTGGGTGGATTTGTTCCTGGAACACTGCCAGGAAGAGGTTAAGACCCTGGAGAGGTTTTTTCTGTTGATGAGGCTGAGGTTTTCACCCCCATATTAGGGAAATCCTCATGGACGTTTTTTGTGCTCACCAGGTCTGCCTCCAGTCTCTACTGACAGCAATATCGCAGTCCCCATCACTGCAGTCCCTGGTGCAGAAGTTCCTCCCGTAATGAGCAGCGATGCAGATGGTGTTGCTTTGGCTCATGTCCACGACAGCGAGATTGCCACCGCGGCTTGAGTTTGCAGCGACGTGGAGGTCATTGCTCCTGCCGGTGGCCACCTGAGGATGCCTGCAGCAGTTGTGCCTCTGGCCCTGCCGGACCTCACCCAGTTTCCGCCTGTGGCCGCTCCCCCCAGGGCTTCCCTGGGCTTCCTTGTTGGCCTCCCAACCTACTCCTGCCCCCAAGGACGCCTCTAACAGCTCCTTGTATGCTGGCTTCTATGGCTGTATCGCAGGCCCCACTGCCTACTACAGTGTCCACGTCCAAACGTCTCACCAGTGACCAGTCGGCTTGCCAGCCTGCTCCAGTGATTGCTACGTCAGCCTAACCAGCCTGCTCCAGTGGTTGCTACGTCAGCCTAACCAGCCTGCTCCAGTGGTTGCTACGTCAGCCTACCCAGCCTGCTCCAGTGGTTGCTACGTCAACCTACGCCACTTCCCATGCTCCTCTTGTGCTTTCTATGACTGCTTCACACAGTTTCCCAGTTTCTAGGATACCCAAGGATATTCTATCAGCATCCCTGCTTGGACAAGCTGCTGCCCAAATAGCTTTGAACTTTACAAAACAGGTTTTTCTATGTCCCTGATTTTACATTTTAACTTTGTCTGTTCCTAGTTTGTTTGTTGTTCTCATACCCATCTTCTCAGCTCAGTTCTATAATTGCTGATATGCTCATTTCTGGTGTTGTTTTAGTCCCTGTGCATATTGCGGTTGTCCAACACACAGTCTGTGGTTCCCATCTTTGGTTCCAATGTTCATGTCTCCTCATTGTCTCACCTCCATATTGTCCCAACTCCTCAGTCAGTTTCCTGTCCTGTTTCTGAAGTTCCTTATCTCTGCTCTGTCTGTCTTTGAATTTGACCTTTGCTTCAGCTCTTAGGTCTGGTTTCCATGCTGTTGTTCCTTGTTCAGTTCCAAGTCTTGCAGTTGTCTCTATCCCTGTTCTGATCCGCTGTTATGGCCCCTGGTTACACTCCTGCTTGGGTTTCTAGTTAGTGTTCCTAGGTTTACTGTTGGTTTCAGGTTTCATGTGTCTGGAGCTGCGCTTTTTCCAGTTTTTTCCTGTTTCTGTCTCATTAGTTTGTTCTCCCTTGTTTAAGGTTCACCATTCTCACAGTGGTTGTTTCCTTCGTAACATTCCGATGTGTAGTTTACTCAGTTAGGTCTCTGTCGCCTGCTTCCCCATTATGCCACGTTTTTTAGTTGTTCCAGTTCTCATGTTTGCCTGATTGTAGTTCTATTCTCTTTTGCTTATCTTCATCCCCTGTGTAGCATCTACTCCTGCTCACCCTGTATAGTTTTTCTTTAACCCACCGTCTTTTGTTATTCCATTTAGCTTTTTTATTCTCAGTATCACTATCCTGGTTGTTCTTGTCCTTGTCTTTATTGATATCTTTATTAATATTAATACTTGAGAATCTCAAGTACAATAATGCAATATTCTAAACAATGGAAATATCGTAATTCTGAACAACATTTTCTTCACACATTATTAGCTGTGAAAAATGATCCCCTCCCACTGTTTGTTTTTTAACACAACATTAACTCCAGTGTGTAGCAGAAGTTGATGGAAACTGTTATAAATTCCTATAAAGAAGGTAAAATCACATAGAAATCTAGCAGTAATGTCTTGAATATTCATAATGCACGCAATATCAATATTGCTAATATTCATGCGAACACATTACGGCGAGTGTTATGAGCTGTATGCTTCCCTCTCTGTGGTTTCAGTTTCAAGAGGACCCTCTCAGGATTTAAGTGTCTCTACCAGTGGACTTTCATTACAGACAAACATAGACTACACAGCAAAGCCACATTTATATTTTACCATTTAACTGATGTTTCTGTAGTGAGCAACTCTCAGAGTAACACTGCAGGAGACTTTAGAGTTAGGGCTCTTGCTGAAGTCACAGTGGCTGTGACTATACACTAGGACACCCTAGAGCTAGGGCTCTTGCTGAAGGGCACAGTGAGTAAGACAGTATGCTAGGACAGAAGCCATTTCCTCTTGAATTGCAGCCAAGTTATGAGTAAATTTACTACTCACCCAGAGTTTGGATTGTTAGCTTTTATGTAAAAGGTGAATTTGATTATGGTGCTACACCGCAATAATGGCTTACAGTAATGGATCTTGAAAATGTGCAAAGTTTCTAAGGCTGAGGCTTTGGATTTGCCTAATTTAGGGTAATGGATAAGATGAGGGATATGAAGAGATTGTGCCTAATGAAGCAAGTTGAATTAGACAGGTAGACCACCCTCACCTACACTGTGTACAGTGCAGTAAATCCAGACATCGAAGTAATTTGGATTGTTCAGTCCATCATCTGGACTGAACTTCTAAAATATAACAAGAGGTTTGACTGACATTTTATGATCTGTACTTGGAGAATTTTTTAAAAGATGTGGAAAAGGTCGTAAGTACCATGTTTGTTCGCTCTACCCTTTATGATGTCATTAACTAGATACTACTTACTAGTTATTGTGCAATATGTTAATTAAGCTGAATTGGCCAAAAGCATACAAAATGTCTCATGTCATTGTCAATATTTTGCTTTCAAAAACCACAGACGCAGTGTATGTTACTACAAACTCTCCATATAGTAAGAAATTTAATATTGCTTTTGTAAACAAGCTATACAATCACGAAACAACAGGTCCTTAGGCTGGGTTTTTGGGTACTGTTCTGCCTCTGCTGTGAATTCCAACCAGTCACTTACATTGTGACGAATGATTCCAGTACTGGCTTAGGCAATTGCCTTGCAATAAAACCGACTCCCGCACAAACTAAATTTACGCATGGAAGCACAAATCGTGTGGCTGCACAATCCAATGAGCTTGCATTGTTATCGTATACACTGACACTAATATGCTAAGTGCTCAGTGGGAACGAATTAGCGGTGGTTTTCCTGCCAGAAGCTGGGGAGGCGATGCAGTGCATCAATACAGCTTCGTATTCCTCGCTAGGAGAGCGGTGGGAGCAGTGTGCAGAACCTTCAACCTTTAATTGTAATTAAATCACAATGAAAACAATCAATATTCTCCATACTACTCTCTTATCTGTCGCAGTGTCAGTTTCCCTTGGTTATACAGTCTCTATCCCCCCCCCCGCCCAACCTTTTTATAACCTTCAATACCATCTCTATTGTCTCCTTACCTCTAGCATCCCCCCCTTCACTTTCTCTATGCCTTCCTATGCTTTTCTCTCTCTTCCTCTTCCTCAGCTCATGATCTCAAGGTCAACTTGGACTACCTGGCTGATCTTGGAAAGCCCCACCCCTTTGCCACCATTTGCCCGTCTCCACCTTGCGTTGGGGCCCAGGCGAGGATGCCACTCCTTCAGGGAAGTGGTGGAGGCAGTTGCCTCTGCTACGTCGCTTCCTGACTCCTCCGAACATCGAGCCAAAAGGTAATTAAGAGCAGCCCGCCTATTTGATTTATGGACGCCTCGATGTGTCAGCGACGCTGAAGCCGTCAACCCTGATTTGTCGTCCCTCCCCCGAAGAGCCAAGCCGATATATTATATCATCATTTATTAAGGCTCTGGTGACCCTACGGAGCAATTCATGGCAGATGGTGATGCATGCTGATTCACCGATCTCTTGAGAACCTCACCCCGATGTTCTGAGATTCGAAATGGCCAGTGTGGCTGCACCTGCTCCAGATACAGTTGGGAGGCCTGTTTGCGTCTGAGAGACTTGAGCACTTATTCTGAGATGCAGTTCGTTGGTGTTTATGGTTATGATGTCACTCTGACAGAGGCCGGGTGATTGAATAAGCTGTCAGTGTCGCAGATAAAGAAAATCAATCAATTCAGCAATGATTTATTTTCTGTGTTTATTTACTTACTCCACAGACCTTATTTACATGACAATTACAACCACCGCGGAATGACAATTACAATGCACAAAAAATCTTTTGGAGTGATTTCAAGCCTTCAATTTTCCAACTCGCCCATTGCCGAAGTAGCAAAGTCACCTTCTTTAGCAGTGAAAGGGGGCTAGCTTCCGCTGTCTTATGAGCCTGGAATATTAATGTTTACACATGCTGGGTTAATTAAGAAAGCTAATTAATGTGAGCAGCTCAAATCCTGTGTGAGGGTGTGTGGCCATCACAGCCGAGGAAGAGGTAGGCTTGAGCATTCCACGCCACCAATCGGACATCCGATGAACGTTTTGTTCTCCCAATCCATTGTGAATTCCGTCAATCAAATTTCAGCACTGGCTTTTGGCAAGGCTGTTTGAAAACACAATCTCCAGGTTTGCGTACCTCGAACAACACAACCTTCGCACATCACATTACTAGGAGGCTGTTACAGATAAAGGGGCTTAACCCACAAAACACAAATATAGACATACAGAGAAAATGATAAGTTAACAAGTCCACTCTCCCCGGCTGTCCATTTTCATAGCAAGCCTGGAAATTTTCCTAGGGATCGCCTAAAGGTGAATATGGTTGGAAAATGGCTCATTGATCTCAGCTGAAGTTCAGGATTTCGCCCTGAGCAATCCAAACAAACTGTGGGTGTTGTGGTGGTCATTTCAGCGCAGACATGCGCAAAAGCACAACTATGAGTAAGGAATCTGTCATTGGATTCAAATCAAAATCTGCCACACTATCTTGGAAGGCTGATAACAAACACACTCGTTCTTTTCCTGAAGAGTAGTTCGGTGGCTTAAATGATATTATACCAGAGTGGAAAAAAAAACCCCAGTTCTAAACAGGGGTCTGCCTTTTAATAGCAGAGAGCAAAACATAGCCTACATCTGTTCAACAATTTTATAGGGTGCCTATAAAGAAAACAATCTACATTTGCCAGGAAGCTTGCATATCTAATCATAATAAACGTTTCATTAAAAAAATGCATTTAAAAAACAAGCCTGGGGTGAAAGTCACTTGAAGCTAAACGAATTTTGTTGTTTCAAGGTAAAATGTGATTTTGATAGAGAAGTTTCATTTATAGATTTATTTATTAACATTCCCTCCCCCCTTTTGTTTTCATCTCCCCTCAGTGCACCCCAAAATATGCCTTGGAGCACACTCACATGATTAAAATGCATATTTATTTGAACCAGTTTCACTTTTAATTAGCAAGAGAGCAATTAGCCTTCTGAGGCTACGCAGAGCAAGCAGCATTAGTAAAGCGGACGGCAGTGTTTTGTCCTTGCTTTGAACTGGATGGTTACAACCGACATGCTCATGAAGGGTTACACAGAAGTGTTCCAGTCCAGTCTCTTCATCCCACATGTGCACATTGAATGGAATCGCAGCACAGTATTTACTCCAGTGTGTAATCGAGAACGTAGACAGAAATCTACAGAGACAAGGTGAGAGAGAGGGAGGAAGACAGAGAGGTAGAAAAACAGAACAACCCCCTGATAAATTTATATATGATTAACTGTCCAATTTATTATACAAATATATAAACTGTAAAGAGTAACAGTGTTTCTATTCACCAGACAGAATTTTGTGTTTCATTTGATTGAATTATGAAAAGCAACATCCAACCTCTACACATACAAATAACATACAACCCCTATACATACAAATAACATACAAACAGGAGAATTTGTCTTTGCAATGTGTGTGTGAGAATAATGTCCCAATAGCTGAAAATGTAAATAAAAAGCAGACAAAATTAGAAATATACAATATGAAAACATTGAATTAAGTAGTTGAAACAGAGAAAATCACAAAAAGTTTAATTTACTGGCTCATGTTTAAACGTGGGTTTGGTTGCATCGCTATTAAAAAGTCACCTTGTCACTCTCTGATGTCTATAAAGGAAGGCACTTAATAACCCACCATGATAGAAACAGGAAGATGGAATGACTCCAGTAATCCAACTCATGTTCTGAGTCAACACAGTGGTGTGCTGTATTCAGTGTCCTAATGACAGAAACCACTTATTTTAAGTCTTCATTAGCTCACAGACCATCACAGAAGATAAAACTTTCTCTGTGGTTTGATGGAGGAATATTCCAGCAGTCCATGAGAAGTTGGACCAGATGCCTACACACAAATGTACGATAAACAATTTCTTTGATTACACTGGGAATTAATTTTAAACACTTAAACCCAATGGGCTTGCTGGAGGGTTTAATCTTTCACCCATTCTTGTAACTACATAACTTTCATATTACTTACAATGAGGAAAATAGTGAGTGGATTATATACTTTGTTATTAATAAGCAAATATTAATGAAATGTTTCCCAATCCTGGGATGAAATGTTACTGCAAATGTGCATCAACTGCTCTGGGATCAGTCTCTGCCAGTTCCAGCAGCAATCTGAGAGGACTACAAGTTCCAGCATCTGGCTACAACATCTGGTGTGCTGACACTCTGATATGCAAGATACAATAATGCAGACTGACACACTGAAGTGGAAGTGTAAAGGCCTGTTACCGTTTCAGTTCTTGTACTGCCGCCAAAGGGGATTCTCAACCAAGATGATTAATGAATTGATTCGTTTTGCGGATTCTGAAACATTTTCTAAATTTCCCCACTCATTTAGTTCTGAATGTTTGCTTTGTATAACAAGCATTTTAACAAACATTTGCAGTGAAGGATATTGAAAGGATTCTTAACAGTTTTTTTTTTTTTTGTCAAGCAACTCGTCTTTTCTAAATGGCTTCATTTAGGATTCATTTAGTGCTTCCAACCAAACATCACATTTGAGTCCTGCAAAGTCATCACAAGTGAAAATTCCATTTAAGTGAGGTGCTATTAGTTAGAATTAGCTGACCAAACCTGAATGGATTTATGCTGGTTTCTCCATGTGAGCAGTGTGTCCTTGGATGTTCTTCCACGTGTCTCTCGACGTGTCCTGGACAACTCTGTAGGACCTCATTACAGCTAATGGTCCATCTGTCCATCTCTCAAGGGTTAGCCAAGATCCTGTCCAGACACAATCTCAAGCCAGGCTGCCAAGAACACAGTTGTTTGCAGAAAATTGGCAGCTTATTTTTTTTTCTTTATTTATTTTTATACATACTTTTTCATGATGAGGGATTGGAGCACAGTGGTCTAGAGGATTCTGTTTGGCCCCGAGTCATCTAGTGGCCAAGACATGGCAGGGTAGAACGAAACAGTATGTGCTCACCTTACAACCATGGGAACAGACAACTCAGCATGCGTGAGAACAGACAATTCAGCATGCGTGGCCTGGCAGTGCTGCAGTCTGTTAGCAGCCAGTGATTATGCTCTGATGCCACACTTCGGTGGCCGATAAAATATTAACCGATGTTCTTCATTCTGACAGAGTGTGGGCAGACATGCATTAAGAAGTTGTGACTCTAGGCTCCGTCATTTGCGTGGGCCTGCAACTCCTATTTTGATCCCTGACTCACTATCTGTTTTTTTTTTGTTGTTGTTGTTCGTTTGTTTGTTGCTTGTTCTTGTGAAGCATATTTGTTTTAAACACATCCTCAATGTGTGTCACATTAACTCTTCAAAACCAGAAATTACAGCAGTGTATGATAGTTTCCTTGGTTACTACTTATCGCTCACGAGCAACGGCAATCCACAGGTTTTCCCTCCGTTTCCCTTGTTGGTGGTTCAGCGGTACATTACACATGCAACATGGCTCCCTTTACGACCACAGTTGCGGTGAGAAGGTTTTTATCGTTTGTTGACAGGGCCGTTGCAGGTATTCGTTTTTCAGCGTGAAGATTCTCAGAGGAATCACGAGACGAACGCCGCGGTGAATAATAACGTTACGGGAGATGTGTGGAAGGGACCAATCAGCACGTCGTGCAGTACCGATGGCCCAAGCATAGCCGCGTGCCGACCGCAACTATTGATTAAGGTCGCTTTTGCATGTTATTTCTTTCTCTGTAGTGGTCTTTCATGTGATCTGTACCCATTACTTTCTTAACTGTATGCAATCAATGAACCTTCGGAGTAGGAATTCCTTAGTTACTTTGTGCCAACATGTTGGAGGGAATTTGTTTTTTAAGTACATGCCTCTGAGCGTGTGTAGTGCATTGCAACACATTATTTTATGAGCAAGCAGTCTCGAGCTTAACGCCACAGACAGCTGCGTCTATCTTAGAATACACGTAACGTTAAGAAGTTTTCATCTTTCGTTTTGCAGAAAAAATCTTACTGCGTCCAATAGAATTGCAGTGGGCTTGTCTGGCAATTCCCTCCAATCCAGTGTGCATATCGGCAATTCCTCCAATAAGGATGAAAGACGTATGTGTTATTATCTTATTTAGCGCCTGCAATTATCTTCCTGCGGCATAATCACTATGGCGCATGTCTAAAAGCAACTAATAGGGAGCGGAATTATGCACAACCCACGTGTCAACTTCAAATAAATGGCAGTATAGTGAAAACACACAATGTGAATGTGAAAATCACACCTTTACGTTACATATAGGTCTCATATTGATGCTAAAAGCCTAATTATTTTTTAATATCATGGGTTTATTAGCAGATTAAATGTCTTAAAATCTGACTTAAGTGAGATCGCTCAGTTGGTCAAGATTTGGTTAAAATTTCAGCTGCAACAAATAACTTCTATTCTCAATGGCTCGCCACTATCCTAAAGCTAAACACTCAAAACGTCTTCTATTTCCTATTGACCCTCCCGCTCCCCATAGAAAAATACCCTCTCTCCAATCGAAATGTATACTGCAGCTGTGGAGAAATGCAACTTGGGTCGACGTATGCGGCACGCGCGGCATGCGTCACATCAATTGTACAAGTACCTTCTCTTGTGCTCGCATGTGCTCGAATAGATTCTCCTGCTGACATCGTGAATTATCTTTTGAGAGTATTGCAAGAGAAAAAAAAGCAAGAACATCTTTTGGATTCATGCACCCATGATTTGAAAATCACATCACTTAAAATTTCGTATCATCACTTAAACGTTCATTCTCCTTCATTGTCAGTTTTTTAAAAAATTCCCTCACGGCACTTCTCATTAATGTTTAGAATTTAATTCTAATCATTATAACTACTTTAACCATCCTTTTCTCTTACATATTCCCCAGTTCATTATTATTATTTGAGTGCTCTTTTAAGACCTGAATATTTTTATTCCTCTGTACTGAATTTTTAAAAAATATATTTGTTGCTTGCTTATTTCACCATTACTGATATTTTCCTCTGTTTGGTTATGGGAGACAGGTGTCATTAAAGGAAGGATGTCATCACCGACACAGTCATGAATCAGACACTAGCTGTCAGCCCTTTTCTCTGCAGTCAGATTGCTACAGTGGGCACGAAACCTACCATCATGGTCAGGCCAAAACATTCATTAATGGTGTGTCAGGTCTTCATTATATTATTACAGGATTCGTGAAAATGTTTCAGGAGGCCAAAATTCCTAATATAGCCATAAATGAAGCAATGCGCCCTCGGGTCTAGCTTTTTGGCATGTGTATAGTTAGCATGTGGTCATCATTATGCTAATGATCTATTCCCAGAGGGTTTGATGAACCCATTAGGAGAATTATATCAATAATACTGTCTGCCAGGCTTGGTGCCCAAACCCAGTTACCTGCTGTGACTAAATGAACAGGGAATTCCCCAAGTCACTGCAAAATCACATCGCTCCGTCCATCGATCCTATCAGAGACAGCAATACCGGGCCTTAGTCAATACTGTAACAAATGGGGATTAAAGATGCATCATGTGCAATTTCATGGCTGGCTTCCTCTAGCCCTCGGGCTGTGGGTTTCTCAAACAGTGTCGTCAGCCTTACGACACCAAGTCATTTTTCACTCATACCCTTGCTGTTTTTGCCAGGATGTGACTGGTTCCCACATCCACTTAAACAGCCTCTGAGACTCGGCCGCACCTCGGGCTCGGGCTGAACCGGAACAGCATCGGTCGACTCGCCCGTTGGAAATCCTTTTATCATAGGTTCAGTCTTAATCTGTATCCATGAAACCAGCCCCTGGTGTCTGTTTGACGTTCGAGCCGTTCCCAAATGCACAGCAGGTGTTGGTGCTAGGGACTCCTCTGGATGGGGCTCTGGATAGGTTATTGCTGCATCATGTCAATTTGCATGCGTGATAGTTACTCTGTGTAGATTTTTATATGTGGTTTCTAAGTAAAACACTCATGGTTTTACTGGGCAGAATTCAGTTCAGTTGCAATACGTGAATGCACTAAATGCATGGTGTTTTACATTATCTAAACATTCACATCCATTTCAGATATTCACAGCTGTTTATGAGAACAGCTAAGAGTTTATGATCTTCATAAGGCATAACCATGGAAGTTTAATAGAGCATATTATCCAATTCCTCACAACTACTGTTCACACGAGCATATAAAAAATTTAATCAATATGGAAATTACAAGACATATTGTTCCTCACAACCAGTTCAGGAATGATTTTCTATTCTGTTTGACCAGGCTGAAACAGAACAGTCCGTGTCACGATGAACAGGCAGTTCAGTTGTTCCAGAGCACGCGTCAGCAGAACGCATAGGCTAAACAACATCCTTTCACGGAACCGTGTCCCCCCCCACCCCCAGTATTGGTGCTGCATCTAATATCTCCACCTCCCCCTTTGTCTCGCGCGCCTCTGACGGACACTTCTGTGCAAAAATGGTCGAGACGGGCTAAAGCCACAACCAATGGTACACCGACAGAAACACTGATGTGTAGCCTACGGATGCTCCGTCGCAGCGTGTCTGTTTTTTTTCTGTCTGACATACCCAATTGTTCCAAAGGAGCGACAACTGTTCATATCGAGAACCAAATTTTAAGCGATAACGAACTCGGCGGCTATTCTGCAGCTTCAACTTCGGCTGCAGCCCAAGTTCGTCATTCAAACGGGATGCTCGTGCCGTCCAGTCCGGGCACGTCGGTTTGTAGAATTAATTGGAGGAGAGCGGTTTGAGTTGTGTCGATATCTAGACACGGTGCCGGTGATTTTGTTGATGTTGAGTTTGGTTATGAATCTTGCTGAGTAAACGGATAAATGGGACGTTCATTGCACTGAGCTTTGATCGGAATCTGACGTCTTCAGAAGCTGTGGGCTTTTCTGTTTTGTTTTTTCGTTGCCCTGCGTCGTCAGGAAGGAGAACTGCGGGGATGTGAACGTTGTTACCAGGTTCATCTTTCTGCTGATGTCTTTCCCATGTTCAAGACCACGGATGGGTGATTTCGTTTTGTTAAAGTAGTTTCGAGTGTGACGGCTGAAGGGACATCAAAAGGTCTGTTTTCATGTGCTTTTTGCGGCGAATAGAGTCTGAAACAGCTTGGAAGAAGAGTGAGTGTGCGCAGAAATACTCATGGACACTGCTTGTCAAGTGAAGTCAGCGTTGTTTTTATCCAATAGCAGACTAGTTCTTGTAAACATTTTGTTTATTTATTACTGTTTTATCTATATTACTGACAATAATAGATGCACGTTAAACTGTGTAGAATATACTTTTAAGAACAACAGAGGAAAAATTTGAATGGTACCAAGCCTGCTTGCTTGAACCTAACATTATTTTCCCCTTTATATATTATAAACCGGTGAATGAGCTGTTGGAATTTTACGTTGTTTTCCGATTATCCTTACAGACAAAAGGTCAAATCTCAATTTCAGTATCTCTTTTGTATCGATTCAGCGTCAGGTAAATGCGCAACCACTCCAACGCGCTGGTATGAGCACTTAAAGACGCGTAAAAGGGCGTGAACTAGTAACTCTTGCTCGTGCCCCTACTTGTAGCAGATTACATTCCTTTCGACGAGAGAACCTCGACAGTCATGGATCTTAAAGCTGACTCGGACGACAACCTGGACTGTGCACGACCAGCGTCCATCGAAGTTTTTGCCAGTAGGTCCACTCTCCATGGCATCTCCCACATGTTCAGTTACGAGAAACTGTGCATCAAGCGATGCTTATGGATTATATTCTTTTTGGGCTCGTTGTCTTTCCTCGTGCTAGTATGTGTGGACCGCATCAAATTCTATTTTCAGTACCCACATGTCACCAAGCTAGACGAGATCACAGCCCCAATGATGACATTCCCCGCCATCACCTTTTGCAACCTGAACGCGTTTCGCTTCAGCCGGGTTACGCGTAACGACTTGTACCACGCGGGAGAGCTTCTTGCGCTGCTGAATGGCAGGTGAGTTCAAAACTTGGAAATCTGAAAAACCAGACGTGTGTGTTCCGAACATAAACGAGAGGAATGCTTGTAGTGATATAGAACAAAATGCGAAGGACTGACGAAATGAGCCAAATTAGACGATCTCTCTTTGTAGGTAGTTTTGGAAGGTAAAACGTTTAAGGGTCTAAAGTCCTAATAGTTGACTACTGGAGAGTGAAAAACATAACATCAACATCATCCCTTTGACACAAGGTAGCTGTTGCCTCTGTTTTCATATCAATATATTTTTATGGAACCGAAATAAAACAATGCAACAGAGCACCGCCACCCAGATGTTAGTCTAATTAATGTAATCAGTATCCTAGTGGGTGTGTATTTTTTATTTTATTGATTTGCATCACACAGCATTATAAAGTGAGAGCCACAGGTCTGTGGGACATGACAGAGTCAATCAGTCTTGTTTGTGTTACAAAAAAGAAAAATCCCACATGCATTTATATAATAATATTCTTTGAAGGATTCTGGTCTGTTCCAGTTTCAGAATCGAAACTGCTGACTGTAATGCTCAGTGGAACATCAGTGACTTTAGTCAGTCTTACCACACTGTTGTCGAAAATTAATCAAGAAATAACACTCCATTTCCTAAATTGCAAGCAAGAGAGACACAGAAAACCAAGTGGAAGGAGGTTGTGTTGATGGTGGGTTTTTTTTGTGCCGCGTTTGGTTGTCTGGCTAGGAAACTGCAGTTAAGACGTGTACGATCATCTCATGAGTTCAGTGCAAATGCAAAGCCAAGACTGTGATGGACTAGTTCATTCTCCCCGATGCTGCCCACATGTTTAGACATGCACTGAACAAAATTGGGAATCGTGTTCGGCAGAAGAAGTGCCTAATATTTCTGAACGTCTGGATGATTTTGGATTTAGAACATGGTCTTGATCTGATATTTAACTAAACGGTGATACATTTATACATTGACTTTGAATGAATGGCGTGAACCATTGCTGAGGTAATGTCACTGACAAGACTGCTTGTCTGTGTGTACACACTAATTCTGGCCTGGGTTGAAAAGAACTTTAAATTTCCTTGCTGAATGCCACTAGGTGGTTTGTCGGGGGTAATCTGTAAACTTGACTTTAAGTAATTAAATGTTCTTCGTGTAGTTATTAGAGAAGAACATGAAAGCAGATTTTTGCTACCAGTTGCTAATTTGCTTTTTTTTGCAGTGGAAGTTGTTCAGCTGCACCTTTTTAGAACGTGAATGATCCACAGGTTCTTAGACTGTTGTGGACGTTATGCTCGATATGTAATCTCAGAATAAACGGCAAATATAGAGTGGAAGTGAACTGCAGAGGCAAAGAAATGGTGAAGCAAACTAACCCCAAACCACCTTTGTTTACGGAAGTCTTGAGTGTCTGAGCCAGTGATTGTCTGAGCCTGTTACAATGAAGACATCCTAATCAGCAGAAGTGCACAGTATTCCATGAAATCCTGATGAAGCAACTGACACTCAAGCAGTTGCAGTGAGTGAGTCATCTTTGGAACCTTGGATATTCATCTTCTATGAGTCTTCTCTGAGTCTTCTCTGAGTCTTCTATGAGTCTTTCACCCACGGTTTGCTGAAAGAAAGAGATTTTTGGATCTTGTTTATTGAGCATGTGTATGTTTTAATGTCAAGTAGAGGTTTTAGCCCCCAGAGATTTCTATTATTTTGGATTATAATGAAATGGCATCTTTATGAATCAGCCACGCCTTGTCCTTCTTGCTCTAGTTCCAAAAAAAAGTTGTAATGAAAACTCAAGCCGCCCGTTGGCGTGGGATAATGAAAAGAATCGGGTTTTGTCTGGTCAGTGGGGACTCGTTAATAGATGTCACACTGCCCCTAGAGCGGGCATTAGGGATGCCCCACTGATTGCAATTCTAGATATCTGAAGCAAGGAAAAAATGCAGTACCCCCAACTTAAATGCACTACCCCCAACTTAAATTCAGTATCTCTGCTGCCAAAACGCAGAGGATTTAGTCACACTGCTGAAGTGGCTGTTTTCATGTTCTTATCATTAGGCACGCAGCCGTCCTAACATGGTGCTGAATAGTGAGGGTGAGGTTTTCATTTCAACAAGCTGTTTAGGTGGGAGAAAGTCACCATTTATGCAATGTGCAATTTTACCAACTGGTCAAATCTTCTGAAGGCTTGGGGTCTTGAAGTATTTTCTGGCATCGTGACACAAAGACAGATGTTGCATCTCTACCTATTTAATATGGCTTTATAGTACTTTATGATATAGCTTTATAGTACTGTATAATTATAGCTTTATGTACGTATGCGGCTCTTGCAAAGATTATCGCACAACTACAGCTCTCACAAAAAGTCCCAGGTCCCAGAATTACCTTCACATTGTGATTTGCGAGTTTAATTGTCGCCCAGCGCAATGCAAAGCAGGCAGACATATTGCTTATTGAGATTCACCGCTCGACGGGGTTATGGTGGGGAACGGGACTCCTGGTGAGCAAGCATGCCTCCGATACAGCTGTCTGTGATGAACACACAAGCACAAATGCTGCAACTTTTACAATCCCTACTAAAAATAAAAGTAGCTTCCTCTCAAATAATTCCAGCACCTGTAGAAAATTAGCTGATCCCTTCAAAACAGTGAAGCAACACGATACTTCCTGTCAGAGGAATGGTGCAATTTCTCAGTTTAACTGAAAGGCTAATTTGCCGTCTTTACTGCTTGTGAAAAGCATTTGTTCTTTGAAAGTAATAGATGCATGAGCAGTGTTATTTATACTGATGAAACCAAAACTGTTTTATTAACTTAAACACATGAATGAAGCCAGACTACATTCGGTACTAACCTTGGTACTAAACTAACCACCGTAATGATTAAACTTTAATGTGTCCAGTCAGAAGGTGCTCTTATGTACAAGGACTGTGCAATACCAGCTGCACTGATGGCTGTAATTTCTCTCTTTTATTCATTTATTCATGTTTCAGTGAGGCACGTGTAATTCCGTTGGACAGCATCAGTACCATAGGCACTTTTTCAACTTTTATCTGGAATTTGGCCTCCAAAGGATATTTTGCCAAGGATTTTTGTCATGTATATAATAAGCTGCTGAGCTCAGAAGAGAGACTCATAGCATAATGATATTTAGTCTCTTTATCAAATTTTTCCCCACGACTGTTTTAAGCAAACCCTTTTGGGATTAGCAAAACACAGATACAAAAGTACAAAAGTTTTTGATGACAAGAAGTACTTAAGCTTAATTAAAGTAGTCATGGAAATGATTTCTCTGCAGAATAATTATCTTAAGACGGCAAGGGAATCTTCCATTGCATAAGTATTTCACTAAACGTATTAATATGGTTTTACATCTGTAACCAAGAGCAACCGGGATGTCCGGAGCTCCCGCTCTTGCGTGTCGTGCTTCGCTCAATCTTTGCAGTCATTCCATCTTCAGTCACACAGGAGTGACGGGTGGCAAATAGCAAAATGTTCGAATGATTTTCTCATCACGGCCAAACTTCACGCCACTGTGGTTGACCATGTTCTGAAGACTTGGCAGAATGTGGTATATAAATGTAAAGAAACATGAACACGCACACACGGCTCGCATTTGCGTGTGTGTGTGTGTGTGTGTGTGTGTGTGTATGTGTGCACAAACGCACATCCATGTATATAATGAAAATATATCCATGTATATAATACAGTGCCCTCACAACTCTCCACCTGCATCATGTTACATATTATCAGTGTATCGATCCACTGTACTTTGCTCAGACTAAGAGAGCACATCTGCAGAACATATTAGAATGTCAGAACGATCTCAGTTTTCAATCACAAGAAATCGACGGCTGACCCCTACGACGGCCCTGGCTCTCACGTTACCTGCACCCAGAGCTGCAAGGAGAACACTCATTGCGTCCTTTCGCCGAGGTTGTTGGCTTCTGGGCGTCAGTCAGCGCTCTCTGCCTGTAGCTCTGAGGACGTGCTGTTGCACTGCGATGTGCTGGGACTAATAAAAATACGAGCAATAAGGTCGCGTACAGTGAGATTTTGAGTTGAAAATACAAAGTTAAGGAGATGTACAGCTTGAGATTGACAGCTTTCCAAGTTCTGGTAGACAGTTAGACACCTGCACATAAAAGCTATCCCAGGCCTCAGGTATTTGAAGGCAAAAGTACTGTGTCCTTACAAAATCACAGACAGTAATGACAGTAAAAATGAGCAGTAACAGTAAAAATAGACCCTTTTGAAGAACTCAAACAAAACATCGAAGAGTGATGGCACTATAACACAATCTAAATAATTTTCTTTTTGTAAAAGTTAAATTCTGAAGTAGTTTAAATTTAAAGATGAATTTGAAGTCTGGGAGAACTGCACAGCAGTTAAGTTCTGTTTTCAGAAAGCTTTTTTGTCTAGGTTTGGCCCGACAAGTTTTTTTTTTGTGGCAGTTTGAAAATACAAATGTCCAAGGGCTAAATGTGTGGCAACAAATTATACGGCCAAATTATACAGCCTATTTCTTGGCATTTCAACAAACTGTTCATTCGGTAAAAGCTAAAACCAGGCCAAGTGAGTATCAGCTTCATTTTCCCACCCAGTGGCCATGCGAGAAAGGGTGTGCGATGCACGTGGCTGTGGAGAGGCAGTAGAGTGAGGTGAGTCAGAGGCTGAGGCAGGCTTTATAGCTAGTGTTCGGGGGGGGTTGGAGGCAGGAGGGACGACAAGCCGAGGCAATTAACTTGTGCCTCGTAAGCCGTGTGATAAACAAGGCTTTATCCCCGTGTAATTAGTGCTGTTTGTGAAACTGTGCTGTTGCCACGCTGATAAACAGGGGTTCCCACGTTAGCTGGCCCTGTCCCGCTAGACACTGTCCCACTGGACCCTGTCCCACTGGACCCTGTCCCGCTGGACCCTGTCCCGCAGAGGCCCTCAGAACGGCAAGTGTACTCATTGACCAGGGGGCAGTAACAACTGGGAACACAGAGTGATGAACAAGGAAGAATTGCTGTATGATTTGGACCTATCGCAGGAAAAAAAAAAATAGAAGATCCCTGATAGAACTATTTTCTGGTCTCCTTGAGGGAATTTATGCCTGTAGAAAAAGCCATTTTGACTGAAACCTTTCACCAAGGTTCCATAAAGGTACATTTGGAAACGATTCTGTACTGTGAGATCGCTTCTTCTCTATTGTGCTAAATCACCGGTGTCGAATTAACTCTTGCAGTGTTTGTTTGTGTCCACCTGGAGGTGTTAATTCAACGACTTAGCGGTTTAAGCACAACCGAAGGTCGTGCTGCGACCCCTCAGCTGGCGAGAGCTCTGAGATGAGTCCTGGTCTCCGTGTGACTTCATCATGGATTTAAGTAGATAGAAAGAAAGATGGCAGCAGGTCCTCAGGACAGCGAGAGCAAATGATTTGTGCTTTAATTGAAGTGTGCTTCCTTTCCCACAGCTTTGTGCTCTGAAGTGTCGAGGTGATGCATCCATGGACTGATGACAGGAATATGAGAATGTATTTTATATA
>JAOXYF010000019.1:8665573-8685544 GCA_028565775.1 Sternarchorhynchus goeldii
GTAGATAGATAGATAGATAGATAGATAGATAGATAGATGTAGAGTCAGTAAAATATGTAGACTAATGTATATTTTGGACAGATGTCCTTTATCGGCTGGGCAAGCAAATTACTAAAAGAAAAAAAAAAGGTGTTTAAACCATAACCTTAATTCCAAAAGGTTGTACAGTTCTGCGAGTGTAGATTTTTTTTTTCTTTAAGTTTTCTATCTTCGTTGCTGCCATAGCAACAACTGGTAGACGGGTATGTCATTAATGCAATGTTCGTTAGCATTAAACAGTTTTGCCACTGAAAATATCATCTCCAAATCTGATGGTCTGCAGGTGGAAACTGCTAACATCTCTTGCATGAAATACTATATAAACGTCTGCAGTAATGCATGATGAGCAGTAGGTTATTATATATATTATTCAGTGGCTGTGTTAAAAAATGTACATGCAGCACATCTACAGTGGCTACAATACCACAATTATTATATATGACTTTCTTAGGACATCCACAGTTAGGAAAATATTCACACATTTTTGTAATTTTCTGGAGGAAATTTTCTTGCTGTTTAATCTGTAAGGGAAAAAGGAGTTTTTGCAGACCTTGGCTTGTGAAGAGATGCGGTATTTAAACAAGTGGTATTTTCAGACTTAACTGAAATATCCAAAAAACTAACCCTAGCCCTAACCCGAGCTGGATGGAACTTGGAGAAGGAATTAATAAACATTTGGACCTCTCCAAATGTAGCTGTATCAAAATTTATCTCAGAAATATTGAGGATACATGTCTGGTATATAAAAAAAGCATTTCTCAACCACTGTTCGGTGGTACAGAACACATTCTAGAATAGACTTATTTTACAGTTGATGACTCAAAATATATACAATATAGGGAACCTTTACAGATCTTTTACCCTTGGTAAAATTAGACAAATTTTCCTTGATAAATGAGCGGCCTCATTTACAGCAGATTTTACTCGTCTGGAACTGCCCCCTGGGGCAGGGGTTAATGGTGAAAAATGTTGTGTTGGATGAAGGGCTTTTGTATGATATTGTGACATGAAAAATAAGAACCTTTCTTTCTTGTCATGCTTTTTATTGTTATTATTTACAATATGTAAATAACAAGGAACAAGTGAAATGAAAAACACACACACTCACTCACACACACACACACACCAGAGCAACTCCCAGAGCAGCTCCTTCAGGATAGAACTGGCCAATGGCACACCGCATAGCCCAGAGGAGCTGCAGCGGGTATGGCCACGCTTACAACGTCCTACCCAGGATGACAGGGGAAGGCATGGACTGAAGAAACACAGTCACAGACACAGTGATGGGCACAAAGACAGGCACAGTGAGGAGAACTGGCAGAGATGCAAAAAGGTAACAGTGGGACAGACACAGATAGTGACAAGGACACAGATGGGAACAGTAAAGAAAGACAGGGTATGTTTCCGGCTACTGGACTGGGAATCCAGCAGCAGGCCGGGGAAGCCCCCAGCAGGAAGCCCCCGACCTTGTTTTTGTCATGGGGCTCATTGGTGGAGCGGGCGGTGCCTTTTTGGAGGATCCCTTGGACCCCTGGCAGCACGCACTGACTTCCAGGTGGTGAGCACTGGCACTGATGTGGTGCACACTGGCAATAGGGTGGTGCTTCGGTGACAATCAATCCTCCTCCACTCAGAGTGGCTGGGGGCTCCTCTACCTCCATGCCGGTCTCCCCAGAGCAATCATGGGGTTTCTGTCTTCATCCTCTCTTTGTCTGGGGGACGCTTGAAGGCGGCCTTGGGGGATACCGTTAGTCTGGAGTCCGAGGGCTAGGACTCCGAGTGTCAGGAGGGAAGAAGAATGTCCACCTCCTCTTCAGGGATCCATGGGCGCGGCTAAGTGTATTGAGTTTTGCTCCTCTGCCCTGGAGGAACAGGGGGAGAGAAAAGTGCCCTGGGGGGAGTTGATGGTAGCCAGAACTCCCTTGCAAGCTGTCCTACCTCCTCTTCGGCCAGCAGGTCAGACAGATCCCGGACGAGGTGGGTCAGCCTGTCATCTTCCTCGTCTCTGGAGCTCATCCCCAAATTCTCATCTATCATGACAGTGAGCATGGGACCTGCATGCTTCTTGTGCTTGTGTGTCTGCTTGTTGACAGAGGGGAAGGACCCCCAGGACTCGATCAGCATCCTGTTTGGTTGTTTCTGTGTTTCTTTAACGCTGCGAGGACACGGCGGTAAACACCGTCAACCAAAGCAAAACAATACATAACAATAAGATTAAATACGCTAATGATAACAAGACACGTGCAAACATGATGCGAACAAAACAAGGAACAAATGAAACGAATAACACAGACACACACACACACAAGCTCGAGGGTGTGTATCTGTGTGTGTGTGTGTGTGTGTGTGTGCACAGTTTTAGGGCACTATTAGAGTTGCTATTTTCACAATGGTGTAATGTATATAATTATTTCTCAGTCTCTTTAACAAGATAGAAACAGAAAATACATGAAATGTGTACAAAATTGAAAAAACTTCACAACAAACGGGCTTTTACAGGCAAGAGTCAGTATTTAATGTGGCCTCCCTTGGGACTAAGTACACCTTGAATTCTTGAAGTTTTCTGAAGTATTTTCTAGCATATTATACTTGGCTTTAAGAGCTTTTAAGAGAGCCAGGTTCCTGCTATTGCTCAAGTGTAAAGGAGATCACACTAAATACCTGCCACTGCAGCTTATAGAAGGATTTTTTTCCAGATTTTTTTTGTTTTTAATGCTGCATACAGAATTCCTTTATTTTCTGGTTGTATTCTAATAAAGAGATTAATACATTCCAATAAAGTGAAATAATTATATATGGTTATACTATTGCTAAGACTTTCTATCCAACACTAATATAGTTGGATGGAATTGCATCTTTTTGGCAGTTCTTCATGATCATGACTGTCTGACCTTTGGCCAATAACTTGCCTCTACACAACTCACTATGGCTAAGATAGGCACAATGCTCACTGTGGCTGAGATAGGCACAATGCTCCCTGTGGCTAAGATAGGCACAGTGCTCACTGCATGAGTGGGACCAGAAGTCATTGGAAGAACACGAGGGGAGCCAAACACCATCTCCTGGTGGACAAAACTCAACTGAGACTGTAAAACCAGAAAGACCACCCTGTGCACCGCCTGGACTGATTATAAGAAAGCTTATGTTTCAGTGCCCCAAATGTGGATCCTGGGATACTTGACTCTAAGAGCATTCATCAAGAACTTAGTGGAGCTGTGGAAGACGACCCTTTAGGCCATCTTCAGACCAGTAGCACAAATCACCATCAAGTTCAGGATTTACCAAGGTCCCTGGTCCTGCTGCTGTTCTGCATAAGCCTGAACCCCCTCAGTGATATCATCTCCAAGTGTGACTACAAATACCTGCTCTGGAATGGAGCACCATCAACCACTTTCTCTACATGGATGGAGCACCATCAACCACCTCCTCTACATGGATGAGATCAAGCTGTATGTCAGGAGTGAACGAGACATTGAATCATTAATCCATCTCACCAGGATATGAAGCAGTCATGTGGACTGGATAAGTGTGGATGGATGGCTACAAAGAGAGAGGAGGTGGCTAGAGATGATCTGGAGATGATCCGTACTACTGTAAGGGAACATAACAGATGGTGAGGGCAGCTGCAAGTGCCTTGGAATACCACAGGTAAATGGGAATCATGAAGAGGCCACAAGGAAAGCAGCCACAGACAAATACCTACAAAGAGTGAGGCAAGTTCTGAGAAGTCATCTGAACGGGAAGAACAAGATTCAGGCTATCAACACCTACGCACTACCAGTCATGAGATTCACTGCTGGCATAATCAGCTGGCCAAAGGAGGAGGTAGTAGTCATCGACATCAAAATAAGGAAACTCTTCACAGCACATGGAGGGTTTCATCCCAAATCCAGCACTCTGAGGCTCTACACTAAGTGGAAGGAGGGGGCTGAGGACTAGTGAGCAGTGAGCAGAGACACTGTCCAGGATAAAACAACCAAGATCCAGGAGTACATCAGGGTGATGGCCCAGAGTGATTAAGTGCTTATTGAGTACCTCGTACAGCAGAAAAAAGCTGAAAAAAGAGGTGGGTGGGAAAATAGAGGAGAAGGAACCTGCATGGGAGGATAAACCCCTGCACAGTATGTATCACTGGCAGAGAGTAGAAGTGGATAACATGGAAAAATCCTACCAGTGGCTAGAAAAGGCTGGATTCACTAATCATAGAAGTACAAGAACAAGCTTTAAATACAAGATCAATAGAGGCTTGGATCTACTACACTTGGCAAGACCCCAGACGCAGGCTGTGCAAAGATGTCCCTGAGACAACCCAGCACATACATGGAACGCCATAACCAAGTGGCTGGAATACAGGATACATATGTGCTTAGTACAAGCAGGAATTTCCAAGTGGGATACACCCTTGAAGGTGGTAAAGTATGACCAAGCCAAGATCCTGTTGGAATTACAGACCAACACATGCTGACCAACAAAATGGTAATTACTAACATGTAAAAAATAACAGTGGTTCCTGTTATAGTTGTAGTATATTTATATAATATATATTTATATTCAGTGTTTAAAAGCTATTGAGAAATAATATAATCAATTTACCCTAACCCTAACCCATTTTAATGAAAAATATTCCAAATCATTTTAATAGAAAGTCATGTTAACAGTCTACCCAGTCTGATGGATGTATAATTCAAGTGCCTAGAGGCAGTTTTGCTCAATTTTTTTCTGGGTAGAAGGTTGTCCATGACCCCTCTGCAGCATTATGCCTTTGCACAGGGTTTTTTTGTTTTTACTGAACTTTTCTTGTGTTCTCTTCAAGGATTGTGGTGGTTAGGAGAGTGTATAATTAACAGCTAAGCCAGTAGGTTTGTTGAGATTGGCTCAACAAATGTTGGGGAAGTAGCTGCTTAAGTTAAACCTTGTGCATTGTGCAACCATTAGCCTCTGTAACATCTTGAAGCTGATATTGTATTGAGGAAAGCTGTAAATGTTCTTCTCTCTCCAGGACTCCACCATGACCTGTAATTATGTAATGATGACACTATAATTGCGTGAATTCTAATTTAAACCCATTAGGGAGAGATCATAATAGTTGGTATGACACAAAATCACACGGGGTGTACTCACCAGTCATAAATATTCACTTGAGTTTTCCCCAAAGGTCTCAGATATTATTTAGGCCGTGAGAGGTAAAAAAAAAAAACAGCTGTAATAAATATGGCATATTACCAACAATGTCAGTACATTGTAGCTAGTGTAGACATACTTACCCACAATACTATTTGAAATACCACTTTATTACAATCACCTTGTTTTCACAATTGGAGGTGTTGGTGCATCCGTTGGCATGCAGTTCTGTTGTCATCAGTGATCAGTTTCTGACAGCTGTTGGTTGGGCACAATATGTGTTTGGCTGACCACTGTCAACTCAGATATGTGCAAATACACCAGTAACACCTGCTGTCCAGCTCAACATCCACAACAATGCCATTAACATGAAAGTATTTATGTTGTATTGGTAATGACCCACCAGCCGAAATAATCTCAGCAGTGGTTCTGCATCAGAAACTGATCCGAGACCTGTTAGGCAGTGCATGCTATTAGTCAGTGTTAGGAATGCTACCATTAAAATGTATTATACTACAGATTACAGAATGCATGCCCTTAAATGTAATTCTTCTATTAGATTACAAGACAATGTTGAAACAATCCAAAGTATTTACTTTGATCACAGTTTAATCACATTTAACAGCATGTATTGTGTATTCTTTATTCTGTTACATGTAGTGAAGTACATTTTCGAAGTAACCTTCTTTCTAATGCTGCTAACTGATGGACTCCAGTAATGATTCACTTATAACATGTACCTCTAATTCAGTGTACTGGCTAGCGAGGGCAGGTACAAGATAAATGTTTGTAATAATGTGAACGGAGAATGTGCATACAGACTGCATGCCCACTGATCTTAGCTCAGTCGTGGGGTGATATATCTAAGGGAGCAAAACTCTCACTAAAATGAGCCTTTCTTCCAGCTAGTGGCCCATGCAGGTGGTGAGATGAGAACAAAGCGAAAAATGAACTTAGGGAGTACCCAGGGGTCGTGTGCTATTACAGAGGGCACTGTGTGAAACAGCTTTGTTGCTAAGGCCTGAGAGAGCTTTGGGTGGGTGATTTGAGTGAGTTTGTTCTTGTTGGTTTCAGCTGATGTGAGGAAATGGGGCACTGAAGTACAGTTAGAAGAGTTTGATTATACTTGTGTGGCGGTAGCAGCAGGAGGTGGGGAACTATGTGAAGTGCTCTCGGTTTAGAGGTGGCAGGATATCTTTGCTGACGTTTCTTTTTAGATGTCAGCAGTATAGCAGTGAAGCTGGGAATGCCACTGAAAATGATTTTGTTTCATGGATGTCTGGACTCTAGATAACTAGATAATTAGTTGTACGCTGTAGCGTTACGTAACAGAAGTACTAACAGGCTGTGACAGATATATCGCAAGTACATAAATATGGTGCTATTGTCAGAATATTCAGGATGTGTAATGAGGGGAGAGGAGCTAATCCAGACATCACTTTAAGGAAAATATAGATAAGAGTAATGGAGAAGTGGGTTGATGGTGTGGAGGTGGGCGGAGCCACTGTGGGGTTAGGGGGTGGGGGCTAAGGGGTCAGGGGGTGGGAGCTAAACAGACATGACAGATCAAAATACACCAAGAGTTCACTTAGGTACTGTAGGGTAAGTCTGCTCAGTGCTTAGTAGATACTTTATAATCAATATGAAATTTTTACTGGGATCGAGTTTACCAGTTTTTTTTTTTTTTTACTGGGATCCAGTGTACCAAGGTCAGGAGTAATATGATCAAATTTTCTAGTTGCGGTTAGAACATTGCCTGCTGCATTTTGAACTAACTGGAGCTTGTTAAGAGATAACAGTATATTTCTAATTGTTGCAATGCTCCTGAGGTTAAAAAAGGCTTTCCCAGATGTATTATTGACATAAGCTTTAAATGATACATTGGTATCCGTAAGTACATGGATAAAAAACATGGTGTAACTGTGAGACCACCAAGGTTTATTACAGCTTACTCTCCAGCTTTACTCCTGGCTGGTTGTGGGCATAATAGGATCACTTCCGTTCTGTCAGGATTAAGTGAGAGAAGAGAGAAGGTTTCTCAGCATCCAGTGTCTGATGTCCTGAATTTCTGAATAATATTAAGCTGATATTTGTGCTTTGGTCTGGCTGAGACATATTACTGACTGTCATCAGTGCAGCAGTGGAAACTATCACTATATATATGATATATGAACTATCACTATATATATGATAATTTCCCTTAATCCCAACAATGTTTTGAGAATATCTGACAAGATATTATTATCAATAGTATCAAGTGTTGCACTGAGATGATCAAGTATTCTAAGCAGAGATGAAGCAGCAACAGGTCACACAACACCTGCTGTGTCTGTACTATGATGAGGCCTAAACCCTTACTGAAAGACTCCATGTCTGTGGTTCTGATGGAAGGATGATCTTATCTTTGGAGGTACTGATTTTCCTCAGACCTTAGAAACAAAGAGAAGGCTTGACCTTGGCCTGTATTTTGACAGCTGACGGGTCAAGGTTAGCTCGCTCGTTGAGTCGTTTGATAATTGCTGGCTTGAACGATTTAAGTACATAGCCAATGTTCAGGGAGGAGGTTATTATATTTATTTGAGACTTGATAATTTTATTTCTTAAAGAAAGTGTGTGCCAATGAATGTTGTAAACAAGTGGAATGTTTTAAGGAGGAAATTAATGATATTTTAGTACAGGCTGTAGCAGTAAAGGAGTAAAGGAGGAGTAATGAATTAATTGGGATGGTTGTTTTGGTCTGTATGTAATTGGGATGGTTGTTTTGGTCTCAGTGTAATTGGGATGGTTGTTTGATCTATGTAATTGCTCGATGCCACATTAATACTTTGAATATTATCTCTAATGTTTTTAATTTTCTACTTAAAGTCTTTACTACTATGTGATGTTGTAATCCTAGTTTTCCTAGGTATTTGCATTGCATTTTTCATGATTGGTGCAAAGGTAGAGCTTTGACCAATTGTTTCATAACAGATCTGTTGAAATGTAACATTTTCTGTCAAAAAATGAATCACCTTTCAGAAGCCAGTGCTGGTGGCCTCTCTAGCTACTTGCTAGCTGTTAAGTTAATAATTATTTTCAGTGTGTATGTGGTTTTTTTTTTTACTGGAAATTGGTAAGAGATAACTGAAAAGAAAAGGAAAAAAACAAAACAATGACCTTTTGTGATTTTGTGTTGTGTTGGCCTCTAGCAGCATGCAATTAGCTCTGTTATCAAGCTAATGTGTTTGTGAAAATTTGCCATTGATTAGCTGCATGCCATTTTTCAATTAGTCTGATCACACATGCTACGCTATTAGCTCACAGAAGAAAGAAGAAACCTGTAGATATGCTACTGGGTTCATCTGCTCCATTTCCATTGTAAAAATGTCCCTATCACTGCAGAAACCACTGCTGAAAAACTGTCTCAAAATTTCTAAGCTCAAACGTCTCCTCACACTTTTTGGCAATTTCCTTCTACTTACTAGCATTACGGATGGTTATTGTGTTAAAGTAAGTTATTTCTCTGCCTTTGGATGGCTGTGAATGGAAGGGAATGTATTTTCACATCTGTGTTTGTCTGAGCTCTGGGGGCTGGTTTGTTTGGTTCCGAGTCTCTTAGGCCTGTTCTCTCACCGAGAGCGAAAGCAGCTCACTGATCAGCTCCTGTAGTGTGTTATCATTACATACTTTGCTTCCATTTCTGGCTTTACCGTAATCTTTATGTTATTAGGGGTGTGGGCTCAGAACCCAGGCCATCTGACACTCCCTTTCCACAGAAATGACTGTTGGTTTGGGTCTTCAAACAGCTGGATGCTCCTCAGAATGGAAATATCATTTGTTGTTTTGAAGGGTTCCAGGAGGATTTCATAAGTATATCAGCAGTGCTTTAAATGTCCATATCTGTGTGTTCACTGTTGGGACGAGATGTTAGCCTTGAGATTTAGTGCAAAATATGATATAAATTTAACTGTCAGGATTAATGGATGAGCTTTAAAAGAATAATTCTTTACTTTCTTATAGGCTGTTACATTTTAGTGCATTCATCTGTTTTAATGTGCACTCAGAAATATACTAGATAAGAGTCTGTAATAATTAAAAAAAATCTAGAAGGTTTTTTATTAGAGTGATAAACCAAGAAGAATACACTCCAGGGAGGAGTATACACACCTCCATACAGCTTTTTCTAAAGTGCAGGTGTAACAAAACAAAGTATGCATAACAAAGCAAAGGACTGATGAGTCCTCCATGTTTTGGCATGAGAAACTCCTGCATTTTGAAAGGGCCGTACAAGCAGTTTGAAATACACACAAACCACTGTAAAATGTTTTCCTCTTATTTTTAATTTTTAATTTTTACACGGTACTATGGTTAGTAACACCATCCCCCTTTTTCAGCCTGGGGAACTTCACCTTTTTACTCAATTAAAAATCCTGTGCTTGCTAGCATCATGTGGTTATACCTACGGTGCCCTCAGTACTAACCAACGTTACCGTCTCCTCCGTCGCGATGCTGCGTTCTCAGAGACTCACACAACACTGACGGAGTTGAAAGTGACGCGTGGTGTGGAGGCCTTGTCTTGAAAGCTGTATGAGCATAAGCCTGTCAGTGCGCTGACTTCGTGACGACCGTCATCTTCCGTCGCGTCCGTGGCCCCGCCCCTCCGTCCTGCCACCCTTGTCCGTCTTTTACATTCAGGTCCCAGAACTCACTCTCAAGACGACTGCGCTTTGGAAAGCACAGTGGAGAGCAAAGCAAGGTCGTAAAATAACTCGATTTGAATAACTATTGAAGTGTGTTGAATAGTAACCTTTCAGAATGAGGCCTTGATGTAACGGCACTGGCACCATGTAACTGTTGTCTTTTTGCTTTTTTCGAAATATACTTCTTTTAGCTTTCGTAATTGCTACGTTGGTGCTTTCACATTTTCCATCAATTACAACAATAACTGGAGGCATGTGCTTACACATGACTGGTTACAACAAGACATATTCTAGATGTTTTTTTCTCTGAGGTTTACTTTATAACACTTTTTTCCCTGTGTGTCAACTAAAGGGCAGAGCATTAAAAAAAAGTTATGAAATGTGCTGTGAATACTGTATAAGTAAAAGTATGGATTTGCAAAGCCTTTCCATTGTTAGAGAATGAAGTGATAATATTGGCCCTGAAAACCCAAACTCAGTGTTACAGTTTTGAGATTTATGAGGTGCTACTGTTTGTAAAGGTTGAAACACCTCTTATATTTACCTTGTAGTTTGGAAAGGTTGTTCTTTTGGTTGTAAAAGTGTTTTCGTCTATTTGTTAGGGTTAGGCTTAGCTAACCCTCACCCTCACCCTAACCCTCACCCTAACCCTAACCCTCACCCTAACCCTAACCTTCACCCTAACCCTAACCCTAGCTACACTTGTGGACTACACTATCACTTCACTACCACTGCATGGTACAGTACAATACAAAATTATTGTTAGACTTTTTGTTTGGCAGTTTAGGATTGGTTTGAATGCTGTTGCTTGTTAATTTCAAGTCTTTCTAATTTCAAAGTTGTTTCTTCTTTAATAAAATTGCGTAAGTTGCCATATGTTTCTGATTTAAAAGTGGTAAATTATTTAAAAGAACGTAGATGAGATTCTTGATCATATACTACACAGTTTGATGACCTTCATTAGTGATATTCTGCTTGTGTCCAGTGCATTACTCTCTAGAGTATTCCATCTCCATGCCTGCCAGTTTGAACTATTACATGAATACATTGTCATAAAATGAACCTTCGTGATTCTCTGTCTCCAGATACGAGATCCGAGACACTCATCTGGTCGAGGAGAGCGTCCTGGAGACCCTGAAGGTCAAGGCCGACTTCCTGACCTTTAAACCCCGGCCGTTCAACATGCGTGAGTTCTACGATCGGGCCGGCCACGACATTAAGGAAATGCTTCTGTCATGCTACTACCGAGGCGTGGAGTGCAGCCCTGAAGACTTCAAAGTGGTGAGTCGGCACGTCCAAGGCCATCCCTCTGCTGCAGGTTTGCCGCAGACATCTGAAGAGCTTATTTTACCTACAGGAACCATATTGATCTGCTGTTCAGATGATGCAGTGAGGAAGGTACTCTTAAAAGATTCTGGTTTTGCTTCCCGTCCTGTTGCAATGCATCTACTTGTCAGTATTTGTCCCCTGTAGCTTAATAGAGGAAGCTGGAAGCTGAGAAATAACCCTCCCCTGTTTCTGTCGGCATGAACAGATGTCTGTTCTGTCTTCTTTTTTACGACTTTGTGGTATGTTTTTTGTGGGGATTATTTACGATTATTTGGTAAGTGTTGATTGAGGATGCACTAGAAGTTGACTTTGTTTTATTTACATGCCGTTCGGTGTCTTTTCATGGGTTATTAAAGCCACAGCCATATTTAATTTAGCTTCTGGGGGTGATTCATCTGACTTTATAGAGGACAAGGTCATTTAAACTAAATGAAGTTAAAATTTATTTTTTGTTTGTTGTTTTTTTTTATTGATTTGCTTTCATTTTTAAGCCCAAAAGACCTTGGCTATTAAAAGAAAATAACATCAACAGTAACAACAAGACAACAACAACATTGTCACTGGACTCTCCACTATTACATGGCATTGCTGTAGCTGTGGGAGTATGAAGCTTGCCTTGCCGTATGTGAAACCATTAACATTTCCATGCTATCAGCACCCTTCGCCTGAAATTAGCTACCAAACTGATGGGCTAATGATGGGTTAATCTCAAGGTGGTAAACAAGACATTGGTACCTGCAATGATGCGTCTTCAATGCCAAACCAAAGTATGCAAAGAACCCTTCACTGTTAATTTACCTTAACAATCTGGACAAGGAGGTCTTCAGAGAGAACAGAGGTTCCTGGCCGTGTGATAATTGTCCATCAACCCTTCTTATGCTTCATGAATACGAAATGTGCCAACGTACGGAGCCCAGAAAGCAGGTCATTCAAGGTCGTCGTATTGAAATAGGACAGATAAGCTTCTCAGGAAAATGCTTAATTTTAGGCACATTTGAATTTCTAAGTCATGGGAGGGTCCACATTATTGTACATAATTCCTTCTTTCGTTTGCGCTGCTCCTCTGGGTTATTTGCAGCGCCATGATTTAACTTGGCAGACATTTGTTTGAAAAGATGGATGAACAGGGGAGTTTGAAAAACTTGGTCATATTGTATATGTCAAAAGAAAACTTGCTTATGTATTTTGCCCTAAATGTGGAATGGAATAGTCTGACTAATAAGACAAAACTACCTTGTCATTTTAGTAACCTTCATAAACCAGACAATCTAGGGATACACTTTGAAGTGTGTACGGTTCTAAGATAATGAAATGGCTGTGCTTTGGGTCGACTGGATGATGCCATTTTAAAATACGAATGTTTTTCATCTTTTGGCTGTTTGCGATGCTAACTGCCAAGTCTGCTGTTCAGAATGCAGCACTGGTGTTTATGAACAGATCATACAAATAAGCAAAATAAATATATATTGACATAGAAATAAGTAAATGTCTGAATATCATATGCCCACATATTGGTTTTACCACACTAAAAACATAATGGGTTAAACCCAAGTAAAAGAATTCATTCTCATATCCATAACAGAATCTTCATTATGAACATCAGGATTTCAAAATTGGGCAATCATTTTTATTGACACTCAGTGTCACAGGAACTGGATAATTGACTCTACTTTCCCATCTGCTGCACTTCTGTTAGTGTCAGAAGATCTGTTCTTGACATACATGCACTCTGGTCACATACGGAGTGAACCACCAGCTAAAGATTCTGTCCCCCAACCAGCACCTTTGGCTCTCTGTTCCATTACCGTCTCCCTCTCTCTGTCCTTCAGCGTCCTTGGTGGGGTGTACGAAACCAAGGAGCTCCATTTGCTAGGGTGGTGTGCACGGGACGTGCACGTGCTCAGCCTGCGTGGGGCTGCTGTTCCTATGGGTTTGTGCTAACGGTGGCGGGAGGCAGACGGCACCCTGACAGCTCAGCAGAGATCACTGTGTTAAGAGTTACATAGAGTTACACGTGCACAGGGTTTTGCTGAGGTTCTGTGCACATGTTCTTGACATGCTAATGAATACACACGCACGCGCACACACACACACACACACACATTTGCACACATACATGCACACTCACAAACACACAAGCACACACACACCCACACACATGCATACATGCACACGCACAAAAACAAACACACACACACACACGCATGCAAAAACACAGGCATCGGTGCATTCATGCACACACACACACACACACACATGCATTGGTGCATGCATGCACACCCCCAAACACACACACAAACACACATAGACAGGCTTGTTTCCACACATGCACAGACCCAAACACACACACACATACACAAACACAGGCTTGTGTCCACACATACACACACCCAAACACACACACACACACACACACACACACAGGCTTGTTTCCACACTTGCCCACACAGTCACACACACTTGCACAGTTTTCACTTTTTTCTAAAAAAAGATGCAAACATTGTTTTGTTGTTGTTGTTTGTTGTTGTTGTTGTTTGCTTTTACATCAACAGGAGGTAAAAGCAAACCACCCAAATCAATAGGACCTTGTTTGTGGATGTTGTACTTTATTTCCCCTCATTAGCCTATTGCTAATATCCAACATATGTGCCTCCCAATGAAATGCTTCAGCATGTGTGTAATACACATTAGGCCTCATTAGTAACAGTAGAAGACATAGTATATTGTGAGTTGTCAGGGTAAATCCATTAGATCCACTTTTTAATCCCCCTCTACACAGTCTCGTTCTGTCTCTCTTGTTCACGCCGTTTGGCCACGGCTTTCCTGCTGCTTCTGTTTGTATGCGCTCTGATCGATGGAAAGTAGAAAAGGGCCTTGCCTGCTTTTCTTTTCTGCCCTGAGAGGAGCCAGAATGGTGTGGGTGTAGATGAGGGTGGGTGATGGATGATAGTGGGACTCAGAGATGGATATGTGGATGAGTGGGCTGGGGTGTTATGGCAGACTGCATTATAGCTTAAAACCATGATCCACGAGCATCAATATGCATAGGCATGCACATGCCGAGATTTGATATCCAATCCACTGTTGGCAATGTAGTGTTATGTAGGTGTTATAGTCAATGCCTGAAGATCCCCCAGGAGGTTTATTGTAACATTATGAAATTGCAGTGAGTTTGTTAAGAAATTGTACTTTTACTGCCAGAATTGAAAGCGAAGTGCACACTCCATAATAACGCCTCTGACTGGAGATTTCCAACCTGCTGGACCAAAACAGTGCCTGTGTCCTGGGTGGGTTTAATGTAGTTTTGGTCCTATGCAAGCAAGTTTTCTCAGCAGAGAAAATTTAAACAATTGAGTGGCAGGTCTTTGAAAATGCCTCTTTTCTAAGGCTTCTCCTGGTCTTTCTGTTCCTGTCTTTAGATGTTTCATCCTGACAGATGGGACTGGCTTTTGTGCATGTCTGATGCGACGGACAATTTCTTGAATGGCGCTGGGTTTGATCATATCCCCAAAGATCAAACCATGGCAAATCTCTTCAGTTTTGATTTGATTCTCTTCTTCTCTCGCATTTAGATGAAGAGGTCTAGTGTTTTTATGTAATGTAAAAGTGTTAAATTTCCTTACCCTATTATCTCTCACTAGCGGTTTATTTTGGGGGAAGTTTCTGTAGACAGTTTGTCACTTTTATAAGTACTTGGTTACAGGAGCACTAAAGGAGAGGCAAAGCAGACCTTTTTGTGAGTTTTACCCAAAGCCGATTAGTTTCTGCTTCCATTAAACAGCTTTTGAGACCTGCAAGAATTTTCTTAAATTCAGCTGTGCATAGACAACCTGCTTTGCGTGGTGGTCTCACTGCAAAGAATTGCTTTTAATCTATTTGCATACAGCTACTGCTTTTAAGGAACTGTGTCCTGATCCACTGACTTTCTGTAAGCTGTACTTTCTTCAGAGTTTCATCAACACAATTAAGAAACACGGCTAACCAGATCTGCATGGTACATCTCCACATGGGCCAGGAAGAAAATCTGTGGTGTTGGTGGCCAGTAAACAAGATTAAGCTACAGTAAGCTTGCTGCACTTCTCAAAAATGTATTGTTTGGTTCCCTGGTCCATGTTCAGCTCTGTTTGTACCCTCAAATGGATAAAAGTGAACAAGTCCATGGAGAAGTAGTGAGGCATTGTTTGAGGAAATTCTTTGGGGGGTGGGGGGTATGTATCTGGCAGTAATTGGAAACAAGTCCAATCAGCCTCAGGAGAACTGTGTACTTCGTGTAGCTTTTGGCAGTGTATCCATTACCTCAGTTCCTCTCATCTTTCTGTTGTATGTGGATCCATGTGCGGAAGGTTCATGCAAGTTGATGCGGATGTCACAGAGATGGCATCCTTTATATGGCCAAGTTGGCAGGAGGTTAGTCACTCATCACACCTCCAGTGCTGGAGGTTAGTCACTTATCACACCTCCAGTGCTGGAGGTTTCTTACTTATCACATTTAATGTGCTGACAAGAACATGAGCTTGTACCTTCATTGCAAGTGACAAGTTGATGCTGCTTTGCCTATTTTAACCTGCCAAGACACCATGTCTTCACTTGAGCGCATTTTGAAATTTGGCGTTGCTGTGTACTGGGTCTTGAGGGTGATAAAGTGCTTATAGTGTAGATGTTGGAAACTGGTCCAAGATTACCAAAAACTTTTTCTTTAATGAAAGTCTGATTCATGGTTCTGTCTGCAAGAAAAATTAATCTAAATGAATACTATTAAAAAGATTGGCAAACCATTTAGTACACTATCTATCCTGCAGGGGGTCATAAAAATATCCCTAAATTATGGAGATGCAGTGACTGAATTTCTTAACCTGTATTTCAATAAAAGAACTTCCTGCAAGTAAATTAACTTTTAGCACATATACACATGAAAGACAATCAGGAGGTATTGGGTAATAGGGAGTGACATTCTGTTCATTTAGGACTGTCTCAAGTGTGGGTAATAACTAATTCTGATTTGAGGCAGAATTTCCATCTTTAAACACAGAAAGATTCCCAGTATTGAATGAACACTTGCAGTGCTAATTTAACTTTTGTCCAGCTTGAATCGTTTTCTTTGCCAGTATAATGTCAGAGCTGCAAATATTGCAATACATTAGAAGTGTGAGGCCAATATCGTTCTACTTCTGATTGTGTTATACAAAAAATATGGAATATGGAAAATATGATTTGGTTTAATTATACAATTACTGGAAAGCATCCAGTGGGAAAGCAACAGAGCATGTTTAAATGTGCCATTTGACTCCCAAAGCATGGATTAATGGTTTTGAATGGAGAAGGTTTACAGTTTGAGAGCTTTCTCTGGTCACATCAGCCAACAAATATACATGGCATGGATCCTCAGGCAGTGATACCTTGAGGGTTTAAAGACAGTTTTAATGGGCCAAAATAATGGTAATGAGAAAGGAAAAAAACATTGTTTTTTTGTGTGTTCAGCATACAATTATGTTCAAAATGTATGAGGAGAAGCTCAGCAGTATAGCAAAGGATTTCTGAAATGTTGCTTCCAAAACAAGATGAGGAGCAACCAAGTGCTTGCATGTACAAATGACATCTGTGGGCGTGAATCTCAATCCGGGATGAACTCTGCATTGGACAGAATTATCTCCTCCAACAGAACTCACTCATCTGAAAAACTTGGTAATTGTCTTTTGTATTCAGTTAAATTTCTTCGATCAATCAGAACTAAGCCAGGGGGGAAAAACAAGCTGTGATGTCTTAGACTGTCACTAAAAACAACAGCAGCTTAGTAGATATGATACTAGCATATTCAGGTTTGAGTTTTGTTTAGTTCACTTGTCGTTAAACACATTTGTAGACACAAAGCAGCTTTATGGAAAACTCAGCTCTTTAGTCAATTAACGTACAAGCTGAGGGCATAAGAGCTGAGAAGAAAACTCACACAGATGATGTGAGAAAGGAACCTTGAGTGAGAGCGAGATGTACTTCTCTTTCATATGAAGTTTCAGGTGTTACAAAGAGAGAATCCAAAGGATGTAAAGGAAAGATATGTGAATGAATAACTGATTCTTTATGTTTTTGCATAAGTCTGTAACTAAAAAAAACAGTTATGTTATCCTAGAACACTGACCACCTAGACAAGCAAGACGTTATGGTTGGCCGATGCTTTAAATGGCAAAAAATTCTATTGTTCAACTGCCTGCTGATTTGTGCTGATGCACAGCTGCAAACTTACTGGCAAATCTGAAGCTCATTACCCTCAGGGGAGCCAAAGCCGTTTCTGCTGTACTGTAACATATGGTGGGCAGAGCCGAACCCAAACACTAGCAATGAGGAGTTCATAGCAATTTCCTTTTCAGGTGTATTTGAGGATGTGGCTGCAAGACCCTGACAGTTGAACCATTTGCCTTTTGCATGAAAAATGTCACCTGGTGGGCCCATTCAGATTTGTAAAGCCTTACAGCAAAGGTCTAGAGTGGGTTGTAAAACCACTGCTCCACACAGATCTACATGTAGACCACAAAAGCTTGGAAGAAACTCTGCTCTTTGTGTACTGGTTTAGTGAGCCTGCAGTATCTTCAGTATGTCTCTCAAGTAATTTTTTTTTACTTGTAATAGAGTGCAAAATATAGTACTATGTCCTTTGACCTGTGTTGACCTGAACTTTCTTACATACCCATCTTATCCAGAGGTTTAATGCAGATACTGATGCCAGTGGAATGGTCTTGTCCCTTTGCTTCACAGTCTCTCACGGCCATAAATAATTTCCATGGTCATTCTCGTTGAACCAGCAGATCTGTTACCTCCTCAGTACTCTCCACAGTTGAGAACCACTGATAATGCAATTGAATCAACGAGAGCTCAACTCACAGTCACCTCTCAGTGATTTAGCTCACACAAAAACTGTTAGGTATTTTAACAGAACTGTTGTATTGGATTTTTGACATATTGGAGTGGTCTGAAATATTCTGTCCCCATGATTTTTTAATAAGAGATTACACAGAAGAAAGGGACTGGTCATCTAAACCTGGATCCTCTTTTTGAATTGAAATGGCATTTTCCCAATTTTTTTAGGGGGAAGACTTTCAAAGAAATCTCAACCCTAGGGGAGATCTCTCCAGGTGATATTGACATTTTGGGCTCTTCAGAGACCCTGGTCCAGCTGAACCCATAATTTCGGGCTCGTCAGAAACCCTGGTCCGGCTGAATCCATTGTCCCAAGACCAGCTCCCACAGCCTGTACAAGATCAATCAATCCTCTATCATCATAGGACTCAAAAAGGAGTGATCATTTGGGCTCTTGTTGATAAATAATAAACTCATGGCCAATGAAGAAGCTAGAGCTAGGTCTGCTAGAACTCGGTCTGCTGGAGCTAGGTCTTCTGGAGCTAGGTTTGCTGGAGCTGATTTGCTATCATTAAGCTTATGTATGATTTAGTTGTTTTAAATGAATATAAATATTGAATCTTTCTCCGTGTTGTGTCTCTTGTACTAAGTATACTGTATATGCAGATCTGATGTGCTGCAAAAAATGTGCTGCCAGTTCTAAGATAGACTCAATAATTCGTTTTTGGTGAACTAATCTTGAGTAACAGTGACCTGCTGTAGGTTTTTTTTTTCACTCATCCCTTTTAGTGGTAAAGATAGTAATCAAGCTGAGGGAACCTGATACTGCCCACATATGCACTCATGCTCACTCCACTGGGGCATATATTAAAGGGCATAAATCCTCTTCCCAGCCTTGTGAACCTATAGCACTGGATTGCATTTACCATACGCTTGACTTGGCCCGAAATCCAAGATCAATATCACCATCACTGTGTGATCTGTCACAAACGAGTGACTGTGCTGTACAAGCCTTGGGATTTATTACTCAGCAATGATGTGTTTGGTAAGATGTCGTATTCTCTCTCTCCTCCTCCCATGCAGTAATCATGCAGCCGTTTCATCTGCCTGTTCACATGGCATGGAACCATGCCAGGCTTGCCTCGGCCATGCGACTGGTTTACCAACCTGCCACTGTTCACTTCTCATCGATGCTGTCTATAGGTGGACTCGTTTAAGCTCACACTCTGAAATGGCTGCATGCAGGACATCATAGACTTTAAGTGGTGCCAAATATCACGTGCTCTTCAGGCAACAGTACTGACGTATCCTGACAGTCCTGACCAGGCTGATTTATGTACCACCGCTGGCAACTCCCACTGGGGAGATGATAAACCAGGCCTACACTTCCTTTTGAGTCTTGCCAAAATACTTTCCTTCTCACACTTCCAGACTCATACAAGTCCTTGCTGTTTTTAATCATGCCAAGAAAACTAAAGGGAGGGGATGAATGAGGGTGAAGTAAGGAGAGAGTGTTTATCCTCCCTAGTGACTGATAAAGCAGATCCAGGCCCACTAAAGGCAGATAGGGGGGGTTAAATCTGAGAAAAAGATCTGAAAAGTAGAGATCTTAATTATGTATCATGGTGTCACTGTCTCCTGCCCTTTGGAATTACACCCCGCCCCCAAAAGCCCAGACGAATAGAGTGATAGGGAAATGAAATGATCACGGGAAGCTTATCCCTTAAAAAATCAATTATAAACGCTTTGGCGGAGATCAGAGGCTTGGGTTGACTGCGTGAGGCTTTCGAGAGTAGGGAGGAGGGAGCAAAGGAACGGAAGAAGAGAGGGAGAAGCAAGAAGGAGGAAAGGGCAGAAAGAAAGGAGAGTAAAGAAAGGAGGGAGAGAGAGAGAGAGAGAGAGAGAGAGAGAGAGAGAGACAGAGAGAGAGAGAGAGAGAGAGAGAGAGAGAGAG
>JAOXYF010000019.1:8691580-8705215 GCA_028565775.1 Sternarchorhynchus goeldii
TGTGTGTGTGTGTGTATATATATACACACACACACACACACACACACACACTCCGGGAAGATGTCTGTCCTTAATCAAAAGACATTTACTTGCTTTGTTGTGCACAGTATGCTGGAAAAAAGAATTGTTGGGCTTCAGAGAGGAAAAAGAGAGTTTGGAAGTATGGTAATGTGTGCCTTAAAACTCCCATTAACAAAACACTGCTCTTAAAAATTATTTGACATCAAGTTTACCAAGTGAAGAAATAAGTGTTCGTGTAATAGCATTGACCTTGTGTTTGAACCGCGATTATGGGTCCTGGAACACACAGGTAGGGAGCGAATGTGTTTTTGTTTGAGAGAACCTGGGTTGAACTGCAGTACAATATCTCTTTAACCCCCTTTGAAAGAGCTTACAGTCAGTTCCCTCAGAAGCCATGCTTCTCCACGCCTATCCCTTAGCTATGCCTCTCCTTCTCTGTTTGCCAGTGCTGTGGCCGACGCTTCCCCCTTTTCAGAACAGACACTAGGCTTCTAATTAGGGGCCCGGCTTGGTTGCCATAGCACCTCGGTTGCCATGGTTTTGCCGAGGGACGGCTCTGTAACGACAGCACGTCCGTGACGGGGGAACAGCGTGCGGGGAGGAGATGCAGCGTGTGCCTACGGAGCGACGAACTGCGATGCTAATCTCGCCTGACTGATAAAGAGCCGGGGAGGAGAGCGTCCTTTATGCCTGTCGTCACCATATAAGCACGTTCAAGGCCTCTCCACATCCGCTGGACAAATTCCAGCAACTTATGAAACAAAAACGTACTTCTTATCTGGAACACTGGGACAATACAACAGAACAAGAAAGAGAATGAATTTGTTACTGAGCCTTGAGACAAAAATACGCTGACCTCATACGTCTTGTGTCAGACACATTTAGAGACCATAACCCAGCCATAGGGAGAGGAAAGACAGAGAAAAACCTGCCTGACCAGAAGAGAAAGGTTATATGGGCACTAAGAAATGGGAGATGCAACTTCTACTTCAGTGTCAAAGATACAAGCATAGCTGAAGTTTAAAGAACATATTACTGGGTTTGCTGAACTGAAACTGATAATAGTGTTTGGAGAAGGGCATAATGCTTCTTTGGCTGGCTGATCTGTGTGAGAAACGCCACAGCTTGAGGGAATCTGGCTATAGACACATCAGCACCTCAGAGCTAGAAATAACATTAGTTAATAGTTTCTGCAGCTGGCCTAGCATGATAATACATAGTGAATGTACCATTTTTATTCTTATCACGGTGGACTATGTTCAGCTTCATTTATAAACATGACGGGTGCATGACTTGCTTTGACATACACACTGAGACTACACTTCCCAGCAATTGTCTGTTCTGAGTAAGGGCAGGTTCTGTGGTCTAAAATGTTTGCCTTGGGTTTGTGCCGTTAAATTGCTTGTGTTCAGAGTGCTCAATATGACATGCTCACCAGTTTATACAGTGTTACAGACATCGTTATAATATAATACTGTAGAATATTAAAATAGCAGTCTGCTATTTCTAGCAGATACGTGTAGACACAATTTCAGATTAATATTGTTTTCAGTAAATGTTGAATGATTCTATTCATCTTGTCGGTAGATCATGTGATATGCACAGATTTAAAAGTTTCGGCAGTGCTGTGACTTAATATAGTAAGGAATCAAATAGAATTGAACTGAATTAAATTGGGGGGGGGGATTTAATTCTCGATAATTGGCCTGTAGAACATAGTACTGGAGACCCGCGTTAAGCACAGGCTGAAGCCCCTCGCAGCAGTGAAATCACAAACAGAGCCGAACACTGTGGGGGAACCAGGCAGGGTCAACCACGGCGCCCAACCACGGCGCTGATTTCTTGCTTTGATCATTCCCGCACTTAGCAGGGCGTCGTGGAGGTACCGCTCTCTCCACACCTCCCTGCTGGAAGTCTGCTGAGTTTTTATCCCGTCGGTTCGTGAGCTGCGGACTCAGAGGCGTGTCTCCAAGAGCTCGGTCGGAAGGGCAGAAGGCTGCTTGGGAGGATGTGCGCAATGATTTAATAGTGAGGTCATATGAAATCTAGTAAGAGGAAAAGCATTGCTGCACTTCTCAAAACACAAACGGAGCTGGAAGTCCTCTGAAAGCCCTTTCTAGTTCCTTGTTAATGACCTGGCAATAAAAGGTTGGATTTTAAAGGTGGAAATGTTTATACAAGGCACCGTATTTTCACTGTATACTTCACTAGCGTGTCATTCTATCATGTCCTAGATTCGGGGGGTCAGCAACTGTAACTCTGACGTGTTGTCACATTCTGTGATGATTTTATTGCAATTTCTGTAACACCCATGAAAATGCCCCTTGCCTGATCCTCGCTCACAGTGAAACGCTACAATTAATTGTACCCATGTGTATTTCGTAGCCATGCCAACAAGCTATATATATGTGTGTACATATCTAAACCCAACGAGACTCTTGCCCTCACCCTCCAGACCAAGCTGTAAGAGGGCCACCATCTCTAACACCTGGCCATTTTTTGCCCATGTTATTCTAGCACTCAAAGACAGTCTAGAAACATCCCCGTGAACCTATCAAGCTTCATATTGGGTCCAAAGGGACTTTCTTTGTATTTGTGATACCCATAAGCCCATGAGCTATAGTTTGGACGTGCCTGGCACAATGTCTCAGCCTGTTGTTGCCGGTTACAGATGCAGAGTGACAGTTTCTAAAGAAGCGCTCACGTATACTTCAAATGCAGTTTGGGATTAACAGACGTTTATCACTGTTCATGTACTGCTTTGCTTAGAATGGCTGTTTGGGGTACCAGTTATTGACTCGATTATGTTCCTGTAATCTCAAAATTGTCGCAGTATCAGCAGTAGCAAACTGCTGTGAAAAGAGCAGAGTAAGACGCAGAATTGAGTTCACCTTGGTTGGAGGCATTGAATATGCTGTGATGAAAAGTTTCAGATTCCCAGTCAGGTACAGACACAAGAACTGTTGTCCAAAAATGACTGCTATAGAAACTGACCGGTTTTGGCCAGTGTGTCGTAGATAAGTGTAATGCCTGTGTTAGTTATATAGGATGGAACATGGTATCATGAAGCTCATATCACCATATCTGTCGTGCCAAGGAAAGTTTGTCATTACAGGCAGAATGCGTTTGAATGCTTAAATAAGCTTTTATACACAAAAGCCATTATTTAGCAGGCTATGTGATTGTTATCTGTGCTGTTAAATTACATGCAGCTAATACTCTTAGTACACGGTTAGCAAAACAAAATGAGTTACCTTTTTAAAGGTGCTGCAGACTTTGTAGCTTAGCATTGTATTTATCTTAAAGCTTAATTCAGGCTGTTATTATATGCCAAACACAAAGCATGCCAGGCTTCCAACTTGGCTGTCTGAATTATTCAGGACAGTTTTGGGATTGTCCTATTTTTTTGATAGAAGTGTGTTTATCTGGTCATAAACTTCTTTGTTTACTTGTGCTTCCTGTTACTGTTTTCTTCAAATTACTGAACATGAAATGAAAACGAGGCATTCGTTAGTTTGATTATTCTCAACACTGTCCATAGCTGATCGAGTGAAAGGTTCTATATTGACCCTTATGGAATATTTTGAAAAAGACGAATGGTGACATCATGTAGACTTTGCTAAGGTCTGTGAATAAGGCTTACATTTTCACATTTAGCTTCTTTAATATGTTAACATGCTGATTTGGTCTTTCCTGTCTCCCACAGCATTTCAGCCCCATTTAAAATCACCTTTTCCTTCCCATTGTCGGTGAAAGACAAAGAATCTCTCAAAAGAGCGTGAATCAGTCTGTTGATTCTGATGTGAATCAGTCTGTTGATTCTTATGTGAATCACTCTATTGATTCTGATGTGGGTGGCGCTCCTTATAACTCCTCCAACCCCCAAAAACCCACATAAAAAATAGCTATGAACCCGTCCCTTCCACCCCCAAAAACCCACTGTGACCCCGCCTCTTCCCTTTGCCCATGAGCTTCTCTCCTCTTCCCTTCTTCTCCATTTATCTCTGCGTGCCTTGCGACGGATTATTTGCAAGGGGAAGGTGGAGGCTGAAGTTGAAAAGCGCTAGAAATCACTTAAGAAGCGCTGAGTACACTGTTGTGGCCCAGCCATGGCTAATCTACGGAGAGCGCAGAGCTTCACATGGGCTGCCTGTGAATGGACCCCCCCACCCCCACCCCCATTTGTGCGAATGTGTTTATTTAATGCTGGAGTAGTTGTTGAACAGCTTTGGGCTCACGCTGGAAATTAAAGTGCAATATGCAAGAGAGAGAAATGCTGACCTTGCACAAGTACAGGAGCAAATCTCCCTTCCTGTCATTCTCTCTCTCTCTCTCTCTCTCTCTTTTTCTCTGTGTGTGTGCATGAGTGCACACGTGCGCACATGTGTGTACAAAGGCTTAGTGTTTAAAACAGCAAAATAACTCATCTGATTCTGATCAGAGTGGAAAGCTATTTACTCGAGAACCTAATGAACACAAATCTGAGATTTACGTTCTCAACCCAAGTGTGAACAGCACTTGACTGATGATAATGCGTGTGTGTGTGTGTGTTTTGTTTATATCCCTACAGTGTTGCTTTCTGAGCAGTTAATTCCCTCATCTTCATTTTGTGTAGGAGTGTGTGTATGTTCACTGCATGTCTTTATTTTTGTTTCATGTGTCCACTGCATGTGGGTGTGCATAGATTTCTCCAACAGTGAGTACTGTTGAAAGCGAAAAGCGAGAGAGAGAGAGAGAGAGAGAGAGAGAGAGAGACAGATTGTATGCATGTCTAGGTGTGTTTCCTAATATAGGAGAGTAATTCCACATTAAAGCTGGTCTGACAACCACAATAGATGTTCTTAGCCGAGGTTTACATATCAGTCCATGAGGAACTCAAGGGCTTTTCCTCCGCTTCAATCACTCATGTTATCAGCTTCACTCTCCCACAGTGAGGATGACAGTATTTGTTTTATTCCTTATAGGAGGTGAATGGTGGTAAGTTGGTGACAGGGTGTTGGTTTTGATTGGCTGCGATACATCTGATTCACGATGAAGTTGTGAAGCTTGAGAGCAAGACGGACGGACATTCGCTGGATAGAAAACCATGCAGGGATGCTAAAGAGCCACAACAGAGTCATTAGTGTTAAAATGCCTCTTGGAAGTTCAACTAGGACAAGACTGCTGTAACAGAGATGTTTTCTTTCATTAGGGCCACACACACACACACACACACACACACACACACAGGTGGCAATGTAATGCAAACTGTAACGCACACACAGAAACTAGTATTCTAAAAGCCTTGTTTATTGACTACATCAATCATATGGCTGTTATTGACTACATCAAGTCTCATGCCTGCCCGCGTTTTATTGATACACGGATGGAAATGTTATATAAAAGCACTGTGGTAGAGTGCTAATGGGGAGGTGAGAAATGAAATTTAACACAAGTCTATCCAGTGTCATACACCAAATGGGATCAGGCCAGTTCTTATAATACAAAGAGTGATGTCACACACAGCGCCTCAACCATAAGAGATAACTGACGTTACGCATCAGTGTTCATATTAAACAGGCAAGTCTTTAAGTCATAACAAATCATTCGACTTTTACAACACAGACACAGCCCCAGGCTACATAAGAAACCAGTCAGTCATAATGTGCGCGCATGCACGCGCCACACACACACGCACACACACACAGTTGTCCTTCAATATTTGCAGGTAATTCACAATTTTGCAATTTGAAGCGCACTTTAAAAACACACATAAAATGTAAGCATCATTAATTGATTCCTTTTGTTTAGTGTGTTAATCAGAGGTATTAATATTAAACAGTTTACAGGCACTAGAGTTATTCGTGGTTTTTATGTTTCATATGATATAATACATATTATTTAAAAGTTTGTTAATGGAATGAATTTTGCTTTGGCTTTAGTTGAAAATAAATAGCAGATTACTGGAATTCAAACTAACGCTGGATTTTTCATGTTGTGAGGTCATTTTCCAGATTACGAGCTGTGGTTTACACTCCAGTTATAATGCAAGTGAACCCAGATTAAGTTGTGCTTTTCATGTGGAGAACCCAGATTATGTTTTTTATGACACTTCTCAGCTAAGTGCCATGTGGTTTCTAACAGAACAGTACCATGAAACATTTTTAAATAATCATGATCTCCTTCACCAAAAGGTATTTTAGTCAGTGGCTCTGTATTCCAACAAAGTGTGACAGGTTTGGTATGAAGAATTTTGTTCTTTGTCAAAACTTTCAGTATCCATCTTGGATGCTTATTTTGGTGGAGCCGACCAATATGACAGGAGTGTTGGGACTGGACGTTTTACAGCAAACATCCTTCTCAGCAATGACCTGCTGGGTAAGGAACATGTTCTTTATATGCATAACATTGCACATCACCAGAGATCATGAGTCTCCACACAGAAAATACAGGAGCTTGTGGGTGTTTTTGCTGGCCATACTGACAGCACTATAGAGGACCAGTGTACCGAAACTCATTTCAACCCATTTGACAGTTAATGGGTTAAAAGTTATTCAAAGCTATCGAAAAGTAATCAGGTTACCTTACTTTAATATAGTACTTTTTGGATTAGATTACAGATACATTTTGAAATAGGTAATCAGTAATCTGTAACAGAATATGATTTTAAAGAAAGTCTTCTGACCCTGGTCGATGTTGAGCTGTGTAACCTAATGCTAAAACCTGATTTGCTTAATTTTAATTGATGGCTGTTCTCTTTCACTAAGCATTAACAGTATTACCCTTTTCCAGCACAACAGTCACAGTGACACATTAGAAACGATTTTCTTACCAAACGTCTTATAAGTAACAATTGTTTTTTCGTAATTATTCTTGAATGGCCTACTAAACTTATCTTGTACAGCACCATGCAGTGTGATGCATCGTTTCAATGCGATTGGTAGGAAGGTGCGGATTTAGGAAACGTTGAGCAAAGCGCTCTGCAAGAAATAAAAGAACATACCTGGCCAAATAGCACACTGTTAACCGCGGTCTACAGGAGTAACCTGTGGGGATGAACTGTCACGTCCAGCTGGATGCGTTCTGCTCGGGTGGAGGACAGACTGTCGACTCGTCAGAACCACGGTTCCACAAGGTGTATGGCCAACAGAGTCATCGTCACCCACTGTCACAGTCAGGCTGTGTTACGCTGAGGGTGATTGGCAGGAGAACATCAGAGTCGGGGCACCGTTCATGTTTATATAGCCTCTTTGTGGCAAAATTATATGAAATGTATAGGATGGTCCACAAACAGGTAATTGTGTTAGTTTGAGAACTATTATTAGATATCTGTCTTAAGCAAATAGGCAAAGTAGAGTGTAACTTTTCTCAACTTATTTTGACCTCTGAATGTTTCTTGGAAGCTTTCTTTTGTTAGCCTGTACTGGCTATACCAGGCTTAGTATAAGACCACTAAACGCTAATACTTGATTTAATACATGTTAATCCACACTGGTTTTTGTGTGAAGCTGTGCGTGGAGGTTTATGGTACAAATCAAGTTGGAATTTTTTTACATTTTACTAAAGTCCTAAAGCCACACTCTTAACGTCCAGGCTAATAGCTAATAGCTGGTTATAATTCATATTTTCCCAAGAGTTATAAAATATTATAAAAAATATTAATTCGTAGTCATGAGCATGTAACAAAAACAAACTCGAAGCGTGGTTTTATGTACCTTTGATGTTATTTTGGTTACATTCAACGCTTAACATGTCCAGTGCCTTAAAGCCATGAGTCGGGCTAAATAAACAGTCTGCACAGTGTTCCTCAGTGGCCACTCTGGGTGGTGAATCAGACTAATCAAAACTTGCTTAGACTGAATCACTCAAATGGGTCCTTTCACGGAAGAATCAAACCAGTAACGGGAGTCATAATGCCCATCATTACTGCTGGAGCTTATATGACCCTCTTATTTATATCAGGCTGTGTGGTCCAAGATTACTGCTGTCTGCTGAAACGAACCCTCACTCACATAATATCTAGCCGTGGGATTCTGTTCTCTTCAGCTTTGATTAAGTTTTGCTTTTAAATAAATTAAATTGTTCATTCACAGCATTAAAACACCCCAGATTTCCATTGCAGTAAAGGCGCAGGCTGTTAACCTCTCCACTGCTAACAATGACTCCTGTAAAGTAGCTGATAAAGATGAGAACGGTGGACCAATTTTCACCGTTCTGACCCTGCATAACAACATGTTGAGGGAGGGCGATTTCGGCTCCAGTTTTTCTGGGTCTTCTGCTTTCTTGACTGCACACTTGGTACGTAAATGTTTAACACTGCAGTTAACCTGCCTGTTGTTAACATTTGACTGGAAATGCGTCTCATAAATTGCACCAGCTTTCAGTGAAGCCAGGTGTACTGTGGAGCACATTAATATTGTGGTTCTAACTATGTAGAGCAATTAATCCAGCATCATCATGACCAGTGAAGAAGAAAGTTTATATCCTTTAGCTTTTGTTTATTTCTGACAGGCACTTTGAATGCATGGCCAGAGCTGTAATTTTCAGTCAAGTTAGGTAATTAACTTGTTAGACTTGACAGGACCAACAGCGGAGCGTATTAAGGGTAGCATTCCAGCTATCCTGAATGAAATGCAGATGTAGCTATTTGGCACTGTTGTGATGAGTGCAAATCTTCATAGACACACTAATAACTTCCCCTTGGCCTGCAAACAACCATCTTATCTCATTTGCTGATGGCAGCTGAAGAGGGTGTTACTGAGATATTAAATCGCAGACTTTCTCGTTTGTGTACGCTGTCAAAGATCCCGTACAGTCCCAACAAGCAATGCAGGAAGTCTGGTGTCAGCAGCCGTTTGTGGGCCTTCAGGGAGATAACCAGCACGATAATTTCACTATTTGTTTCCAACTAAAAATGCAGAGGAAGACGACTCGCGACCTGCACTGACCCTCTTCCATGTGGGGATGTGTTTGGTGTGTACATTTCCCAGCAGGACCACTTGTTTACTTTTCTCTTTAGTTTCCAAAACAGATCACCCCCTGGTATAGTGATCAACAATGGAACAGGGTTGTTGGGGATCGTTGCTCTGCGGTCAGCTGTCATGGAGATGATAGAACGCGTTTTGTTAAGGCTTTTTTTTTTACGCCTTCACATCTCAGTGAACCGGAAAGCCTCATTTTCCACACTCTGCGGCTCTGCAGATTAACGGGGAGCTCACGTGTCAACGTGACGCAAGGTTGGTTGTTAAAAGATGTCAGATGTCATTTGCATTCAAAAGTGTCGAAGGCTATCAGAATGAACTCATCAAACAGCATATCTCAGTGATGAAGCAGATTCTTTCTGACCTTGCAAAATCTGGCCAAGTTAAGTTCAAACATTAAGGTTTCATCTGAAACCAGTCCACTGAAATTGACATGCATACAGTTTCCTATGTATTTCCGTGTATTACAACCGTGATTTATTGAATTCTTCATGTCTATACACATAAAAATGAATGCTTTCTTAATATTCACACTCATAAACATGTAGCATGTTTAGTGGATTGTATGAAGCTCTGAATTGTGTGTGTGCCTATGATGTGCCAGCTAATATTTTCTACTGCTAAAGACCTGCTTCTTGATGAGTGGAGACCCAATGCAGATGAGGGCAGAGGGCTGGATGGGTCTTTCTCAGTGGTCTCATTTATTGCACCGGCGCTTTGGATTGGAAGGCAGATTTGTCATCAGAGTGTCCTTGCTTGCCTTCCTGCCTGCCTGATGTAGTTCCTATTTCCTGGTATTATCCCCCCGTCGGAGTGGGCCTTAGTCTCATAAATATTGCAGCTCTAATCGCACGCGCAATGTGCATATTTAATGTGATAACGTTGCCACGCGCAACACGGAAGCCGGTCACATGCAGACCGGCTACCGTTATCGCAGACAGCAACCGCCTGCCTGTCCGTTGGGCCACGTGATCGATGCGCATAAGGAATAAAAGCAGATTAGCTTAATTTCGTTCTGAAGTGTCTCCACATCAGAGTTGTACTCATCACGCCCCCCACCCTGGTCTAATTGACTAGTATTAGTCATGCAACTCTAAATTGCTGCTTGTAATTAGTTAGTGTGATCTGAATGCTATATTCAGATTTGCTGCATGATGTAAATGGCGCCAGTGTGGGCCTGGGTTTTGGAAACAGACACATCAGCCTAGACACATTTGCTATTATTTTTCTCTTACAGCACAAAGAAAGGTTCTGAGAATTTTAACAACTGGAAATAACTCCTTACATGAATTAACCTGTCTTCGACTGGGGTCAGTAATTTCCATTTGTATTCAGTATTTCCATTCCAAATAATGACTGCACTGGGAATAGGAATACTGTGTTTATTTCATGCATGGCTTAATGAGATTATATCTGCAGCCAGCCTTTATATTCCATACTTTTCTCTGCCTGTTATCTGATTGATAGATGATGACTAAAACAGCATAAAGTGGAAACTCCTTGAAGGGACATCCCCCTTGTCAAGTGAGCCTGCAAACAAAACACCCCTCAAACAAATATTTCAAGCCAAGTTTCCACCTTTTTTAAAAAGACAAAGGAATCCCCAGGACTGACAGAGCAAGGCAGATCTTGACAGCAAATGAAACACAAGTTCTTTGAACTCTTGGGCATGTGTACTAAGATCTGGGTTGTCAGTTCTTTTGGAAGTGTCTTCTTTGCTGAAATGTGTGCATCCTCCTACAGTGACCTGTAAGCTGCTGATGACATGGGAATGAGGATGGAGGACCCTCTCCTCTAGTCTCCTGTGCTTTTACGAACCCTGCGGTGGTTTATGAGTTCTTTTGCTTGTCAGAAGGCATAATGATACACAGCAGTGGCAACCCAGGGTGGGGAGACAGGCTCTCACTTGACTGATTATCTGCAGTAAGATATGCTAATGCATCCCCAGGCTCTGGCCCCGGGAACCAACCAGGGCGAGAATGGTGAGGTCAAGACGGATTGGATATCTGGAACTGGAATTCATCTCTGGGCTTTTGGCAGGTGTGGCACAGAGCTAAACCTTCTTGAGCTACTGTCATGTTTTCACCGCAGGACATACAAACACAAGTCTAAAAGTGCAAAAGTTTAAGTCGTACTGAGCATGGAAGCTCCGGGTCAGAAGTGCACCCCAGCTGAAGTTTCACTGCGATGAGCACTCCCTTCTGGCTAATGTACCAGCTTCAACAGAGAAGTGAATGAAACTGAGGCCCTCACTCAAGCTCCACAGATCTCTGAAAACTTGCCCAGGCTGCCATTTGTCGGAACCTCTTGGCACCTTTGTGTTACCTGAGTTCCTTCCATAAACTGTACCATTAGCAAGTAGAGTAACTTCTCCGTGATAATGACCTTCAGCAGGAACATCTGGCACTTGAGTTTCCTTCATTCAGGCCCTGTATGATGGCTTCACATTTGTAGTGTGTTTGTGTTGTTGGGCATTTGTGATGTCTGCAAAATTGGTGGAAGCATATTACACTGTGTCGCATCTGGAGTGCTAATATCATTCTGGCCCTAAAACGAAAACACAATTATGTTTTAAAAGTTCATTTCTGAGCTGTGGTATGGGCTATGTACCAAGTTCTTGAAACTGAGGGTCAGGAGTTTAATTATAAGTTAGAAGAGGAAATCCATGTCAAGCCACTATGGAGTCTAATCCTAGAACATCTCCGACCTCCAGCTCTTGCCCAAAATCTGTTACCATCATGGGTGAAGGGCTCATCCATTAGCCTGTCTAATGGCACATTAGGCTGGGGACTTGTTCACGCTATGTTTCTGGTGCCGATGCCTGGTAAGCTAATGCCTGCCGCACGAGGGTATTATTTATACACGGCTGGCCGCGATATCGAGCGGCTGGAGAGCGAACGATCTGGAAAGGCTCACGCAGACCCGGCCCTAAGTTGATAGCACTTTCCTAAAGCACTCCCAGGACATACGATTCCCCTACTCTCCACAGACACGCAGTAATAAGCAATTAATTGCCTGTCTTGTGCTGGCAAAACAAAGAGTGTTTCAAATGAATGGTGCACTTAATGACCGCAGGACTCACGCAGAGCACCAAAGCGGCCCGGTGCCAGGTGCAGCCCTCACCCGTACTGGCACGCGGAGGCAGGTTTGATTGTTGAAGGTGACAAACAGGAAAGCATTAGACGCAACTTCGGTTTTGTCATCAACGCTTTAATGGCTTGATGAATACGAGGTGCTCGAAAGTGCTGTTTGCACGTGTTTGCCTCGCCGCGCAGCTAAGTACGATTTTGCTTAAGCCTTTTCTCATGTTTCTGGACTCACAGTGCCATCCTTTGCTGAGTTGTAAATAAGGCCCTTCGCGTGTCTCCTGGGCTTGTGGCCTCTGTCAGTCTGTTTACCTTGGCTAGATGTAAAGGCTTCTTCCCGTTACAAATGGATCTTTGTTTCAGAAGGATGTTTTTTAGGCCTAAGCCGTCTGTGCCAAACTCCCACCTCCTAATCATGGTGTGTTTGGAGGTGGTGCCCACGGTGGGGGGATGGAGGATGTGAAAGAGACTGAGGTGTGAAGGCACCTACTGCTGTCACCATTCCAACGGCTGCTACAGCAGGGACAGTCCTTGGTCATGATCCGTGACCAGGTAGCTCTCTAACATCTTCCCTAAAACCCAGCTTTCACAGTAACAGCCAGGCGTCGGATCCATTTGCTGGACTGCACCATTAGTGTAAATTAGATGGCAGACTGTTCTTGTTAGTGTCCACAGGCCTGCACTGGGGCCAGGTCTGTTGGACACTTTTTCAAAGGCTTTGATGCCAATGGCTCTCATTTGCACGACACTGTTCTCAATGCGAAATCGAATTCAGGCAGCGGAAATGTATTTTCGAAATGTTCATTTCCTTGTCCTTTCTTATTTTCTACCTTAGACTTGTTAATAAGCATATTTGATATTATAATGTTCATTTGTGACCGAGTGAATGTCACAGACCTGGTAACACCTACCATGGTAGCAGCCAACCTACACTCACAATTACCTGCCTACTAGCCACTAACACCTGCTTTGCCTACCTGCTCAGACTACATTAGTCAACCCCAGCCTACACCTGCGGTTACATTTAGCTCACTGTGATGTCTGAAATTAGTTTGAATTTTTCAAATCCTATGCTTGTTGGGGTGGGGTGGGGGGGGGGTCTCATGTATCAGTTTGGGGGTTGGTGTATCTAAGAGGCAGGATAAAGACTTTTTTATCCTATCTTAAGCCATGATATGCTTTAGCTGATTTCATAGCAGTCTCAGCCATGATGAAATGTAAATTTAAAAGCCATCACAGCTGTCTATGAGTTTTGTTATCACTTATCACCTGTAAATGCTGTAGGGAATCGAGGCCCTCAGGACCGTGTGTGTGAGCTCCAATTCCCTCAGGGTATGTGAGCAGTAATGAATGGCAGGCGATAGTGCAGGCTGTGTGGGTGTTGTTTGTGAGGGAGAATTTGGCATTCAGCATCGCTGTTACGGGCAGGGGTCAGAAAACTGGCAGGTGTGTCTACTCAGACAGAAAACAGGCGAACAGGATCAAAACTGAATGAAGCGGTTATAGAGGTCGACCCAGACCTGACTAAGAAACGCAGAAGATCACAAGCCATACAGTCTACATATATA
>JAOXYF010000019.1:8705440-8719045 GCA_028565775.1 Sternarchorhynchus goeldii
TATATATATATAGTTATCTGAATAGTGCCAGAGAGGAGCCTGAGAAAAAGCCAGCAAACCTGGGTGGAGTTTATGAGGGACATTGCAAACCTGATGTGGTGAGGTGGGAGCAGCTTGTGTAGTTCCTTACCATGATATGCCTGTGTCATGGGGCCAAACTGGTCTCAGAACAGTGCGAAGAGATCATTTTAAATAAAGGCAAGGGAAGCAGAGGGAGAATAAACTAAATCAAAGTACAAGTGAGTGGCGTTTACAGGGCCACGCTGGGTCTTCCTTCGTCCCCTTCGTAAAGAAGTTCGATGGGTTCAGTCCAAGTTTTACAGTCTACGAAATGGTATCTTAATAGAGGCGGGGATTTACCCGGGGTGGGCATAAATAAAACAAGCTGAACTGCTCAGCTCTTGATAAATATGATTCATCTGCTCCTTGCTCAGCCATGCAATGTGTGGTTCTTAAATCAGAAAGCAAGTTCAGTCCTCCCCTTTTCCTGTCTGCCACACCTCCTCACCTTCGCCAGCTACCTCGCTCCACAAGCCCCCACCCCTCCCCCCAACCCCACCCTACCACTCTTGATCTTGCAGGAAACGCATCGGCAATGATTTCCTCACCATCAGTCTTCCTCCCCCTTGGCTCCACTTCTCAGGTCTCATTATTGCTGGAGGAAACCCTCTTGTGTCTTGGTTGTCCATCAGGCTGCTTGTGTTGATATGCATGCAGCAGGACCTCCTCTGTTGCCATGCAGTGGATGTAGTCGACCCAGGGTCCTGACAGGGAGGAGAGGGGAGGGGAGGCGAGGGGAGGGTTGGGGAGGGTTATGCTCTCCTGTAGCTGCAACCCTTCTCACTGCAATCCACGATTGGCACCGATCATTGATTCCCATCACGTTGCTCAACTCTCACAGAATCCAGGTTAGCCCGGCACCAGGAGATGTTTTATTTTTTGAAGTTGCCTTGATGCTTACATTGAAGCTCAAAAATCCTTGGTTTTGTTTGTGAAAATTAAGCCAATGCTGTGATGTACATTGCTAGGACATTGTGGAGGGGATATATGACCAGGGACATCACCTGGCCATGATTCAGGCAGCACTAGCATGTTTTTGCACAGTACACAGCCTGCATTCCTAATTGTCTACCTCTACCATAAACAGTTCACCAGCTGGTCTGAAGTGAGATTCAGCAAAGATCTTACCTGAGTTTCAAATGAGTCAATTGTGTGCAAGTACATGGTTGATCAGTGTTATAATCATGTGTCAGAAAGGATGTTGGCAAGCTGATATTAACTGATGACCTTCCTTTTTAAAAAATGTTTTATTACCATGATTGATGTTTGATCAAAAATGACACAGCATAAAATATAATCACAATACACACAGGAAATGTCTTTGTACCAGGGCAAAGAATAACAAATGAAAAAAAAGAGGAGAGAAAAGTGTAGTTGATCAACCAGTTACCATGCAGGGAAGTAATATTAGTATTACAAATTGTGTGGAACCTGCTGTAGGGAGGTTATGTGGTTACCTATGGTTACGTGAGAATAAGCCCATTCTCCTCATGCATAACATTTTCAACAATCTACTTCCTGTTCAAATACATGCAGCTTCTGCAGTCATCAGATGCTAATGAATACAAACAGTAAGCAAAATATATGCAACAGCGTAAGCGCAAGGACAAATATACCTTTAATGAACGTACATCAACCTTGTAGGGATACAGCTTTCAACTCATTTTGTACCTTTGTCTTTTTTCCCTTCAAATTGTATTAAGTGTCAATGTGAGGTGAATTGTTCATTCATGATAAAGTAAAACCTGCAGTCTCGTTACGGACTGCAGAGTAAGGAAGCAATTCTTGATTTATCTGCGTGGTTTAACGCTGTTGGAACTCTGTACGCTGGCACACGTTTCTTCTGGTGAAGTCATGATTTGTGGCAGCAGGGGAGGACGAGGTGTCGTTGTGTCACTCCTGCTCACTCTCACCAGGCTGGTGCTTAGCAGAGGGCGTGATTTGTAGTGGCAGGACTCGAGCAGGTTGATGCAATCGGGCCTCTTTCTCCCAAGAACTTCCTCCTGCAAGAGAAACGTGGCCAGCCTCTGAACATCCCCATCCTGGAGACCTTTACACACACACACTCACACACAGAGGTCACAGGTCACAGGTGCAGGTCTTCATGGGCCACCAGGTTCACTTGCCAGTTCACTTTATGAAGTGCACGGTTGGTTTTTAAATTCACATACCTTCGTGGAGGACCTAGTCCCACTTGTCACAAAGCAGGATGTTGTAGGCACTTGCCCATAAAGTATACACATGGCAGTTCCCTCTTAAGCTTCCTGGGAGCGTGGGGGAAAAAACTAAATTTCCAGGGAGTGTACTTAAATTGGATGAAAAAGTGTCTAAATCAGGATAAGCTCCCGATGAAAGGTTTTAAATCTCCACATTGACAGGTTTTAAAGAATTTATCCTTTTTAAGGTGTGAAGAAGGGGTAGCTTCTCTCTCAAGTACTTGCCTTTCCTGGAAAAGTCAGAATAAATTACACTTAAAGATTTCACACTGTTCTGGAAGAAAATCTGACAAACAGCTTGCAGTTCCAGAATCTCCTTCATGTTTTAAACATTGCCACAGCAACATTCACACACATCAGCCATCTTGCCTGTGTCATACTGATGTCCACCATCCAGCCTGATAAGAGAGAGTTTGACTCACCCCCATCCAAAACCATCTTTGTCATTGTAGAGAACGTCGGCATACTTCATAGTGTCTAAGTAGAAGCGTCCCTCACCCTCTACAGAGAAGAAAGAGCCGGCCATGTTCTGCTGAGCACTAAGAGAAGGTGGAGTTCTGGATCTCTGGTGGCAGTTGGTCTGACCCACATCCTGCAGGCTTATAGCAGCAAGCAGTTTTATGTTTAGTGCTGGAACGGAATGGAAGACAGCGTTTTGCCCCCAGGAAACACAGCATTAGGTATGTAGCAAGAAGAACTGTACTGACACACACTCAAAGCTTAGGAATATATATTATGGCAATGGTCCTCAAACTCGTACTATCAGGTGTGTGATAGTAACATCTTTAGTGTGCAAATCAGATGAAATGCTGCATTGTGGCATATAATGTTGTAGCTGATAGCACTGTTTAGAAGTGATAAACTCGCCAGTGTGGTTATTAAGATGTTAAAAGTCTCTTCCACAGTGTATGTATAGACTCTGGCTAGCGGCCGCTTTTTTGTAGCCATGGAGTGATGGTTTTGCAAACTGCTTATGCGATTTATGCCTGTAAGGGAGATTTCAATTTTACACTTGTGTCTACAGTGTGACACATTGGGAATAATTACTTACCTAATAGTGTGTGAATGTGCAAATCACAAGCAGTCATGGCAGAAAGTGCCAGAGCTGCAGAAGCCTTTACGGTTTCGTTTTTCGACTTTTTACTCTGCCAGAGCAACTGTGTCTACATCCCACAGGACCCGTCTGCGTTCATGTGTACGGAAGAGGCAGAAAGAGAGAACAACTACGACTAAGTAGGACAGAAAGAGAGAGGCAGAGGCAAAAACTAAAGATTGAGAAAGGGAAAGCAAAGATCCAGGGGTATAGAAGGTTGTGTATGTGCTTGTGTTTGTTTCCAGGTTCACTTATGGCAGAAACAGGACTTCAGTGTATGGGAGAATCATTTCAAACTGCAGACATTTTCAAGACCTAAGTGAAGCTCTATCTAGACATTGCAAAGGCCTGTTTTGTCTGAGGTCTGTTTCAGGTGCCCTCAAAAAGCAGACAGATCCATGAGCGCTGGTTTGACATGGGTTCCAGTTCCAGTGAAATATGCGGCGTCTTCAGTGTTTGATCATGACTAGTGTTGCATGATGGGATGACAGATTCAAAGCAATGGATGGAATCTCGGAAAAAAATGAAATATTGACACTTTACACTATTTCACACTCTGTACATAGGCCATTAGAGAGAGTGGGTCTCCAAGAAGAAATGTCACCTTTGACCTTGAGACCAAAGTTGTGGAGCTATGTTTATGACAGCTCTTTACTAGCCACAGTAACTTGGTATCCTCTCTGATGTGCTAACATGTCTTTAATTGCTTGTGGTCTGTTTTGGCTTTTATAGCTCCTTCTAACTTATCTTCAGTTCTTTTGGCGTTCACTACTCGCTGTTCCTAAGAACCTTTGACATTAGAGCCAGCATTTTCTCTTAATGGTACCGAAAAACTCATTATTGTTCATCTGCAGAGTTCCCTTTTGATGGCAATGGGCAGTAGTGTGAGATGTAATCATGGCTTTGTCTGTCTCTCTTTATCTCTCTCTGACTCTTCTTCGTTTGTTACGTTTGCTTCTGGACAGTAATTGAAGTGACCTGTGATTGAGAGATGACAGCCATGCCGTCTCTGGGCCAGTGGAGTCTGGACTTAAGGAGAATCCTTCTAATCTGCAGGCTGCTTTTTCTTTCTCTCTGTTACTGTGTTATTGAAGCCGTAATTCTCACTCTCCGTTGCGGAGATAATTGCCCTCTTGTGCATGTGTGATTGTGTGTGTGTGTGCGTTTTCGCCCATCGCAGAGGCAGTGGGACAATTAGGACAGCTTTTAGTAACCTTTTCGCTCAGCCACAGAGTTTGAGTCCAAGCCAAGGCGAGAGCAGAAGGAGAACAGAGCTGGGCTTCGACTCGCAATGTAATTGGATTAAAGCAAACTTTCTGAAAAGCGTGCTGAGTGTGACACTTTCACACCGCTATCGCACATGACATCTTGAAAGTGCTCAGATTCCCCACAGCATGTGTGAGTGTACGCAACGGTTATGGTCCTGTCAGGTTGTGTGCAAGTTAATGGAGCGAATAAATTAAACGTGAATCAGTTCAAAACATTGGGGCTCGAAAATCAGTTCATGGGTTTGTCTCTTCAGCTCCAGGTTGGTTCTGCGATGTGTCAGTGTGATATGAGCCTACAGACCCACTTAGAAGCACTGGCTGCTGTGTTCCTTGGGAAAATATTACACAGAACTGTCAAGGTGGCTGAGTGAGTCAGAACATGACTCATCACAGTGACAACTAAAGGGAATGCAGTGAGTGAATATGTAACTTCTTTGACACTCGGCTGTAAATCCTGCTAGTTACCATGTCATAAATATGCAATGCTCGAAAAAAAAAAACTTTGCCTGTAAGGTTATAAGAGTGCAATCATGTACACATAGCTCTAAAGATACATCTAGCAGTTCTAATGACACATAATGATCCCTATAGATGGGTGATTTTAGTTCAAAACAGACCCAAAGGTTGTACTCACTGCAGTTCTTTATTTGGCCTTTTGAGTAAGAGAGTCCTGACTCTTCCATTTGGTTTTTACTGAAATTTAGCACTGATGAATTAAAAAACATGGTGAAGTTGAATTTGAAGACGACGCCTTCTAAAGCAATCGTATACAGTGCCTCTGAAGGTGTTTCCAGAGTGCTCTCCGTTTGTGTTCCCCACCTCTTCACACTCCAGCTGCAGCCCACAGCAGGAATAGCGGTTCCCGCCTGCAGGTCTGTTAGCGGGAGACTAAGCGAGACCATGAGAATCACCTCGCTTGGCCAGGCTCATCGTGCACCACCGCTTCCGACTGCATCACAGTCGGGATCACCCCAGCGGTGTGGGGAGAATGGGCTCCGAATAGCCGCAGAGGGACGGCATTATCCGAGCCTGTGGGAACAGGGCTTAGCACATGGGCTAGTTAGCACACTGCTAATGAGAAGACAGCTTTGGAAATTTTTTTGGTGGTATCTATATCAGTATCTTGTATGCAGGTCCCGTAAAAGTCCAGATACTTACAGATTCGCCTCATAGGTGTTTTTATAAAACTATAGCTCATCGCAATCAAGACCATCCCTCACTTGCTAATGTGTTTCCAGTGTCTTTGTCTTCATTATTTTATCCGTTGTTTAAAAAGACACATGGAGCAACTGTGAATGATGGCTGTATTAAAACACAACTCTGCTGACAAAATGGGAAAGCCACATCTCTGCGTGAGCCGCTGTCTCTGCGTGAGCCGCTGTCTCCGCGTGAGCCGCTGTCTCTTTGTGAGCTAGCACAAGACTGCAACACTGACCTTTCACTACAGAAATTCATTATAGCTACACGTGAATATTGTCACAGCAAGCCTCACTTTTAGTCCTTAGTGAAGACACGGTTGGATTTTTCAATGCGTTTCCTGTCCATATTTGGAGAAGAAATTCATGATGTGAATCACATTTTATTTATTGTGGCATTACCAAATCATTTAATTCATCATGTTCAAATATCAGGAAAGGTCACATACATAATTAATTAGAATTAAATATTTGGGTGTAGCAAAGCGATCCAAGTTTACCGATATCATGACTGCTATCAGTCCTCACGCTCAGGAAAGCACTGCATTTACTTATGTTTGAAAGATTCACATTTTGGAGCTCATTAATAATTTGTCCCATTTTAACAATTTGACTCATACTAAATTTAATGAAGAACTTGTGACATATGACGAACAGAATGTGATTAGCGGTAGCATATGCTAGTTTGACGATAAAGTTAATACTCAGTGAGAGGTTTTGTATTCATACTGCACAGGTAATGCCAGAATATTTTATTATATTATATATATATTATATTAACCAAAATGTTACATATTTTAGTATATTATATAGTTAACAATTTAACCAAACAAATGATATATTATGTAGTTATCACATGAACTAAACATGTTATATAGGTTCATATTAACCAATCAAATTATTATATTAACTAAACTGAGCATCAGATGAAATACTATAGTCTTTCTTCTCATTGTATTGGTAGATAGTTCCATCATCCTCCCTTGGTACTTGTTTCTGGTTATCTGTGTGTGTGTGTGTGTGTGTGTGTGTGTGTGTGTGTGTGTGTGTGTGTGTGTGTGTGTGTGTGTATGGCCTGAGGGGACACAGGCGTGTCGGTCTTGCAGATTGGACTTCATTAAAGTGTGGCAGATTGCTCAGGACTGGTTCACCGCTCGCCCAACACACACCCCACCCCAACTCTCTCCGTCATCTCTTCTTCTCGCTCCCTTGCCCAGCTCAGTTGGAGCCCTGGTCCCGACGGCTAAGATTAAATGGAGAGGAAGGACATAAATAAATAAAGAAAGAGAGAGAGGGAAAGGAGTGCTGAAAGTTATCTTATTAAAACTTGAAAGGGAGATGCTGAAGAGGGACGAGGCAGAACTTTGAGGTGGATTTCACACCCTGGCTGTCTGCGGGGCTGAGGGTGGTGTGTGCATGCATGTGTGTGTGTGTGTGTGTGTAGATGGTCATGGGGAAGTCAGCTTGATATGGTACGCAGCTCTTTTAGCCCAAAACACAGGCCTTTGACCTAAAAACAAGAATTGTTGGGGCACATAACAGAGACTCAGCAGGTATGTGGGAAAACTGTGGACACCCAGCTCTAATTCTGCCATGATTCATGCATTACACTCTACTGTACCAATACTTTAGTGAAGTCAGGCAACAAAAAGTCATTCAGATTGTATCATTATTAATGAAACTTATATAGTAACATAGCAGCCACGTGGAACTTTCTGAGGTCGCTTCCAGATGTTGTCGTGGTTGTGCTGTATCGTATCGTACATGCAGTGCGATCATCAGAGCGAAGCTCATTAGGTGCATGAGATGTAAACAGGCGCTTCTGCACGTTCCACAGGTGCAGACTACACCAAAGAGCCATGATTTGAGGTGGACCTGCAGAGGTGAAAGATCTCTGAGAGTTCAGGTTGTTTAAGCATTGTGGAGTTCTCCTGAGCTCAGCTAGCATAAGCAAACCCACACACTAGTGCACATGTAAACTCAGAATAAGTGCAACTTTGGACGGCATAATTGCGGTTGGCCCGAGGTCTGGGTCATCAGTAGGAGAGCTCCGTCTCTTCGCAAACAGCTCTACTTGAGGACGGAGCGTGCGTGCGTGTGTGCGTGCGCATGTATGAGTCACTTCACAAGAGAAAGAGGAGACGGTTTTCCAAACAGAGAGAATCTGCTGCTGATTAAATGGCATGCCAGCTGTACCGCAGCTGCACCGGTGTGACAAGCTTTCCTCAAGTAAAGGTCCTCAAATCAGATGTAGAACCAACAGATGTGTTTACATGTGAAGTTAGAAAATACCCAAATAAAAAAAAAACTAAATGTTGTTTTAAGGTTTTCATGAATAAAGAGATATCAGAAGTCTTTTAGGTGGGTTTTATCTAAACACACATTTTAGACTGTAACCTCTCCTTGGTTTGAGGAGTGAGTGGTAGAGCGTTGCAGATCCTTCATAACTGGGATGGAGATCAGGGTGGCAGGACGGCAGGATCATTTTTTAAAAGGATGGACAGACAAATGTAGGAGTCAAGGAGAGGGGAGGTGTGGAGAGTAAAGGTTGGAGATATAAACTGTAGGAAGTTCACTTGGGGTGTGGGGTTCAGATACAGTCCTTCTCCAAAACCTGAAGATCTCTGTTCAGCATAAAATAGCACTGCCATGCGATTTTGTCAGGCGCTTTCATGAAAAGTAGCATTTTTGCTAAAAAAAGAAAAGGATGCATAGAGAAGGTCTGGGAAGTGCTAACTGGGATTTCTGTTTGTTGCTGCATGTTAAAGTATAACACTTCTAAAACAAAAGATGCTGTAAACATTGCACATTACCAACACTTTAGCGAGACCATTTAATTAATGGCTGTAGTTTTGCGAGCGCAGAGTTGTTCAACATGGTGATGATTTTTTTTTTACAGGCACACGGAGCAATGGGATTATTTCAGGGCATTAAAACCCATGGCCTCGGCAGTGAAAAAGTAATGTCTGTTCATCGGACTTTAACACGTGAAGCTGTCTTGCTTCAGACATGTTTCTGTCCTCTTAACATTTTTTTATGTGCTCTGCTCCCCAGTTGGAGCCTTGTTTTCTTTCTTGTTTTCTTTCATGGTTTCCTGTTGTCATCTTCCCTTACTTATGTGCCCCTAGCTAATGAGACGTGTGCTCCTTGATAGCTCTGGTAATACTATTAATACTCAGCACCTTCCCCCAGTCAAACTGATGGCAGTGTCCTGCTGGTAGTGGAACATTTGGCTGGTATAGGGGTGTTCCTTCCTGATCAACATCCGTCTGGTTATCACTAACTTCAACCATAGCAAGAGGGAGGAGGTGGGGGGGGGAGGCAAACTGACCTGAGGTCAGTTTAACAGGGCAGTCTTTCAGCCGTGGTCGTGTTTATTTGGTATTGGCCGTGCGTCTTCAAGACAGATCCATTGACCTTTCCCCACAGCAGATTTATTCATGCTCACTAACATCCTCGATTCTTTTGGCGACATTAAACAGACTCAAATAAGACGAGGGAATCCATTTAAATAAGAGAGAGAGAGATGGATAAAGGTAGAGAGTCAAGTGTGTATACCTGCAAAAGCCTTGTGAAATGCTTCTAGCATAAATAGGTACTTTCACCCACACACAAACAGTCATAACACAAACAGTCAGAAACCGAAAACAAGAGATTCACATCTAGCTCTGAGCTAAAAAGCCCAATTTCACATGAGCCCCACGGCAACATAATTACATTTGGTCCTCATTCTGGGGCCTCGGTAAAAGAACTGCTATGCCCCACAGTTCTTTTTGAGGATGGTTATCTGGCCGAAAATTGGAGGAGCTGCTTGAAAACATGCAGCCATTCCACAAGCCGCACTAAAGGCCGTTCTCAGCACGTTCCTAGTGCTGCACTGTAACTTGCTTGGTCTGAGTATTCAAGTGGAGGTCTTAAAATCAGATTCAGCGTTAAGTAAAAGAGCACAAACATAAAGATGCAGTAGCTGCTCACTGATAGGTTAGCACTCAGAAGCTGTGCACCGATAGGTTAGTTCTTTGTAGTATCTCCTCACCAATACTCGGTAGTAGCTGCTCACAGAACAAGGCCTGTGCTTTTCACAAATTCACAAACCAACAGTTTTGGGATAAAGACCAAGATCACAAGGTCTCGGATCCAATCATCTTCTCATTTAGGCCTCACAGAGTCTAGAGCAGTTTCCCATCTGATGTCAGAACAATAATCTGAAACAGAACAAGCGCTACAATAATATTTCAGGTTCTTCGTCAACAAAAGAAGCTTTTTCCATTTGATGAGATTCTCAGGACAGAGAGATTGCTCAGGGAAAAATTCCATCACGGTTGCTGCATATATGAAGTTTTTTTTGTTTTTTTGTTTTTTTTTTAAATGATACGTCTTCATTTTTCCTCTTGAGCAGTTTTCGCTGTTCACCAACGTTTGTTGGCAATGTTGCCGGAGTCAGATTTCTGCGCATTTAATCTCATCTGAACGACTGCGAACTCATCTTGTTGCTTTTTAAGTTATTGAAAAAAATAATGAAAAAAAAAAACTGGAGGGAGAAGAGTGGTGCCTCACAAGCCGTATCAAGATGTATGTAGTGGTTGTTATATCCCTTCTCTGTGCACACTTATATTACCATCTGTACCCTGAGGCACAGTGAGAGAGAGCGAGGGAGAACGAGACAGACAAGGGAGGGGAGGTATTTTTCCTTTCTGTGTTTGCAATAAATGGAACGTCTTACTCGAGTACACATCCAGAGGAAGTGTATGTCTCTCTGTGTGTGTGTGTGTGTGTGTGTGTATGTGTGTGTGAGAAAGAGATAGATATGAGATGAGAGAAATAAGGACTGGCTGTTAGAAGGAGGAGGGGTTTTTTTTGTAAAAGAAAATGGGGAAGGCGAAAAAAGGAAAGGAAAACTCAGAAAGAAAACAAACCCAAAGTGTTTTCTGTAGTGATGTAATGCTGGACACTAGGTGGAAGAACACGCAAGACAGCAAAGAAATTGAACGAGAAACCGCGCTTGTTGGATGTGAAAGTGCAGGATTTATGGCTGCAGTGTTGGTTAGAGCGTTGGTTAGCATGTTGTTTAGCGCATTGGTTAGTATGTTGGTTAGCATGTTGTTTTTAGCGCATTGGTTAGTGTGTTGGTTAGCATGTTGTTTAGCGCATTGGTTAGTGTGTTGGTTAGCATGTTGTTTAGCGCGTTGGTTAGTGTGTAAGGCTTGTGCACCCCTCCCCTCATCAATTAGTTCAAACCACTTTGCTGGAGCCTGATCTCCCTCTGCCTCCTTCCTACTCCCTCTCTGCTCCCGCTACTGGGCTGTCCTGTTCCACTAGGCTGGTTTGAACGTTGCCAGGACGACTGATCAGAAGTGCAAAGGCTCAAGCATTCCATGTTTTGGACGGCGTCCATTAAGCCAGCGATAGGAAGCACAGCTTGGTGGACACATAGAGGTTTCGTTCTTCTGTGCTAGAAAAAATATTTGGTTATGCTTTCAGCTCACATTCTCTGAACCTGGTTTCCGAAGCAACCCACTCAACTGCTTGGCCTGGATTCATATGGGAAGAAACACACTGCACCATGAATTGCAAACTGCACACAGCCTGGTTGCTGCTCAAACGCCGTGTCCATAGACCCCTCTGCTCTCTCTAGAGGGGAAAATGGTTACTGTTTTTGATTAGCATTAATCTCCACCTAGCCAGTTACGCAAAGTAGTCAAGGAGGAAGACTCTGGCGGAAGAGCTGATTCCTGCACAGAGGGAGGAAGCCTTCAGGTCAAGTCTGAGTCTGTTTGCTTTGACTGCGATATCGAGTCAAAGGATCAAAGAGAGTCTCCTGTATGTGCTCTCAGAGACGGGCAAAGCAGGACCTGTTGTTTAAGGTTTATTCGAATTTATTGCTGGCTTAAGGTCTGCTTAGTCGAATAAGGTGTGAGATATGGATCTTGTAGCTAGTCTAATATTGACTTTATTTGTACGTGTGTGTGTGTGTATGGGTGGGTGTGTCTGTGTCTGTGTTTTCAGGGGCAGCCTGTGGAGTCATATTCACGTCACATTGTCTCTGAAACACAGCATACACATATACTCTCTCAACCTCTTTCACACACACACACACACACATACAATAAAAGCAGCACCCACCACCAGTGTCTTAAACAGCAATACCAGCAGATCTTCACAAGCATTTTCAGACAAAATTAGTGCTATGCATCACCGTGGTGTGACTGATGACAGACAAAATCCATTAAACAATGTTGCCTCTCGAGAGAGACGTGTGTGAGCTTGTGTGTTTGTGTGTGTGCACTGACACTAGGAGACACTAGGAGAGATGTGCTGGGGATGCACTGCGCTGCCCCCTGTGGCCAGGGGCAACACGTGCACCTCAGCACTCACGCTGATAACTGTATGTTACCAGACATGATGGAAATTAACCTGCTTGTCTTTGTGTGTCTCTGTTGTTTGTCTTTTTTTGCTCCTTTGAATGAAGAGGGGGAGGGAAATTAAGATTTAATGATTAGGATTTGGGAAGGATTTTTTTTTCAGTGATGAAGACAAAAAAAAAAAAATCTGAAATTAAATTAGAAGAAATTAAAGCCAAGAAAAAAAAAGTCTCGTTTTCAGGCATTTCCACTCAACTCCAGTCCGTCAGCCGGGACATGTTTTACATATTTGTGAGTGTATGCTTAGTTTTGGCGGTGTTGCACTGGAGACTATGATGCAAACGCTGCTAATAAGTTGTCAGTGCTGACACCTTACCAGTGAATATGACACCAAGCGCACGTTGGAGTCATCGAAGAAACCAGCACCCCGTGAATAATAACGTAGCAGTTACTGCTGAACTCTCCATGTGCCGCAGACTGGTTGCAGGCAGTATTTTTGAATTCCAGGCCTGGGGGGGAACCTGTTTCATACAGTTATGCACCATTGCTTTGAAACAAGTGATGGATTTCGTGAAGGGCTTGATAACGAGCTCCTCGGGTGGTTAAGATGCGTCAGGGCAGGAAAAACACTGTTGCACTTAATTTGAAAACGCACGTTCAGTTTAACCACACGGGGCGGCATTACTATCCAACTGAGCACAGAGGTTCTCTTCATGGTGACAAGTACAAAAGGTGACATACATGAGCACAGAAGCCAATACAGTGCATGGATTCCTCTTGAGCTCACCTCACTGAGGGCTGTATTAGGTATCATTTTACTTGTTTGTTTTTAAGTCTGAAAACTGAAGCCTGTTAGGTCTGCAGCACAGCCCACATTTTTGAGGAAAACTTAAAATGTAATGCTTAGACTTTTCAGAAGTTCCTGTTTCAGTACCTTGGTTCTAAGTGCTCACTGCTCTGGGCCTCTGGGTGGAAAGTGCCATTCTCTGTATAGTGCAGTAGCCTCAACAGCCTAAAGGGTTAAAAACAACAACAACACCTTCTCCCTTGTAAAAAACCCTGTCTGACTCTAAAGCACTTCAACAAATGTTCATTTATTCAGAACTTACACGGACTGTTCATCTCGTGAATGAGTCTCCACATTTCCATGTCATGACTTTCTCACGCAATCAACCACTGTTCTCAGATCATCATGTTACCCAAACTTAAAGGTATTATTTAATGGCATTTTGAATATTTTTGATGACATTTTTAGTTAAACGTGTTGGTTTTAAAGCATGTTCATCATGTAGATTCATTGTTTAGGAATAGAAAGCTCTCCGTAACTGTATTATAAGATAAATCAACCGTACTAATTCAAAGATCACAAAGGCGTTTGTATTAAGGGTGTGTGTGTGTATAATATATATA
>JAOXYF010000019.1:8728894-8739376 GCA_028565775.1 Sternarchorhynchus goeldii
CACAAAAGAACTTCAGAGTCTGGAAGAACCAGCAAAGCTTATGTGTGAAGAATTAAGAAGTTTAATCTTTTTTTGAGAAACCAGGCCAATAGCCTCATTCTAAGCAAATTAAAAGAGACACAAGTCTCATTTTTTTCTTGTTTAATTTCTTATCTTTTAGTGTGTGTACGTAGGAACTCGCTCATCTGGGCCTTTTTGTGACTTACATTTGTGATCAAGTCATTTTATTTGTGCTGATAGAGAGCTTGCCGTGGCTCTAGTGGTTAACCAGTTCTAGAATATTTTGCAAAGGTAGCAAACGTTTACAGAAGTGACTGGTACCAAGAGTCCTGTTAGGTTATTTCCTCTCAAACTGAGGCAGGTTCAGAATCACGTCCAGTGATTCCAGTTTATTAAGGTGTTCGTAATGCTACACGCAACGTTAAGTTTGGAGCGTCTTTGTTCTGTTGCAGGACAAATCAGGGAACAGTTCACATCACTGGTCGAACGATCCTGTGTACTCAAATAAGGGGGAACTAAAATACAAGGGACAGCAGAAAGCATTCTGCGATCGGAGGATTGGTTTCTGGGAAGGTGCTGTGTGTGCGTGTGTAAGTGAGCGTGCTCCTCAGGCTGGGCATCTTGAGGCCATGAATATTCCAGAACTGGTTGGAACTTGGAAAACGAAGAAATAAACAGTTGGAATTCTTCAAATGTGCATGTAGCAATGCCAAAAATGGTGCCAGTGTAACATTAAACACTCTCAAAAACTATAAAATGTTTCTCAACTCTCAAATCCAAGAAAGAGGTTTGCACAGGTCCCATTTCACTGCTCAGTGCTTCTCTTATCTGTGAGTAGTACTTACAGGAGACAGTAGTCAACGCTGAAGCAGTTTAGAATTAACACAAATTCCCACAGTCTTAAGAGAATATCTGTGGGAGTGTTCTTCTTAGATCTTGCTTCAAGGAGTTGCTTTAAAGCTTTCAAACCATCTTCATTAGGGATGACAGTGTAAAAACATTGAAAAAGAAGGCCTTGGCAGGTAGCGGTTTTTCTTTTAGGCATTCAGGGATTTGTAGAAAATGTGAACTCTTGAACACATATGTAAGGGCTGAAAAAATGATTGAAAAAGTTAGAAACTAGGATAAAATTTCTGCTGAGCAAGAGGAAGCAGATGCAGTAGGACGTCCAGTAGTAGAGAGAGAGAGGTATTCAAAGTTATAGTGAAGAACACAAAGTTTCCAGAGTAACAGGACATTTCGACAGAGGTCCTACATCAGCAGTGCAAGCAAAGTGCTTCTTTATAGGAAGAGGAACCAGCTTGAGTTTTAAACAACCCTAAATGCTAAACAGAGTGTGTTTTTTTTACATTAAACACTGGAAAACTCTTTTAACGTCACGTAATCTGTAAATTCCAGTTGTGAGGACCTTCTGTCCGGTTCTGGATGTTAGGGCATCATAATCTGCATTACTCTCTGCGAGCCATGAGTGAGTCATCTTGGCCCCTGGATCTAACCTCAGGATTCTGACCCTGCTCTGATGCAGAGATGAGGGGCCCGTCTGTGTCCCAGTTTACTGAGAGTCGCCAGTTTGTGTATCATAGCCAGGGTCCTCCATGGTTACTGCCAAGCAGAACTAATTCGAGCTCTTTTACCAGGAGCGTTTAAGCGTGCAAAAGTCTTGGCACTGTGTCTCACAGCGATACTACAGCCAGTTGAATTTAGCATCTGATTTGAACTGCATTTGACTTTTTCACACTGCATATGATTTTTTTACACTGCGTTTGACCCCAGTGAATTAATGCTGGGGAAAAAAATGGTGAACGGTCAGAAAGCCTACTTTCACCATTTACTCTCCTTAGCACACATTTCTGGTTGTTGTGTGAATGTTAGTAGTATACAACCTGAGCTTGTGTGAGTGTGTGTGTGTGTGTGTGTGTGTGTGTGAGTCCTAGCCGAACACTGCTGAGGCCCCAGCTATCACGAGGCTCCTTGTACTCCCTCTAGCATGCCTATGAGTACTATGACCTTTTTATCACTCACACACTCACACACAGACGCACACACACACACACACACACCACCTTCTCAGGCCTTGGCCCATCTCTAACTTACAGGCTAGCAAAAATGACAGAGCTATCAGCGCTCAGGGTGAATTGTTGTTGGCCTTTCAGGAGAGACAGGCTTAGCTGTTAGCATTTACTACCCGTGCACAGTTAAAATGTCAGATCCACTCTAAAAGGCAGGCTGGTTTTAGAGTGGCAAGAGATTTGCGGCCGTGATTGGAGTTACATGACGATGTCAGTTATTTTACCTAGATCTAATTAATTTGCCGCTCAGGCAGGGCAGTGCCTTCAGGTGTTCAGGTTAGCATTTGTGAACCCATTTCGGAACATCTCGCTCTTTCTCAGCTCTACAGTTACTATTCTATTTTTAATACTCCTATTTTATTTAAATTTTTTTGGAGAAAGTTGCTGCCTAACACCTCTGTTCTTTTTTAAGTGGGAATAACTTATTTGAATGTGGGTTTTTTTTTTGAATATCTACTACCCTACTGTACATGTGGGAAAATGGAGACTTTTCAGAGCAAGACATAGACAAAAATATTAATTTTAGCTAATAAGACCTATTAAAGACCTCTTTTTGCTATAGAATTGGAAACTGTTGCTGATGAGGACCTTGGTCTTTACTCTTCACGCTGCCCTTTTAATTGAATCTCATTTAAGCAACGTCTATAAAACTGATGTCTGCAAACTCTATAAGACAGTAAGAAGCTAATACATGATCTTGTAAGTAAGTGGATTAGACAACTGCTGAGTGTTACTAGCCTTGCCTTGTCTTTAAATTTCAGTTAGTTAGTCTTTACCAGGAGAAGTTAGACTATATTACTCTGGACTCAACTTATAGTGCCTGTCTATTTTAGTTCTGCATTGAAGTCTTGATTTTGAAGTGTAAAGCCCTTAACAGTCCAGATAACTCTATCATAACTTGCTTGACCTCTTGACTTTAATTGAATGATTGTTACAGAAGGGGAATGTAATCACTATAGGTGTTATTTAAATATTAAAAGTGATGGAAAGCACCTTTAGAAAAACTGCAAAAAAAAACCCTACCATATAAAGTAAGACTACCATTGTTAACATTTTGTAGATGTTTTCTCATAAGAGCATTCTTTCAGATTTGGCTGTGCAAAATGGGCTTTGATAGGTTGTAGTACCAGACAAAGGAGTAAACCGTGTATTATAATCCCGAGGAAGAATCTGGTGTGTGTGTGTGTGTGTGAATGGTGCAGCATATTTGCAAGCGTACTGCTTCAGAATCAGATGGTTACATCTCAGCTCTTGTTTGATAGGGAGGGTTTTAACATACTGACCGTGGTTTGCTTTAAACTTCCGCCTCAGATCAACATTAAGCACATGATGCTCTCCGTTGTCTCGTCCATTTCTCGCGTTGCTCGAGAATGCGTTTGCGGATGTAGTCAGTAAAGTCAGTAAAGGATGTAGGATGTAGTCAGGTAAAGACTTTGACCAGGTGTGTGTCACAGCAGATGTCTTCAAGAGACGCTTGAGAGTTGAGAGTCTCGTATTATCCACAACAACAGATGCTCCACTGACAAGCACCCAGCTCAAACCCCCAGCTCAAGCCCCCAGCTCAAACCCCCAGCTCAAACTAGTCATACGAGCGCCTCACTCTTTTCATTTAGAGTTGAGAAATGGTGGTAAGCGACTTTAGCACGATTCATTGCATCGCCAGCGCTAACCGCTAAAGCAGCCGCAAGGTGAGTATTAAGCCGATGAAAGGGGAATGTCTGATAGGAAGAGAGACTGTAGTTGGTATTGGGAGAGATACAGACAGACTGCAGCAGTTTTACTGTTGAAAAAAACTGGCGACCTTAACCTTACTGACCCAGGGAACCTAAATTTGTGTTTTGTTTATTATTAGGTTTATCTCGCTCTACTGGCATCACAGTGTATAAATAAAACAGATGTTCTGTGAATAATCATCCAAAGTCCACAAATGACCAATTCATTTGGACAGTGTCTCCTCGTGATGTAAAATGGATTGTTTTTATGTTGTGTAAGCTTATGTGATTCTGCACATATTAAAACAGTCATTCTATTATGCTACACCACCATTAAATACAGTGAGGTTCATGTACTCTTTCAACATTCACAGAACTGAGCCTTTTGTATCTAAGCCTGTAGGTCCATTTTCACCCTGATGGAAAACATTAAAGTTTATTATTCCGTTAGCGCTGACTTCAGAATGGTTTACATTGGGATCTTTATTGGTTTGTACGTGTGCGGTTGTGTGACTTCAGTTTTCTCTCCTTGTACCATAACATTGAGCTCTGCGTCAGGACCCTGGCAGGCTCTGAATCTTTGACAGAAGGCTATCGATTAAAGTTCCTTATTGGAATATTTGGACCACTTTCAGACGATTCTCAACTAGTTTGGTTAGTTTTTGAGCAGTGCTATTACATTTCTTTTTATTTTTCACTGAAAATGAGCTTAATATGGTATATAACACCAATTTATAATACTTTATAATATGTTCCCAGGGTCTTTAGCTCTAATAAAAATGAGATCTGGCTACCTGGTTCAAAGCGGGCAAAGAGGTGTTTGTTTGAAGAGTCACAGATGTGTTTTTATTGTGGTCCACAATGTGGAGTGAAGATCACAAAAGTCCTCCTCTCTTATACGGTCATGGTGACCAGGTGTTGGCCAGAAGAGGATGGGCTCCCCTCTGAGTCTTGGTTCCTCTCAAGGTTTCTTCCTCACGCTCTTAGGGAGTTTTTGCTTGCCACTGTCACCCTTGGCTTGATCACTGGGGGCTTGGACTCAGACACTTGTAAAGCTGGTTTGAGACAACATCTGTTGTAAAAGGCGCTATATAAATAAAGCTTAAGAAGAAAAAGAGAGATCCTCTTCACGTCCAGCTGGGTCAGACTTAATTAGCATAACAAACGCATTCGACCCACTGCTGTTGACGGTCCCAAAACCAGAACCCCCGGTCCGATACACCGTGCAAGGGTCCGGTGATCCCGGGAGGCCGTCCGAGCACCCTGCCCGAGGCCTCCCGGTTCAGCATGGCTAGCCCATTCTCATTCTCCACCCGTCTGCATTCGTATATATCTCGGGTGCATGCTTCGTCGCTCGTGGCAACTCACGGCGGCTTCTCTCTTCGAGTGACGAGAACTGCGGCTCAGGCAGATGGTGCTGCTACATCAGCCTTCAGCACCCTGCCAAGGCTGCCACACAACATCAGAAAACAGGCAAGGAAACAGAGCAAAGAGATTTGAGAGCACTTCAGTGCCAAACCAAACTGGCTGGGGACTGGCTCCATCAATTTGTGAAGGAATGCTTTAATAATACATGGTTTTCAAAAAAACAATCATTAAAAAAAGCTGATTTTTAATACATAAAAAGCACAGAGATACCCTGAAAAACGAATAACGGGCTGCCTGCGATGGCTTTTTATGGTAATGATTAGCAACCAAAGGTCTCCGAGTGGCTGGAGAGTGACTGGAGAAAAAGCCAGAAGGTGCTTTAGGAGTCTCCAGCCACCGCCGCCGGTCACTTTTTTCCTCCTGCTGTTAAGACAGACACACTCTCCCGGTCTCTGTCGCTCTGAGTGGGCATGCAACTGGCGCGCAGGGACCCCGCAGCACCAGGCGTGCCCGTCCTCCGTGGCACCGCCGCTCGCCACGTTTCCATTGGCACGTCAGGAGAGTGGATGTCTTGTTATCGCGTGAGCGAGTTCTCCAGCTGCTGCAGCGCACCGCCCTCGGGCGAATTCCGGAACGGAGCTCGGCAGGTTTGATCGACTGTGCCACTCGACACGAGTGACCTCGGCTCTGGTTTTAATGCTACAGGTCCTGATGAAGTGCAGTTACAGGTAGAGCACATCTCAGGTCTCTCTCTCTCTGTCTCTCGCTCTCTCTCCAGCTCTCACTGGTACATACTTTGTCTCAGCTCACTTCTGTTTTCGGAGGGTCTGCATGTTCTTCTCGACTCATGGTTGTATGTCAAAATATGCAAATATTCAAGAATTTTCAAGGCCAGGAATATGCACAGTATGGCCACGTTTTAGAGATGTTGTATGCAGTAATATTTCAAAACTGCATTTTTGTTGGAATTGATGCGAACTAAAATTGAGTACATTTTCATTGGTGCTGTTTAAGTAAATAAACAGAACAAGTTAATAATATTTTAACACGTTAATAATGTATGAAGCACTTAATAGAATTGGACACATTCTAATTTCTCTTTTGTTTCAGCCGACTGCCCCATTTCTCATTGTCCATAGACAAAAGCGAACTGCACTGGCCGATAATCCTGGTACAGCGAGTGGTCATTTATCAGCTACGGCACCTTACAGATGGGAGAAATGGTGTGTGCAAGAATTGGAGGGGGGTAGTCTGCTACATTTCACAACGTTTAAAGCCACCTCAGAATTGTTGTGAAGCCTGGTGTCTTATAGTTATACCACATAGCCTGGTTTCATGATAACAGCTGATTAGCCTTCACTTTACATTCATCATTAGGCAAATGTGATTCGGTCACCAGATGGAAATAGTTTTTGCCTTTTTCACATAAAAATGAGATGAAAACAGTAAGAAAGGGAAGCTTTTTCTCAAGTAGTTTTGACATGAAAAAAGTTATTTTTGTCCTCACACTAGCTTACACTAGTTGTCCCAGGTATTATAGAATAAACCCAGGTTACACTAATTGTCCCAGGTATTACAGAATAAACCTGGGTTACACTTTTTGTCCCAGGTATTACAGAATAAACCTGGGTTACACTTTTTGTCCCAGGTATTACAGAATGCAAAAAAATGCAAACATTTGCATTACTGTAGTAGGCTGGAAGTGGATCAATTACGATTAATTGCACTTTTGTTCAGTATAATAAGAAAATTCATTCAAGCTCTCAATTGCATGCTAAATGTATAGGTGTTGCATACATGCATGAGTGGAAACTAATGCATGTTAAATGGTGATGCGATACGCATTTTCTCCAGTTCTTTCACCTCAGCAGGTTTTCTGAAATTTGGCTTTAAAGAAGTAATGCTAATTAATTATTTTGTCATGCTGAAAATTTTACCAATGTTCTGATCAATAGAGGACTCCTAGAGTCCTGAGTCCAATATCACAGAAGTTACCAATATGGAAACTTTATCCAGTATTGTGCAGTGAGTAATTAAAGCAAAGGGTAATCGAGGGCTTTGCAAAAAAAAAACAAAACAAAAAAATCAATTGAATTCAGTTCCTGGCACCATTAGTCAAACTTAATCAAACACTTTGTAAGAAGACAAACGCTGATGAATGCGTAGCGCAATCCACAGTTCACCCGGGATAACAGGAACCGGGTCGTTGGCTTTGTAGGCCCCGGAGGGCAGAACCCCTGGCATGGTGCCATTTCTACATATCTGATGGGCTTTCTGGATACAAGTCAGGAATCTCAGGCTGTGGTGTGGAAGCAGTGCACTGACGATATATGCTCCTGGCATCAGCAGGGTAATTACTTAAATGATTTTATCAGCTAGCCTGCTTCCTTTGGATTACAATAGCCCCAGTGAACAGGCATACAGGCACACAGCCTCCCCAAAAAGCCAGCGGAGACAGAGTGAGATGGAGCCGACATACAAATGAAGCAGAGAGCAATGGTCGAACGCTGGACAGGCTAAGAATAGACCGGAACATGATTCAGCGCTCAGTACATTGGACAGTGGCACGTGCCGTGCTTAGGCGCACCTTTTTTGACCTGGGTGTAGATCTGACTGGTGGTCAAAGCTGAAATTGGGTGAGAATCATTAAATAGACGATGCCATTATTATGCAGAAACATTTGTTTTGTTTGATGTAATATACACACTCACCTGCCACTTTATTATGTACTTGTTAGTAACGGGTTAGACCCTCCTTGTTCTATCAGAACTGTCTTAATTTTTTGTGACACATTCAAGAAGCTACTGGAAACATCCCTCAGGAGATTTTGGTCCATATTGACATGACAGCATCACACAGTTGATTTGTTGGCTGCACATCTATGATGTCCATCTCCAGTTCCCCAGCATCCCAATGGTGTTCTGTTGGACTGAGATCTGGTGACTGTGGAGGCCATTTGATTTAAGGACATGGTGCTTTACTTTGCTGGATATCCCTAGCAGAAGAGGAGTACATTGTTGTCATAAAGGGATGGACATGGTTTACAACAATACTCAGGTAGGCTATGGTGTTTAAACAATACTCAGGTAGGCTATGGTGTTTAAACAACACTCAGGTAGGCTATGGTGTTTAAACAATACTCAGTGGGTATTAAGGAGCCCAAAGTGTGCCAAGAAAATATACCCACACCATTACTACACCACCACCAGCCTTAACTGTTGATACTTTCATGCTGCTTATACCAAATTCCGACCCGACCAATCCGAATATCACAACAGAAATCTATCCGACCAATCCGAATATCACAACAGAAAGCAAGACTCATCAGAACGGGCAACGTTTTTCCAATCTTCTATTGTCCAATTTTGGTGAGCTCATCCTCAGTTCTTAGCTGATGAGAGTGTTCAGAGAATCTCTTCTACCTCAGCTGTAACGAGTGGTTATTTGAGTTACAAATGCCTTTCTATCAGCTCAAACTAGTGTGGCCATTCTTTTCTGATTTCTGGCATCAATCAGGCATTTGTGCCCAGAGAACTGCCACCGCTCAATGGATATTTTCTCTTTTTCTCTAAAGAATGTAAATGTAAAGATCACAAATTTACGAAATGCTCAGACGAGCCTTTCCAGCACCAACAACCACTGTGTTCAAAGTTACTTAAATCAACTTTCTTCCCCATTCTGATACTTGGCTTGAACTTCATCAGGTCATCCAGAGCACGTATACATGTCATAATGCACTGACTGAGCTGCTGCCATGTGATTCGTTGATTAGATATTTCATTAACGAACAGCTGAACAGATGAGTGTATGTTGATATGTTGGGTCTTTTTTATACTGCCACAGATATTCCCACTGCCACAAACAGCAGTCAAGGGAACTTAATATATCAGCTTTCAAAGTGTTAGAAATAAGCGATAAGGGAAACCCCAAACCACACCGTTTCATATATCACAAACTATCTACCACTGCTAAATTAAATGAAAATATCAAATGATGGCTTTGTGAACATATATTGAGCCCTGTTCCATTTCTGCTAATCTGATCATTATCGACAGGCCCAATCTTTTGCTTGCTGCGATATGGCGATCTGATGTCAATATTACCTTGTTATTCTCTCCACCGTGCAAAATTGAATCAACATCACATCTGAGGGAGCGGCGTTCCAGGCAAGGCTGTTTAGCTGTTTCACGTAACGTATGTAATCGGATTTACAGTAATCTCATACAACTATTATGGTCAACAGAGCTCCTTTATTTACTTATAAAAGCCTCACCCTCACCCTGATCCCAAGTTGGATGCCCTGATATAGACAGTGACCAGCGCTGGCAAGGCAATCCAGTATATTCCTGCCGTGTCATGTGGTGTGCTTGTTTGTAACTCAAGACGTCCTTTGGTCTTGTTTTCACAGAGAGGGCGAGACATCATTGACTCTTTCTGGAATGGTGTCTGGCTGGGTGTCTTCACGAGCGTGTGGCAACGCTCAGAAACACTACATGGTTCAAAAAAGACACGGCTAGAAGAGGTGGCCCGTTATCCGGGGAAATGGCAAAATCCGGGGGGCAATGGGAGAGAAAAACTCCAAACTCCAAAGAATGAGAAAAACAACAGATGTTTTGTAATTGTAATTTATTGAAATAGATGGGATGGAGGAGAAGAACAAATAGGGGGTCGTCAGAAGACGTGAGCAGAAGAAGGGATGGAGAAAACCAGAATAAACTGAAGAGGGCTGAGAGGAGAGGGTGAATGGTAAATGACTGTTGAAAAGACAAGGAACAAACATGGGGGGAAAAAAAAATCTGGTCAATTAAATTTCCTCCAACCTGTCACAAGCCTTTAACCTTATCATCAATGCACCACCTGACACGATCTTGGGAAACCCATGTGTAGCTCGGCTCCTGGAAATTGTCGGTAGAAAATAAATAAATATAAAAGCAACCCTGGATGATGTAAATTGCGTGCCAGAGATTAGAGACTCTCTCCCTGTTATTTCATAACAGCAAATTGCCACTGTGGTAATAACTTGCTGTTCCTCACTCTCTTATAATTACACACCGCACATTCACTTCATTATTTGTGGAGCTTTTATAATGAGTGAATTTCCAGACACTTGCTGGCCACCAGATAAAAGCACCTTTTCTGATTCCCTTCCCCCCCTCTCTCTCTCTCTCTCTCTTTTTTCATCATCTCCTCATTAGGAGAAAGTTGAACTCGACGGAGCAATAATGCGCACAGTGATAATGGCGACAAAGGAACTTCCAGTATTATTTATTTCATTGGCTATATTTAGGCGCTCTTCCGACATATTGGGGTGGGGGGGGGGGGGGGGGGTGTTG
>JAOXYF010000019.1:8739476-8751678 GCA_028565775.1 Sternarchorhynchus goeldii
CACATTTACTGTAGACTGCAGCAAAGCAGGTAAGAGAACCTTCACATCGTACTGATCTGCAGAACATGGCAGGGTCCCAGGTTTCATGCTGGGCATGCTGGGAAATTTTTTTTTTTCCCCAGCCAGCCTCCAAGCTGTGCACCTCGAGAGCACCCTCAGAGTGACACATGCTAATTAGACAGGAGTTTGTCATTCTCGGCAGGATTGATTTCCAAGTGCATGCCTCTAATAAACGCTGCGGGGGGAAGCAACACAATCCGCTCACTCTTCAACTGAAGGCTTGTTCTAGCAAACAAGTCATTCCAAGATCGGTACGGTTTAATTAGTTATGGTTTGATATTTGAAGCATTTATTTAGCATAGTGCTGTTCTTGAACACCGTAAAGGTTTTAGATTGATACTTAAATTGAGAGCTTTTCATGCCATTATTCTCTCCACGACAAGTGTGTCGCTGAGTGTGGCCCTCACTCCCTGAGAGATGGTTTCCTCCGGCTGAGTGCACGTGTGAGTCGTGCACGTGTGAGTCGTGCACGTGTGAGTCGTGCACGTGCGCGCACGCGGCCGCCAGCGTGTTTGTTTGTTGCACAGTGTGATCTTTTATTCCTGTCGAATTGAATCAGGGGGAGAGCAGAATCCATCAACACCAACGTCATCCCCCCAGTGCTCTCAAGAAAGCATCCTAAAACGCCATAAACACACACACACACACACACATACACACACCTGTGAAGGGCAACCATAATCAAGTTCGGCAGATTCTTTAATGCTGTCTCTCGTCTTTCTTTCGTCCGTTTCTCCTCTTTCTCCACTCCTCCTCTTTCTCCTCTCCTCCTCTTCCTCCCCTTTTCCTCTTCCTCCCCTCCTCCGGGCATCTGCCCTGTTTTGTCCCTCCTCTTTGTTATTGATGGTTGTGACTGAGCTCCCCTGTTGAAAAATGCCATCAGGTGCCTTTCTCACACCATTGTACTTGCGTGTGGGGGGAGAGTCAGTCTGTTTTAATGAGCTCTGTCTGCTTGGATCTAAGCCTGAGGCTCCTCACCACCGACCTGTTGGCATTTTTCCTCTCTTTCTCTTTTCCGCTGTCTCTCTCCCTCCCTCTTTCTCCCTCCCTGTTTCTCTCTTCCTCCATTCTCACTCCATGTCCCTTACATTTCCTGCTGGGAAAAAGAGTCAAAAACATGGAAGCCAGGGGTTAGTAGCTGTAGTGGAGAAAGAGATGAATAAAACAGAACTTAATAATATTCTGCATGGCTTTTTTATATATATTTATCCTCTGCCTTTGCTAGACAGTGAAGGTCTGCATTAAACGACTTTGAGAACAGCTCTTGTGGGATGTTTTTTTTTTTATTGAATTCAGTAGCAGGAAGCCTCAGGTCCACTCAGGGAGCATCTGTGTGCTAATGGATGATTTAGCCTTCATTTGCTGAAAACGATTAGCCCCTCTAATATGTCTATCTATTGCCATGTCACCTAGAAATAAGCCACTGGAATCTGACTTATATAGGCTGAGCTGTGTTTTTAACTGTAACAAAAGCGCTCACCTTGAGAATGGCTGTTAACACCAGGAGCTGGTGTCAGGATTTCTACACTGAAGGTATGCCTTTCCTCTTTTACCTGTTTGCTGGCCTTTTGACAGCACTGTCTGACTGAACTCTTTGAAGAGCCTGGACAAGGTGTGTTGGAGTGGCCAACCAGACAGCAGAACTGCAGTGTTCAGCCAATTCAGCTGCTTTGCCGGTCGAGCTGATAAGTGTGATGACCTTTACGGAGAAACCTACCACTGCATCAGTCTGTCACTGAAGTTTAGTTTCATATTTGCAGGTTGATTAAAGCTTCTGAGCTCATTAGCCACTCCTTTTCTGTAAATCCAACAATCATTCGTGAGTTACTTTGTGAGTTACTTACATTCGTGAGTTTAGAAATGCTCCAGAAATGCTCCAGAAATGCTTCAGAAATGCTTCAGAAATCTCCCCCATATTGTATCTGAGAATATTCCTCCACCTTCTTTTGTTGCTTGTTTGTAAACATGGCGGTGCAGATCAGAAACGCTGAATAACTAGTTGTTTTTGTCGCTGTGGATGGATGATCAAAGAAAAACAAAACAGACATTTGCAAGGCAGTAGGAACAGATGCCATAGTTGCCATGTTTGAAGTCTAACAGAGATCATGGCTAGTTTTGATGAGGTCAAAATCCTGTACAAAAACCCTGCTCGAGTCTGAGCTTCTCTGTGGGTCCAAATCTTTTTCTCACCCTCTCTATCTCTCTTTCCCTTTCTGCTTGTCTGTTATTCTCTCTCACTTTCCCTTTCATTCCTTTGTGCCTTACTCATGAACCTTAACATCTCTTCTGTCTCATACACACACACAGACATTCCCCTGACAGTGGCCCACAGAGGCCTGTCCTATTTTTTAGAACACCATGTGGAAATCCAGTCTACCACCTGGACAGACACCCCCTACCCCCCACCGCAACTCCTGGGGGTTCAGTTCCACCCAGACTCCTGAGGAAAACTGTAAGAGAGGGAGTAGGATGAGTAAATGCATGTCTGGTAGAAAGACAAACAATTTTTACATCTGACAAAAAACAGGCGTTGACCGAAAATAGGGAAGAACTGTTCTCCAGAGACTCCAAAGACTAATGACTCCAAAGACTCCAATGATTTGGGCTTTACAGTCCGATTACTCCCTGGGGCGTCTTGGGCTGGCACACCTATCCTCCTCGAAAAATCCCCTCAGAACATCTGGCAAAAAACACTACGAAGTTTCCCGTATCCCGGCCCTTCCCTGTCAGGCTTTTCTGTACGTTCTTTACATTACCATTTCAAGGCTTAGGGGCTTCACACCTGTGAGCTGTGGAGCAGCACTAACAAAATTAAACCCTCCACCCTGGATGCAGCGCGAGTCACGAATCCCTCCGCCCTCGACTTCGTGCGAGTGCTCTATGGTGCCTCCAGCCACTTGCATGAACTCCAGCCTGGCTGGGGTTTAAACCCCTTTCATACTCCACCTTCCCCCCCTGAGGGCCACTGGTGCTCCATCAGCTTGTGCCACAGGCAGCTGGAGGGATTTTGTAGAGGATCAGTTCGCATTCTTGAAGGTCCACTTCCCAGTCAAGAGTTATGAAGCTTTCATAAAACTGTGGGGGGGAGTCAGGTCTATTGAAAACAGGAGATGAACAGAACATCATGCCATTTACAAATGTATATTATAAAAGTGATTTGGTTATTTGATTTTAATGATTCTGACAAGCAGAAATTGTTTAGTATCCAAGACCGTTTTGATCACAGTAAGTGTTCTCTCCTTTCTTCATTCCTTCCATGTTATTTTGCTTTATTTTCTTGTCTCTGTTCTCCACTCAAAATCCAGCTCAGTAGGTCTTGAACTGGAGATGAATAATAAATAAGTTTCTGAAAGCCAAACAATCACGTTGCACACTCTTAACTCTCACTCACTCTTAACTTTTCACTGCACTCTTCCTTCCCTGTCTTACTTTTTCCTGTTCCTCTCATGCTGTTCGCTCTGCTCTCTCTCTCTCTTCTCCATCTTTCCCCAGCGATGCTATCAGCCTCCCAGCTTTTGTTACCAAGGGCGTTCACTGGATCAGCTTCACCTCTCTGTAGGAATATGAAATTCTCACAAACTCCAGTGCCTCCCGTCCTCCCCCCCTTTCCGTCTGCCTTCCTCTCACCTACAGTATCTCTGTCTCAGTCTTACCCTCACTTCCTCTCGTACATGCTCGTGGGCCTGAACCGTTGTGCTCAAATCAACGCTTTGGATCCCGCAGAGATGCCTTACCTGTATTATAATTGGTCTCAGCACACGGACAGATTCTACCCCGCGTCGGATCGTCTCCGGCTCTGTCGAACCCACCCGAGCGCCTTCCCCGCGGTGCTCCCTCTCTTCTCCTGAAAGGAGCCAGCGACATCTGAGAAATTGAAACATCGCCTTTCCGCGACAGTCCTCCCCGACGGAGCGAAGACGATGGAGGAGATGGGACACGTTAACCAAAGAAACGGATTCATTCCACCCGGGGGCCGGCTGTCGTCGATTATGAATGAAGTTAAAGACGAATTCCTCCAACTTAACGGAGTGAGTGCAGGCCACAGGCGCAGGGTACTGTGTGTTCAAGCAGCCTTAATCCTGGTACTGGGCTAGGTGTTTTGTAAAACCCTTTACTGATGTATATCACATATGCTGTCAACAAAAGGCACACAAACTGTGTCCTTCACAGTGTCCTGCACAGCACGTCAGACATAGTCCTCTTTCTAGGAATGCAAGTCAAAGGAGTCTTTATACTTTATGCAGTGAACACCAGAACTGAACATCATGACAAGATGCTCCCTTTTTATTATCCAAGTGGTCACCTGTCTTTGAATTAAACAGACTAGAACTACACAATTAATTAACTTTAAACACGTTTCAGAACATAATAAATCACAAAAGGTTGTAATTAATTATTTACATGTAACACTATCTCTATGGAATCATAATCAGGTGTTTCTAATTAGGTGTTTCTATAGAACAATTCACAGGACATCTTGCTAGATGATGTGGTCGATATTTCTGATCAATGCTATGGTAAATAACAGATTTGCATAGGTCAAAATACATTCTTTCTTTTAATCACAATAAATGATCAAAATGCCAATGATCTTCAAAAAGGTTATAATTTTGGCATAATGGATCTTCCCTTTGTGTGAAGCTAGTTACAGCGACACAAACAGTAAGGATGGCCATACAGTTCCAGGAAACAGACATAATATATATGAGTAAAGAATAGCAACCAGACGGTCCCTCCTTAACAAGCACGGACCTGGTCTTTTTCAGCGGCTCGACCCTGACAGGGAAGTCTTCTTGCTCAGTATTACATTTCCTGAGACGTACTGAGAATGAGAATATCTTTATTAGCCATATAAGCTTTTTGATTAGCCTCTGGCAGACTGCGCCTCCACAGAGTACTGTGTTCAGTAACTGCTATTTAGGGAGCCAGCCTCTTAAACCTCTTCGGGTGGTCCCGGGAGAAGCTTGATCAGCCTGGCATGCATAAATAAAGAGGAGACGCCCCGTTGCCATGGTCGCATACGCCGGCCGGCGAGGGCACGCACTTGCGCTTTTGGAGGGCCTTGGTGTCAGCTCCAGGTCATTTTTGGACATTAATGAATTTGTGTGCTGCCATTTTGTAAGAGGCCAGGAGATCTCTAACACAGAGCCAAGAACATCGGCGAGCCAAATGGAGACATATAGGTATAGGTGCAATAACACCGACTTAGCTAATGAGACAGTTTAGCCTTAGGGGCCCTTCTATTAAAAACAATTGTTACACAGACACAAACACACACACACACAAACACAATGTAATCAGGGAGACATTTTGCTCACTGAGGTAAAAGAGAGAGCATAGCTTTCCATCAGTCACCATCCGCTCGAGTCCTCGAGGGGGAGGCCGTCTCTCTCAGAGAGCGAGAGGTTTGCCAAAGGTGCAAATATGATTGAAACAGCAAGTACATGGCGAAATTGACTTAGAGCTAAGTGTTGATTTTCTGCCAGATTTGAGACATTATATATATACGGTTGGATAAACTGAATGTTTTCCCCAGTGCTAATGTTTCTTGAGTAGTGCAAATGCTTATTACCCTAGACTCTGTATTTCAGGCATGTCTCCTCGCTATGATAAGACTTTGTTTTCTTCAAGAGCCCTTCCGTTCGAAACACAGTGGCAATTGTATTGAAGACACATAGTGAGAATTGATGCACTTTCTGGGTTGATCTGACATGTCATTTTGTATGCTGTCCCTGGCTGCTCACATGTATTGTTTTGGATGTACGGAATAAGAACATGACAGTCATAAGAACAGCTCAGTTATTAAAGTCAGACTTATTTAACTTTAATCTGTAATGCAACAAAAATGTAATTAGATTTCAATATTTGGATGATTAGATTAGAGCGTATAATTCATTTTTTGACATTCACTATATCCATAACTACAAACTACATTTTAATCACGAAATGCAGAAACTAAATTATTTGAGCACGTGCTTTCATTTTTATATTTTATTAATAACAAACTTTTAATGTCTTCATGTCAGGTTTGACAAGCATCTCAGTGTTTTATATTATTTAGTGTATTGATTTAGGCATATCGATTGTCAAAACATTGCTGTTTTAGTGCCATCAGAATAATACACTTTTGACTCCAAAAGACTTAAAAACGGCAGAAAAACAACCGTTTGCCTTCGACACGCTGCTTTGCAAGGATTCCCGACAAAAATCGCTTCTAATACAATCTTGCACCAGCCTAAAGCGGTACGCTGTTAGCGTGAACAACGTTATAAACTTAGGCCTTACAGCGGAGCATCAATAATATTAGTACAGTCCAGTGGGGTTAGCTCTTGCTAACGCTTGCAATTTCCTATTGCTAGTTCTACAGAGCCAAACAACAGCAGACTGTGAGACTCCTTTCCATTTCGTCTCTGCATTCACCTTCTTAGCTTCTGAAGTTGTTTTCCTCGGCTGCGGCACCAGCCGAGGGTGATTTATATGTTTGGAGCCATTACTGACGTTGAGTAATCCATTTCGGGTTTTTTTCGGACGCTCTCGGCGGTACCACGTAGCTCCCCACGGAATATCAATTACTTTGTTCCCTTTTAATCACAATTTTCCACATGCCCATGGAGCGCTAGGCGAGACTGACAGTGTCCCCTGACATTGAGTCATGCCTGCTGTGTCGTATCTCTGTACAGATTCGGACACAGCGAAATAAAGGGCGTCTCAAAGTTTCCCCTTCCATATATAGGATGAAGACGAAAAGTAACGAACCCCAGCAACGTAGGCTAACCTTCTCCTGAGCATCTTCTAGTTCAGAACCCAATAAATAAATAAATAAACAGAACCACAAAGTAAGAAAGCGTTTTTTAACTGGTATCTGGAATATGGAAATCGAGCGCAGTTTCCCGTAGCTGTGTTTAGACCGGAGGGCTATGACGGTGCGTCTGACGTGCTATCATGTCTCAGCTAAATTGGATATGACGGGCCTACTTGAATCTGTCAGCGCACCTCCCGGGGATACGGTTTAATGACTCCGTAATCGTTGATTGTGGGGTTGCTCGGTTTTCTGTTAGAAGCACGCCACGGTTTCTAATGGGAGATTTTACTCAGTCCTGCCTGTGTCATTAGGTAGCTGGCGCCTGTTCGGTCGCAGAGAAAATACGCTGTTTGTCAGCTTGTCTTTCATTGCTGCTTTGGGGAAACTGGAGGGTTGATGCTCGTGGCAATATAGAGATGGGAATTTTGTAGCTACTGGGTTCTTATTAGTAAGCTCATTATAATATGATGTTCAAAATGCTATTCATAATATTTTATAGGCTAATAGTTCAACACAACAAACTGATAACGTAAAATCGCGTTTGAGTTGGTTTCAGAGATTCTAGTGATACGAATTTCAGGAGAGGATGAGGGAACATTCTTTACCTCCATCCAAACCCAGACAACCTTCATAAAACCCCTGCAGCGACACCCAGCAGTACCGGTAATTCCTTCCCTCTATCTTATACCCTTAATACCACCCTTAACGCCAAATTACCCTTCTGCCCTGCTGAATCGTTTAGCGCAGAAGCGGTTCTCGTGCAGGCTATTTCTCCCCTTACGTGTAAAAATCCGGCACACAGGCCCGTTTCAGTGGCGGGTCCTCCGTGTTCGCAACGAGGGGGTCGGGAAGAATCCGCGATTTATCGATTTTCGCCGCCCTCCTGCAAGATGAGTCTTGGCTTTTTAATGCGAGTGCACACGCCATTCGTTATAGACCTCTCATCGCTGACTTCCCGTTCACGAGCAGCGCGGAAAGACATTAAAAGGACTCCATTAACATTCAATTGGACGTTGAGTCGTGATCCTCAGAAAGGCCCTGCATTTCTCCTATATGAAGCGGCTGCTTCACGCAGCAGTACGTAGGTGACGGATCGATTGTTCAAGTATTTTACGTCAGAAATGCAACAGTTATTAACATAATCACTCCAAGGTCATTTTATTTGTATTTTAAGGTATAAATTAGATTTTTTTTCTGCTTGCCTTTGACGCCTATTCTGGCTTGTCAATTTGCAAGCACGTGCGTTTGTTCTGTTGTTGCCGTTCATACTTTTTTCACCGTTAACGAATCTGATAAACCTTGTTTTGAGTTTGTGTTTTCTTAACACTGTTCCTTAAAATCTTTTTTTTTTCCCTTCTGTAGGTCATCGCAGTGGTAATTAAATACATTTGGAAGAAATGAAGGGCGTGTTTTCTAAGAACTTAACACTGTGTTACGCTCTTGTCGTTGACAATAGCACTGGCAATTATGCCTTTGGACCGGGCCGTGATTGATAAAGTGCATCTACAGTAACAATAGAATCGACTGTTAGGACTAAGTGAATGTTGATAAGTGTAATTACGAATCTCATGTGTGAGTGTATAATACAAAGTGGAAGGTGTAAAAGCAGAGCGGGGGAGGGGTATTGTATTGATCAAGGAAATTAAACCCTGCTATCTGTAATTTTCAAAGGACGTGTGTTTAGACACACACGCGCGCGCGCGCGCGCGCACACACACCAGTATCTCACAGTGCTGCTACTAATGGACCGTGCCTGTTCCCTCCCAGAGAGCATCGCTTCATGTTTGTATTTGGGTCCAAACATTTCAGACCCCTCTCTATTATTTCCTTCCTTGCCTTTTATTTTAATCAACACTCTAAAAAAAACCTCCAGCCCTTTTATTTATTTATTTGTTTGTTTTTTTATGTTTGTTTTTACATATTTTTTTTTCTAGCCGGGCTCCTTAATGCAGTGGCACCATTACATACGCAGTGCCGTGTGGAGCTCTTCAGCTCCCCTGATGACCATATTTACAAGGTGTGCTGCTGTGAGCAGATCATTAGCTCCTGTCTGAGTTTGCCAAGGTGTAAATGAAACCGCGGTGCTCAGGGGATGTTTTGATGAGAATTGATCCAGCAGTGTTGGACTGGGTGGTTGGTTCTGGGGTTGCAGGGGCAAGATTGGGGTGGGGGGGGTGCTGACTGACAGCTCTTGATTAGTTGTCGTAAAAAAAAAAAAAATCATGTGGGTTAAGTGATTTCGAACGGCACTGTGCTTCACTGTAAGTGATAGGCAGGACTAAGGGAGAGAGATTAGGTCTGTTTGGTTGTAAAACAGGTGAAGCAGACCCAAAGAGACTGGTGTAAATAAATACAAGTCTATAAATTGCATGTAGTTATTAGTAGTCAGGCTATGTACAGATCAAACCTTTACATGAGAGGTGAGATACATCCATTCCCTAACATGGAATATATCGACTAAAGAAATGTACTGGATCCCACATTGTTGAATAGCCTGGCACATATTCTACTGCAAAAGTTTTACTACAGCTTTGTCATTTTCCAGTGAGAGTAAAATCCTTAGTTTTCTAAACTCGGTATAACCACAGCTGAAGAGATGATAGCTTTGCTTCCCTGCAACTCCCAGGTTGCGGGTCACGTGCGTGAGAGCGTGGCGTGTGCAGGGCGCTGGCTCTCTCAAATTACAGATCTTCTTCGGGTTCCCGAAGCGTCCTGGGCACAGTGTGACACACAGGGACGGAGGTCAGGAGAGCTTCTACGCCCAGCCTTGTTCTTCACCCATCATGAGATGATCACACGTAGGCAAATATTTCCAAACGAATTTAATACATGAGAAGTTGTGGGTGAATCAGGTCCCTCTGGACACAGCCAGCGTGAGTAACCCCCCCCCAAACCCCCAGCACAAGTCTAGTTACCGATCACCCCCCCTCTTTAAAGTACTTGTCATATTATGTGACAGGACACATAAATGGGTGCAGGGGCGTGCTGGATGTCCCAAAGCATCCTGGGTAGGCGGTGGGAACAGTCCCTGGCTGCATTCTTAAACAGCGGAGCAGGTGTTTCGGTTCAGTCCTCTGCCTTTCTGATTGGACATGACACAGAGAGAGACTTCAGCGGCCATCTGTGGCTGGTTGCCCGACCACATGATGAATGTAGATACGCACTGCAGCTCCTCGCCTTCGTGTGTGTGTGTGTGTGTGTGTGTGTGTGTGTGTATGTGCATGTGTGTGTGTGAGTATATCTCTGTGTTTGTACGGACAGGACAGTGTTTGAGGCTGGCAGTGTTAAAATCTAGATGGGTGTTTTTGGTTGTGTGTGTGTTAACTTTCCTTGATGAGGCTGTGCTTCCAAGCTGTCACAAGGTTCTCTACACCACTCTGCTGAATGTTACTCTCTTGAGAAAAAAGCACCACCTCTGCTCCATTTCATGATACTATTCTTACAAAATGACATTGGTAAAAGGCTTGCTCAATATATCTTTTGTTAATCGTTATCGCAATATCACATTATTGGTATAGCAAAAGAATTAAATAAACCTGTGAGCACAAAAAAAAAATCACAAATGTTTATGTGTTGTAAGCATCTCAGACATTCCAAATGAGTATATTCACATTCACACTGCTTTAACATTAAAGCTGAACCAGCTTATTTTAATGCATCACAAGGCATATTTTAGTACATCGCTGTATGTGGTAATATAATCACAACATAATTAAAATATACTAATTTTGTCCATATTGAGTTGTTCTTGGAGTATTACAATTGCATTTGATGTCTATTCTGACATGCTTACAACATAGTAACACGTTACAAGCAACGCTTACAACCAAAGAGAGGCATGAATACTGAGTGATGACTCACTGTGTGCTGTGAAAATTGACACTGTATAGCATTGTTTTCATTTCAGTAGCACAACTGCAGGGGGTCTAACGTGGCGTTTCAGATTTATGAATTCACCTCAGCTGAATTCCGCCCGCTGCCCGATCCTCAGACGACGTTTCAGTATGTTTCTCTGCCTGTCGTGGCGTGACTTTGGTGAACGCTATTGGTTCAGAGTGTGGCGATGAGTGAATCGCTCGGAGAGCTTTTCAGCTAAGTCTCTCCATTAAGAGGTGCTTGCTGGAGAACCGTGGGTGGCCACACCTCAGCCTGTTGGGTGGGGTGGGGGTGGGGGTGGGGTTTGGGGGGCAGACATAGTGACTGGCAGGCATAATAGAAGTGCATTGAGTGATAATTGTATTTTTGTCAGCGCCCGCTGCGCCCGGCCATGAAACGGTGAGGGGAAGCTGTGTGTGTGTATGTGTGCGTGCGTGTGTGTGTGTCATGCTGGTTCCCGATTCATGAACAGCAGTGTGCCTCTCATTCCATCTGTACATATTGTACGAGTCCTGCTGTTTGGTTAGTCCTATCAGAGAGCAGTTTGGGGGTGAGAACATTTGTGACATGTCTCTGGCCCGGAGGCAGTGAAAGCTCTGGTAACTGCACTGTTTATAACACTGGGCTTGTTAAGTAAAGCTCTGCCTCTTGGATGGGGCTTATTAACCATGCACTGATCACAGAGTTAATTAACATGACCTTGAGGTAAAAACAGGCTATGGAAGCATTTAAATATATGTTACTATAAAAAAGTTTGTGACATTTTGGATAGAGGTTCCTCATCAGCTGGGTAAACAAAGTGCTTCTCAGTATTCTCTCTCTCTCTCTCTCTCTCTCTCTCTCACTCTTCTGCTGCTAGTATACTATTATTTAGTATTTTCAGCAGTTGGATATATAATTTCCTCGAATTGCCGTTGACTAAATGTACAAGTGTAGCCCAGACCCATGAAAGCTTATTCAGAAAAATATACTCATAACTTTCCAAGTAAAACTACACTATTGCACAGCTTTTTCCCCCAGAAGGATACTGTAGTCTTTCTAAGACTCACCATAAAAGTGAGGCGGATCCCTGTATCCCTGTTCTTCTCCAGTTTCCTCCACACCTTCAGCCATCGGCTAAAGAACACGACGGCCCCAGACCACGGGGCCTTTGGCCTGCGTGACGACGGCGTTAAGAAGCTCCAGCGCTGCATCTGACTGTCGGCCTTAAAGCTCATTAGCACGGGGGCATCCGTTCGTCACGAAACCCCCCCCCCCCCCCATCTGGACGGATCGGGTACACCTCGTGGAGGCGGGTGAAGAGCCACTGCACTGTGCCACACACACACGTACTCCGCTGACGCCTCTCCGCCTCGCCTCGCCCTTTCAGCTGCCCTATCGGAAATCGTTCAGAATTATTTTAACTTCATGATGTGCTCCTTGTTTTGGAGGGGGTGGGGTGTTGGGGGTTTTGCGCCTAGGGAG
>JAOXYF010000019.1:8751847-8784073 GCA_028565775.1 Sternarchorhynchus goeldii
TATATATAAGGAATGTAATGTTTCCTTTCTTTTACTAAAGCATTTCTGACTGTCATTCCTTGAACTGTCTCCGTGCTGTAGCTGGAGTCAGGAGGTACTCCAGTGAACATTTCTTCTAGTGGTGCCACCGTGTTGTCATAGTTTTCGTCCACTGCTTGATGTACACACCCTGCTCATTTGTAACACCTAACAGCCCATTTTGGCTGATGAAGATGCAGTACCAATACCGTCCAACATCCAAATGCCACGTCCGGGCAATATGTCTCATATCTCCTCGTCTCCTGTGCTGTGCTTCTTTAATTAGGATTCGCAATAACTCTCTCATCGGATTACGAGTTAGACCAGCTGCAATCAATACGTACGCGCTCTAGCTTTCTCTTCCATACTGAGTTACACAGGCTATAACTCTGAAGAACGCAGACGTGTAGTTTAAGTGTTAAACTTTTTAAGCTGCACTTTTAAGGGTATATATTTCATTAGAAGTATAATAGCATGAGTGTGTACCATCGTGACACAAGAGTCTGTAGTCCTACGTCCTAACAGGCAGGGGCTTTGACTAACACTATCTGTCTTCTCCATGGCTTGTTTCTTTAAGAGACAAAGGGCGTGTGACAATCTGCTCTGTATCTGATACAACCACACTTGTCCGAGCAGTGGAACCTGCTACAGGCTTGGCGTGAGACCCAAACGAAACACTTTGTACACGCTGTCATTCCTCCTGAAGGCTCAAATGGCCGTTTCGTTCTCTGAGCCCAGTTTAGATTATGTGATAAAGACACATGTTTCCTGAACTATCTTAGAATAGCCGTACTCGGTGTGCTGAGCCTGGGCTTGCGGCTTGTGTTGACACTGACCGCCGGTGTGCGTTTGAATCGGCCGTTCGTTTGCACGCCACTTCTCTTCGCTGAACTCATCAACACACATTTGCTGCATGGCATTGCGGCTGAAGTCTGAAATTGTGCTTCTCTCCCCTGGTGATATCTCATATGAAAGTTGTAGAAATAAAACACGAGCTATAGATATTGAATGTAGCCTGCGTCTTTGCTGTGCTGTGTAAAGGTAAATGTAATTATAACGCCTAGGATGTTTAAGGTTCTAATAACACGTTTGAATACGACTTCGCAGTAACCTGAATTCACTTTGCGAACAGTCAAAATTTCATACTGTATGAAGTTGAAGACTGTGGAAGTAAGAATCATAATCTCAGTCACACTTTGTCTTTCTCTGTCTCTCTCTTCTTTTCTCTCTCTCTCTCTCTCTCTCTCTCTCTTCTTTTCTCTCTCTCTCTCTCTCTCTCTGTCTCTCTCTTCTTTTCTCTCTCTCTCTCTCTCTCTTCCTCAGTTGGTAGATGGTTGTCATTCTTTGACAGTACGGGACCCGTCTCTCTTTGGCACATACTGATCCAGATCAGAACCGTGCCACTCAGCCCAAACAGCTCATTTAAAGAGCGCTCGGCCCTGTGGAATCATCTCACCTCATGTCCTCCTGGCGTCTGACTTGTTTGGGTCGCCATTCTTTTCATTGCCCGCTAACAGCTATCATGTTTCACGTGTGACGTCTCAGAAAATATTCACCGGCATCTTTTGTGACGGCCTCCAGCTAGTTCCAAGCTCCTGTTTGAACCTCTTATTTTTAGCACTCACCACGTCTGATGTTTTGGTTTGTCATCCAAGGCCTCACTTATTCTCGCACTCTCATAGTGGGTCGTAGTCATAGTGTCATTCCTTTTTTTTTTCTTTTTGGTGTAGCGTGTGTGTGTATTTGTGTGTGTGTGTCTGTAGACTACTTTAATGATAGACCTATTCCCCCATCTTCCTGTGGCTGGGTATCCATGGTAACAACAGGTCTATCATAGTTGTCGTTAAGCTGCAGAGAGATGCTTGAGTGAAAACAGCGGAGGCTCCTGACCATCTCGCACACAAAACATCTCACACAAAAACACCAACTCTCCGACGACGTCCCAGTATCATAGGAAAACTCACACTGCCCCCCAGTGGCCAATCTAAAACACTACAAAAGACCTTCCTAATGCAAAGCAGGCACATACAGCTCTGGACACCTAATGCAAATTCATCTTTTGGATTTCGCGATCACTGATAGTTCATTTACGTTACTGATATAAACATCACAGCCCTCGGGTGCAGGTACTAAGACCACTCTGTTATCTAGGAGCTAGGTGTGACCATAGTTCCACCAATCAGTTACGCTCTTCAGCTCACTACCAATGAAATGGGATTTTGCAGAAGCTTCAAACGAAACTTGCAGGCTTTTTTCCCTACATCACCAAATGTACATAATTGAAACTACTATTTCGCCACATTCTATTTCACCACATTCACACAGCATTCTGACTTACACATTTATATGCTCGACTTTACGTGTATTTTATTGGACGGAAACGTGAATGTAAGTTCATGTTAAAGTTATGGTTAGTTCTGGATTAGGTAATGTTTGCCTACATTGTTAATAAGTTTTGCTGTAGTCTGTAAATAATCCTTTGTCCTTCACTCGAAGATGTTAGATTCGTTCTAGACTGCAGTGCCGTTTATTCTCGCCATCTCCCAGTTCAGGGACCTACTGAAAAAAGTGACCTTTTATCCAGCACTAATTTAAATTTCATATCAAGTGGAATATTTTAAAAAAACTGCCCAGGAGTTACGAAATGTGGAACATGGCTCGAAAATGTGGACATATGTGGAACTGGAGTCTACTGACTTTGCCTCAAGCTATTGTGTTGCCCAGTGTGCTGTGTTGAATTTATTCTGTTTATGGCGAGAAGGGAGCAACCGTCCAATAAGGAATTCTGGCGCCATCTGCTGGCGAGAAGGCAGACCCCACAGTGGTGGAAGATTATTGTGGCTTCTTCTAATGTTCGAGCGCCAGCAACGCTCAGCTTGCTGTGCGAACGCATTGTCTATCTGTAAAGACTGCAGCGCGCCCCGTCTCCTTCGAGCCTGGTTTTTGTTCACGGGGCTTGGACTCGGGTTCCACGTGTATCTCAAGGGCACTGAGAACCTTTGCAAGCCTTTAATGTGACACAAAAATAATGAAAGCATTGAAAGGGCATAGACTGACCTTGTGTCAATGAATTGTCGCGCTCTCCGCACATTTTAGCCCTTAACAACTGGGTTATACTATTTGACTGGGATTGGCATTGAGCAGTTACTGTAACTGAGAAGGTTTTTTTTCTTTCATTTCATATAGTCAACCTTGGAAAAAAACGTTTCAGCTCAATGTATTGAAGTGTAAAGAATATTTTATTCAAAACCATTGTAGTTGCTTTGGTTGTTTATTTTAGAACAGCAAGCTTTGTCACCAACAATTCTGCTTGCTAGAGTTTACTGAGGCTTGGAATAAACAATTTCTGGAGTCTTTTTTTGACTTATTGCCTGTAATTGTGACAATGCCTGAGTTTCATAGCGAATCTGTATAGTAAATCAAAGACCAGGCTTAAATATGCAGGAATACCGTTACCATCTTGACGAGAGAATTGCCAGCTGCAAACGGAGCATTAGTGTTAAAGCGTGAAAGTCCTGGAGCATGTGCCGAGTCGCAGGGTAACGGTGAAACGGAGCGAAACAGGGCGACAGGTCCGTGCGTCTTGTAATCAGTAGCTAAAAGGTGATTCGGTTATTGCGTTTATTGAAGCTTTCTTGTTTTCTGAGGCTGTCACCTTTATCCCCGTTCATTGTTGTTATTTGTTCGATTTTCTTCTTTTCGTTTGCGGGAACCCTGTGAGGAGCGCACACACATCCTCCTCGTCGGGCTTGCGGCGCCAAGGCGTTTTCGTGCCTCCCCGGAACCGTCGTCTTCCAGCCGGAGGCAGCTCAAGGAACGCGGGGAATACGGGTGGCGGCACTCAGCTCGTAACAAGAGAGCAACCCCAGACTCAGCTGGTCCTGTCACTTCTTACCCATAGTGCTTGGCGGAACTGCTAATGGAGCGTTTCTTCCGAGAGACACCACAGTTTCCTTCCCCCCTTACTCTACTTGGCCTCCCAAAAAGGAGCCTCTGCTTTATCTGATTGAGCCAAAATCAATAGTTAGATCTGTTTTCCTCTGGATGCTGAAAGGAAGAGCTCTCAAGCTCTGACAGCCAATATGATCAAGGGAATGTGAGTCCAAGGGAGATTATCCAGAACTAAAAGGGCTTCAGACTAATTTTGCTTTTAAAATTGTTGATATAACTCAGAGCAAAGGGCCAAACATTAGATGGAACATAATAAAATGAACAAGATGTTAAGGTATTAAATGAAAACATTGAGAGGAGACCCAGATAGCCACAGTATGTAGATAATGCTTGACAGTTTATTTACTGTGGGTTTTGCAGGTTCTTTGGTGGGTTAAAGTCCCAGTGAAACGTTTTTTTCCCTTGATAAGAATATGTGAAAGCGCTTAGACGTAAACTCTGCAAACAGCACAGACCAAGTGTAGACCTGTGGTGATTTCATGACAAACGGGAATAAATATAGTAACAAACATCGGTTGATAAATGTATAATCAGGAACTCAGAAATTTAACCCAAACATTGTTTTGTGGTTCAACCATGTGTAGGAGCACATTTAAAATTTGCGGCATTACTGTAAGAAATATGTAGTGGAGAACCTTCACTTTCACAGAGCCAGCCACCATATAGCCAACTTTCCATATTAACATCTCTCAAGGCTCTGTTAGATCTGCTGTTACTATTCTTTATAATTATTATTATTTATTTTGTTTGTGGGGATGAAGCTATGTCTTTCAAATCCAGAAAGCCTCTTTGTAGAGGTAGCATTTAACAACAGCCTTGTTATCATGTAGAGTTTCGCTACTACAAGATGTGATGAACTCTTTTTGGGTTTGCTTGAATGGTTAAATGTTTTTACTGGCCTTTGACACATTTAAAATGCAGTCAGTCCTCTTGGGAAGGGGAGAAAAATGATCGAGTGCTGACATCATGCTCTGGCCGTATCTGTGGCAGGGTGCTCTGGGAGTATAACATAGCAGGATCTTGGATCTTTCCTGCCTCTGACTGTGGGCGTGGATGGGTAGGAGGTATCGCAACCTCCTCACACTATCTGGCTGGAGGAAGAGGGACATATTCTGGGCTGCAGATCCCAGGGCAAGGACCTTGCGTGCAGCTCGTCTCCAAGGGCTTTTCACTTCCCGGCCCCATGTCCTTGTGGGAAGCCTACGACGTCCGTGAGATGGCACATTTTGCTTTGTTTAACGAGTTGATAGCATGACCTTCTGGCTTTCGCACCGTAATCTTAGCGAGACGGATTTCCGACGATTCACATGAGGAATCTTCGAACCGAGTCTGTATGATGGTGTCCTAAGGCCGGATTGAACCGTGCCGTTTCCTTTTATAATCAGTCTTGTTTTTCACCTAATTGTAATAGATTTGGTTTTTCACCATAGATTTGGTTTTTCGAGGCAGATGAGTCATCGCAGGAGGTTTTTATATGTAAGGTCACTGAAGCTAAACTGTCATGCGGTGAGTGCTGGCATCCTCAAATTCATCTGATCGCTGTGATTCGGTAGCGCTGCGGCCCCCGTGTTCTGCCTCAAAGACCCGTTCGAACTCCTTCGTGCTGCATCCGTCTCGATCGTCCCACCGGGGGCTGACCCGTCTCGAACCTCGACCCGTCAGAAGCGTTGGGTGTTGCCTTCAGCCATGGTCCGAATCACCTGCACCCTGTCTCTCGCCACAGACGAGGACAACCCTGTGGGCTCCTGTCAAGGCAGCGTGAGCGAAAACTTCAAACAAGTGACAAGCTTGGAAGACATCTCTCGGGGTCACTACAGGGAGGAATGCGATGGTCTGGAGGTGTATGACGAGACCGAGGAGGAAGAGGAGCCTAACCTCGACCTGGCGGTCTTCTTTAGCGGCTGCACTCTCCACGGGGCCAACCACATCTTCGTGGAGAACAAGAAATTTGGCAAGCGACAGGGCTTCTGGGCAGTGTGCTTCCTGTTTGCCCTGTCGGTGTTCCTGTCCCAGGTGGGCGACCGCATCGCCTACTACATGACGTACGACCACATCACCATGCTGGACGAACGCAGCGCCAAGAACTTCACCTTCCCCGCTATCACCATCTGCAACTACAACGGCTTCCGTCGCTCGCAGATCAGCTACAGCGACCTGCTTTTCATGGGCCCCCTCCTGGGTTACGAGGACAACATGGCTCCGGGGTTCCAGCTGGCCCCTGAGCCCGACCGTCAGAGCAGCCGCTTCAACTTGGGCGAGTTCTACAACCGCACGCGGCACCGCATGGAGGACATGCTGCTGGAGTGCTCGTTTGCTGGCAAAGAGTGCGGCCCAAAGAACTGGATTGAGGTAGGAAGCGAGCACTAGTGAGCCGCCTGCCGCATCACTTTTCAGCACGTTATCTTCTGGACAGGTGACTTTATTTGCTGGGAGATTGATAAGTTGGGTTTCCCTTTAAGAGCCTGAGAAAATGTATACAGAACCTCAGAGCAGCTAATAGGAACCAAATAGCCATTAATTTCGTCCGAAGTGTTTTTCGTGGAGAAAAGGCAAATCTCTGTAATTAGTCTTAGCTTGATCGTGATTGATAATCATATAATGTGCCTCTTCACTGGTAATCAGTCTCCATATAGTACTGCAAAGCTCTCATAATTGCAAAGTAACTTTCAAGAGTTTTAAGAATTAACTAGCTGCTACAATCATCATTGCTGTTTTTGCAAGGACCAGATTCAGAACAGTCTGCAATTAAACAACACGACAGATCATTGGACTGCAGATCCTCTATATTTTTTAGGGTGATGCTATTAATTATGAAACATGACTAGGAGAATTTGTACTGTTTTTGTTTTGGAATGTTACTTAGCATTAAAAAAGAAGCCTTACATGCTTTGTGTGCAAGAAAAAAACTGCAAGTCATTTCTCCATCCATGTGTTACTAATGCTGCTCCAATTTAACAATTTAGGAAAAACCTTTTAATTTTACGATTTTTAAGAGCTTTGCATATTATGAATGACACCTGCTCTTCACACAGTAAAAACCGGCCAGGTTTCAAGAGCGCATTTCACTTTCTATTGTGTGAATATGGAAGGTCACCCATTTGAGAACACAGATGGAGCTCCTCATCCTGCTAAATGGAGACGATGGTCTAGCTGTGGAATTAATGTCTCCTGTTGTGCCTTGAAGGTTCCCAGTTTGTTTCTTGCCTTCTTTAAGCCTTTATTGCGTTTTAAATTATTAAGGGCTTTGCTACGTCGTAAAGAGCATTTACGTCTTTCTGGGCTTTTAAACACAGCGCTGCCATGCGGTGTGTAAGTGTGGGTGTTAAAAAATACGCGTCGCAAATCAAAAATGGACTTGCATCCTCTGAGATGCGTTATGCACTTGCTTAAAAGGTCATTTAGATGATGGATAAACACACACACACACACACACACAGCTCTTGTTCTTGATATGCTGCCCAGAATCTATAATCCACCTATTTCAGTGTAGTGGGTTGCTTAAATGCATCAGTATATATATCATCTTGCTCCTCTATCCTCTTACTTAGTCAATCAATGGCATGTGTTTGTCTGCGCTAATCACGTCACTGGCACCAGACGAGAGACACGTACAACCGTGCGCGGCACCCTGTAGCTCATTAGCTAATTGTTCAGATGTTGAGTGCGCTAGAAGTTTTGCCTGGTGGCAAAGCGAGTAGCCATCGATCGTCCCTGCGCATATTTAACAAAACTCGGGATCAGATCGATCGAGGACCAGACCACGGCGAGCAGCAGGCGGTTCTGATTTCCGCCGTGGGGCAGAATCGGAGAAGGGGTGAGCGTCCCTCTTCCGTAGCATCCTCCATTAGACACGGATCCCTTTCCACTGTCCGAAAACCGGCTCGCTTTTCTTCGTGTTCAACATCCCATAATAGTGCCGGTTAAGTAGGGCTTCCGTTCGTTAACAACGGCTAAATGAAAAGGCACCTGATGTGTGTCTGGCAGCGAGAGTCATCCTACACATGCCATGTTCAATAGATTTTGCTTTAATTTCACTTTTGGTTTCAGTCCAGGTCCATATGAATCAAACTACACAAGGCCCAGACTGGCCTTAGTTAGTATTAGTATAATAAAAACAAGCCATAGTAAATGCTAATTTTACTGCCATTCCAAAAATATATTTGATCAATATATTCTAAAAACTGAGATGAATACAAAAATGATTTTATATTTTCTTTTCTTTGCTTCTGACTCTGCTTCTGGTCATCATTGTTAGCCGAGTTATCCTCACAACCTAAACCAGATGCTTTCCTATTGTATGTTCTGTAGCGTTAGCTGCATGTTCATTAACCACACAGCGCGTACGTGTAGATGTGCACTTTAACCAGCCTGAGCTCGATTAATGAGGATCAGGCGATTCCTGCGGGAGCTGACACCAGCAAGCCATCAAATATTAACAGTGGCGCAAAGCAGCAATACTTGTGGACAGTCTTCCCTGCTGACTGCGCAGGGCTCACTGTTCTGGACCCTGTGGCCACCATCCACGTTCCACTGCACTCGAGCTCATCAGCAAACCTGCCCTGGAACTAAATGAACAAGTTCCCTGGAAAGGGACCTTGGGATTGTGGTCAACTGACAGGAAGCAGTTTGTTTCCGCCTCGGTTTCTGTTTAGTCAGCTTTGAGATAAAGGGAGTTGGGTCTTGGGGGGGGGGCAGGGGGATCCAGCTCGATCCAGACAGAGCTGGGCTGAGATACTCTGTGAATGAAGTCTAGAGAGCGGTAGGGCTTCTGTAAGGCTTTTGCTTGTGGAAGAGTTTGCGTTCCCTTGACTTTGTGCTTTTACCACTCAGGGCTTTAGTGCTTCTCATTCATAAAAAGGACACAAACTCATGAAAGATTGGCATATAGTGGCAAAACCATGAGATGTTTGCTTTTCGTTTATTTGTTTCATTTGTTTGCTTAACATCTTTACACTTCAAATCCTTCATTTTCATTAACATTAACAGTTCCATTTTATGGGGACTTATTCGTAACAAATTAGCAGCTATTCACTTATTAGTGTCTAGTCAATATTACAGCCTGCCTTTTAACATTTAATGGAATTATTCACCAAGATGGTCTTTGAGCACTAGATGGCGCCATATTGTAAGAAGTTACTGTAACGCCGCTGGTCTTGTGAATATGGACTTTTGTTTTGAGGATGAAGCAAACAGTTCACTCACAAGAAGCCCACGACAGACCTTTTTTTTAATTATTATTATTATTATTAACTTGTAAAGCAAGTTCTGTTGTAAAGCAGCTTTACAACAGAACTCTTGCCCACTTTGATAAGTCGAAGTTTAGGAGGAAAGAGTCACAAGCCTCAAAAAGAAACACTTTGATAAGTGCAAAGCCCTGTGAAACTGCTTAAGTGATTATTCAGGAAGGAAAGTCGTACTGGTACAGAGATTAACTTTGAGCTTTCAGAGTTGTGAAATTGTATCAGTGACACATTATAAATGAGCTGTTCTATTTTACGACTGGCCTAAGCCAGATAAACTACACTGGAATAGATAATTATAATGTAAAATCTTTTTACAGCATTTATCACAGTAATGACTCCCCACACTTCTCAAGGCTGCAGGTGTCTCGTCATGAGACAATACCAAGACACATGACCCAGTATCGGTCTTCACACCTGCCAGGGTCAGGCTTTATCGTTTGTGTTTTAATGATAAATGTGTACAATTAACTCAAAGTCAGTGAACATTTAACTCAAACGAGGTTGGTATCGTGTCCTTGGGGATGAAACGGAAATCAGAAAATCTTTGATGTTTGCAAGTGCTAATCACTGCCATGACCAGCTGATGACTGTGCCGATGCAAATTCATGCCATTGTCTTCATTAATTAACCATTCATGCACCAAATATATCAAGGTCTCCATCACGTCTCTTTTTGAAATAGGTTTAATGGCTTCACAGCTTGTAATGTTTAAATTCTATTATATCGACACATTTATTAAGATGTAAGCCTTCTCAGCTAAACGGCGCCCCAAGAAGCACTTATCAGTCACTAATTGACTCAATAATTAATCACTCATAGGTTTTTAATATTTTTTTTATTTCTAGAACTGGATATAATGTCTGGCATACCACCTCTAACTGATCACAGCAATTTGTAAAAGCGGTTTTAAAGTGGGCAGCTTTGCTGGAAGCTTACTTGGGAAGATGTATTATAGGTAAGCTAAACACGAACAAAGCTTCGACGTGTTGGTCAAGTCCTTTTATCACAACTCTGTACTGTTCTGGAGAACTTAAAAGATGTAACTAATGCCAACTGTTCTAAATCCCAACAGTGGAGTCAGCAGATCGAAACGGTGCTTTATACTCTGTTCACCTGTCAGTTCAAATATTGCATTGTTGAATAGGCTGTTGGAACAAAGAAACAAAAGCAGAGGATGTCTGCAAAAACATTTTTCAACCCTGACTTTATTAAACTGTCATTTCCCACCATTTATATTCCTGTGAAGCACAGTCTTATCCACAGCTTCTTATTTGGTTTTGCTCTCCTGGATAGTTACAGCTACAGTTCATGTGTATTTCACCAATGGAGAGGCAATTGCACAATCCTAGCATGACCTATGAGAGAAATAGATAAACAACATTAACATTGCCACAAGCATTCCACATTAAAAGCCAGCAAGTTAAAATGTCGGCTCCTCTGCACCACTACTAACAGCTACTGCGTTAACAAGCGACCCACTTTGCATGTAATGTTACCACTAACTTAAGACTCAGATTTAGGTACTGTATGGATGCACTCTGATCCCTTGCACAGAGTGAGCACCAGTCAGTCAGTGAGTGAAAGTGACTCCTGGATGAGTCCAACAGAGACTGTATTCAAAATCAGAATGGGTTGAGTAAAATTGAAAGGAATGTGGCTCACTTTAATATACTCACAATAATATAGATTAAAGTAGAATAGAGGAAGACGGGAAAAGTAAAATAACGTGTAGCTTAGCATTTTGTCGGAAATAACACATGTATTTGGAAATTGACCCCTATGAAATGTAACAACCTGTCCTAAGAACCCATAAAATGATTCAACCAGCTGTTTGTCGCTCTGAGCAGGGCTTTGAGGAGAAACACTCAAAAATGTCAGCTACATCAGCTTAATCTGAGTCAGAACCTCCTGAGTCACAGCCGTGGCAGAGATAACCAGCACGGTCTGACGTGTAGACTTGGAAGGGCTCGTTTCGCTGGCATTTGCAGCATAATGGTAGCAAAAGCACACGAGACAAAAGCACTCCTTCAACTTGTGATGACTGATCAGAAATAACCTTTCTGTTTTCCACCACCCGTGCTGCGCATTTCCCGCCAGCTTCATGCCCTAATGACGCTGCTTTCGGTGGAGAACATTAGGCTGCCATTGGCTGGTAAGATGGTGCTGTTTTGAGTGGCAGTTGTTCATTGCTATGCCTCACACGGTGCCTCACCGCTAGCTGGAGACAGCCTGCTACTTTCAGTAACCTATGATGGAATGTATTCTGACTGCATATGAATAACCAAATCCCAGTGTACCTATTGGATATGTGGTGACAGTAATAGCTAGTATGTCATAAATGTTTTTGTTTCCTGGGTTGTTCAACATCAAGGTATCACAGGTGGTACCGATGAACTTTTTCAAGGTCCCATAAACTATCCAGGGCTGTAGCTGTGACTAGCATGGAGACAACATGACGATTTGATGTTATTTGTCATCATTTACGTAATTAATGGACAAACATAAGTTAGTTGGATAGTTGGACAAACAAAAAAGTTATCTAAAAGCAACATGATTTGTTCTGTTTCACACTTTGCATGGTATATTTCATCCACTAAAAACGATTTGCTGCCTCATTGCTTCCAGGTGGCCAGTCATTAAGAATGTGATTATGGAATTCAAATAAAATGCAAAATTGTGAGTATGTAGCTCAGACTCCTTCAGCGACACTTCTCCTTTTTCTCTTCTCATTTTCATACCCTCCCACCTTTCAGATCATCTGTCTGGACCACCTCTTCCAGGTTGCTCCAAAACTTGCTTTTATTAAACCATTGACACACAAGAGCTGCAGGAAACCTGTGAGCCCCTCAGAAGATGCTTGTTTTTCATCAGACCACATCAGTGCCAGTGGGTAAATAAGTAAACAAACAAGGCCTATATTATATATATAAGATTCTCTCCCAGTACATGTTGAAGGTTTTTTTTGTCTGTAGCTCCCCCTGTTGCTAGTGCTTCCTGTCCTGAAGCTCTTCTTCACTGTTGTGTGCTCCCGAGTCCTTTACAGTCCATCTTACTGTTTAAAACCACAGTTCCACTCTGCTATAAACGTAAGATCTAAAGGGCTCTTCCTCTTTCTATACTGTATTTGTGATTAAGCATAAATTACAAAAATGAAAAAAAAAATACCACAAATGTGTGTAACAACATGTCACATAGTGACACCGTACTAAAAGAAGTGTAAAAACAGTGCAGAATTGCAATTACTCACAGACTAAATACATCGAGAATGTTTTAATTGCATAAACAGTCATCTTTTCTAGAAGGATAACAGTGAGGAAAAAAAATGAAATCCTGTTTACCTCATTGTTTTGGAGCCTTGACTTTGATGAATAGAATAGCTACGCGCAAAAAAGGAATGCATTTTAGTACAAAATTTTTGTCAGTGCTTTCTAAAGGTTTACATGTTTACAGTGTGACTACCTGTCTGTCTCCTCCATAAAAAAAACAGCATGATTGATATATATGAGTGTGTGTGTGTGTGTGAGACACATTTGTCTAAGCATTTTTGCAAGCAATCCATATTATCCTTGAATGATCCTAAGCTTAATACCATCCCATTTCACAAATGTTATTTACAAGACTCACTCTCTCTTTCCTCTTAACAGGAGAATCATTTATACCTCTTATATGGTATATATTATCCCTTGAGAGAGTCCAACTGGTTGTACTTATTGAGCTGTTAGCATGAATAATGTCAGCAAGCCTTTTAATCCCTTAGCATCAATGTGAGTCGGGCAATTGGTCACATAATACACACATTCATACATACGCACACACACACACACACACACACACACATGCAAGCACACACACACACACACATCTTCCTTTATCCCTGGGGCAGCAAACAGACATGGGTGTGCCTCATTAACCCTGACTGTCTGACAACTTCCTGGCATGAACAGAACATCAGCTCTTCCCCTCTGTGACCCCCCCCCCACACTCCTTTTCCTTCACCAGCTATTCCCCTCTGTGACCCACCTCCCCCTGCTCCTTTTCCTTCACCAACTGTTTACAGAAAAACAGACTCATATAGTAAACAAAGCCAGAACTGGTGAAATAACCCACTAGGGAATGAGTGAAAATGGAAAAGTTCACAGGGAGCAGTGAGAGGGAGGGAGAAAGAGAGAGAGATAGAGATAGATAGAGAGAGAGAGAGAAAGACTTGTTTTCTAAATAAAAATTGTAATATCCAGGCCTGATAGAGTTGGCCAGTAAAAGTTAGAAAAGTAGAGATTCTATACTTTTTTCTGTGAACTTTATTTTGACGTGCCAAAGATTTTAGAGCAAAGGTTCCAACTCTGCGTGACCGAATTCACAGACTGTTGTTCTGTTTTTCATTTAAGGAAAAAAAACTAATAATATGGTGCTCACTATAATCACCAGACAGTGATACACAGCATCAGTCAGCCCCTCATACTCACTCTCTCTCTCTCACTCTCTCTCAATCTCTCTCTCACTCTCTCTCTCACACACACACCTTACAATGCAACATCTTGGGGGAGTTCTACTCTGAAAGTCATTGTTTTACTTAATTCCTGAGTAGGTCTATCCAGAATAGCATAGCTTAGATGGAGCACAACTGAAATAACATATATACCCGAGTTAAACCTACAGTGCTCTGTAAATGAGCTGTGGTGTGAAGAACAGTTATTCAGACACCAGAGTGAAGTTGCCATTCATTCATTCATTTGCTTATAACGAGCTCCTTTTAGCACAGAATCATGTTATCTATGTTTCCTCTTCACACACGTTTTAGACAATATGAAGTTACAGCCTGTCTGCTGGCATGTGTGGTGAGTCATGTCCTGCTGCTGTACTGTTAGCTCCACCTTCTGATGTGTGTTCGTATGTCTGTTCTTCACGCCACATCTCATTGACAGAGCAAAAACACCTCTCTGACACACCGCAGCTCACTGATAGAGCAAAAACACCTCTCTGACACACCGCAGCTCACTGACAGTCAGTTGATCATGATCTACTTCATTAGTTTGTTGTATCATGATGAGGAAATCACAGGACCCGAGATGAATGTGCGTGGAGAGCAACTTGGCATCCCCTACTGCTGTCTATATACCTTATACACACACACACACACACACACACACATTTTTGCCCATGATTGGTCAGAACTAAACAATTTTGAAAATCCTTCTGAGCCATTTCTCATGTCACTTAAATCAACCCATATGTTGACATTTAATTTTTTATAGTTTTATAATTTCAGACTGTCTAAAAAATTTCTAAGAATTCATTTTTTCCCCATCTTGGGAGACTGAGGTTAATTAGTGGATTAGCCCATGGCCAGCCAATCCGCGAGTGCTGACAACTTCAAAGCCAGACGAGATAGAATATGCAGAGTAAAATTCCCTTATCGTGGTAATCCCATATAGCAACTCAAGCCAATCACATAATCATTATGTTCAAAGAATCACTCCCAAAGTGTGCTATCTTTATGCAAACGGTTGTGCGTTCCCTTTCCACAAATCAACATTTTTTACGCAATCGGTTTTATGCAGACAAAATGTATCTTTACTGACAGTAACGTGATGTCTCTAGCATGGGTTCAAACCCATCCAGTCTTTTTCAAACCCCGTTTCAAATTGATCGGAGAGAGTTGACGTAGAGGTGAGGAAGCGATACCGCGCTGGAGTCGGTTGGATGACCGGACTGTGTTCTCACAGCAACCCAAACGCGCGCTAATTTAGATGCACAACGGAGCTGCAGAGGCTTGGATAGGAATGAGTTAGAAAGCGAGTGGAAGCAAAAGCGCTGACAACCACTTCACGCGAAGCTGCGGATGTAAATGACGCCAGCAGGACATCGATTTGCATAATTTGACTGACAGGAGCGATTAGCACTCTTCTGAACTAAACTCCCGCTGAACTATATTTAAAAGGAACACTTCAGTCAAAGGTGTTAAACAGTGAAGAAAAGCCAGAGCGTACTGGTTAACGTGATAACATGAGCCCGCTAACTAGCTATTGGAAATAACCATTTTTTAAAACATTCCTTTACACACAATAATAATAATTTGTGTGTTCTTTCCATTTAAATACCTTATTCACAAGAATTATATTATGCATGCTCAAACCAGTTAGCTTTGATTAGAGTGGCCTCTGAAGTGAACTTGAATCTAATTACACCTAAATGAGTCACGATATACCCGTTAGCATTCAGCTAAGTACGAAGAGCAAAGAAGCAATGAAGAAGCCTATCAAAGCAAAAAGAGGGGATCTGGATGTGACCTCTCAGGAGAGCAGAGCTTCTGATAGGTTTCGCTTGAATCTCACAACCACAGTGAGCAGGGATGTGGCCTCTGGGGTCCAGGGTGTTTGATGTCCCCGACTTCTTATGTGGAAATGGCAACCTTTTCTGCGCTTGACCAGAATTAGAAAACGGATGAATATGCCACACCCCCCCTCCCCCAGATTCCCACGTAGAGAAGGGTTACGACGGAACGAGACAGGAACAGCATGTGGAGGCCTGGCTGCTGTTGCAAAGGAATTTACATAGGAAAATTCATATACGCACCTACATACACACATACAATCACACAAACATGAATATGCACATATCCTAACCTGAACTCAAATCCCACAAATACACACACTGTGACTCATACATTCGCTCGTTCACTCAGCCAGCAAAGGTGTAGTATATACACTGTGAGAATCATTTGGGCAGAACACTGACAGAAGATGGAAATTCCTGTCTGTCGTGTGCCCCCAGGGCAGGAATGGGGCGGGCATAAACGTTCAGACGTAGTCTGTCTGAGAAGCATTCGTCCAAGCGGCCTCTCGGCCTGAGCGCTCACTGCCCCAGCTGTCCAAATCTGTATCATATCAGGCAAATTACTTACGCCCGCCTCAGTTTCAACAACCCATTACTTCTTCTGTCTTCTCCCTCTCTCTCCCTCTCTCTCTCTCCCTCTCTCTCTCACACACACACTGTCGTTCTGTCTCACAGCTTCTCCCCAGGCGCATCACTCCCTGTCCACTTTGTCTCGTTAGTATCCCATCTCCCTGGTTCTCCATCCTTGCCTTCCACACCCTTCCTCCACCCCTCATCTCCAATGCGTTCAGCTCTGACTTCCTGCTCTCACCCAGAACTCTCCATATAAGCCCCCATACATCTCCTGCTGCACCCATTTACATCTCCTGCTGCACCCGTTTACATCTCCTGCTGCACCCGTTTATATCTCCTGCTCCACTCATTTCCTTCAGAGAGTCTTTGACTCTACGCAGGCCATCTATATCTATGCAGGCTGCCTTGTCCTCTATCTCTGTTGGCACATTTCATAAGAAGGTAAGGAACTTTTAATCAACCTGCAGGTAATGATACACATGCACTTCAGTTTCTGCTCATATATATTATCCTTTATATTTTAGTTTTTGTTTTTATTTTATTGTGTAGATCTTGTAGTAGAAGGTACTATATTTTAATCTTCTCTTCTCCAAACAATCTTTGCAAAAAGGAGCAGTTCATTCTCAGGAGAAAAAAAAACCCTAACATTTAACAGTGTTAATCTTGAATATCCCAAATGTTTTGCAGAAGAGGTACCTTCACACCATGTCTGACTGGTTTGCTAGAATTGTCTTCTGATCACGGTTTCTCTCCATTGTATGTCAGATGGTCAGCTGACTGAAGTAGCCACAGCTGATAGGCCAGGCGTATCGAGTCACACTGACCTCAGTCATGTCTGCGTTCCCTTCTCTTCTCAGTACGAGTTCGTATTGCTCTGACATGTACTGTGGGTTTGGTGTGAGCTTGATCTATTAGTACATTTCAGTGGGTCTTTCTTGCATCTTGGAATGTGTATACCTCATCTCTCTGATGGACACAGATCAGCACACTCCCTGTGCCCAAGGCCCCTTGTGCTCACACACACACACGCACACACACACACACGTTATGAAACATAGAAATAGGCTGTTATATAAGTATGTGATGTAAAAGTAGAAAATATATATTACATTCTATTTCTATTATGATCATTATTCCACAATATAAAGATTACAGTTTTTGATATTATTGCACAGGGTACTCTCAGCACAAATGTGGGCTCTGTTTCCCAGAATCATTACAGTGTTAAGATAATGTTAAATGAGAAAGAGAGAGGTCCATTTAATGCTTGCTCAACCATTTCAAGATTATCTTTGTTTTACGGTGCTTTTGGGAAACCCAGCCCAGATCATATATACAGAATGACGAGCAACAACACTATACAGCAGGTTAGAACTCCATAAATTTCCTTTCCTATGTATTAGGAAGATGCAAAGTTCCCTGAAAAGCAGAACCTTCAGAGGGCTCTCAAGAGAAGCTCTGCCTCACAAGAGCAGCTGAACAACCATTGGGCGATTAGACTGGTGTCGACATTGGCTGTACTCTGACACTCAGCAAAGAATTTCCTGGCATTATCACAAGACTAGTCCTGTTCATGCCTTTCTTAGAGGGAAAACATTCCCTATATATGTATACCCAAGAATCATCCTGATATCTTCTGCAGCTCTTAATGGTGAGATTCATCAGTCGAGTTTTTCAGCTCTTCCATTATATTTGCTGACACATATATACTTATTATAATCATTAGCTTAAATCAGAATCAGAATCATTAGCTTAAATCAGAATCAGATTCAGAATCATTAACTTAAATGATTAGATATGGATGTGAGACACATCTTGCATATTCATTAATAGATGAAGAGAAACTCTTCCATACCCTGATCTAATGTTTTTCTTGTGAGTGAAGTACAAGGACCAAGGAACTTCATAACTCAGAGAAAAAGACAACCTATTGGTACATTCTGTTATTGGAAAACATCCTCCATGAAATAAAAGGTTATGACAGCCTTTCCATCAAAGGTTTTTTTGCATTCTACTTGCTTAAACAGTATGTAGATCACGAAGTGTTATTTTCCACAGAAGAAACCCATAAGCTTTCCACCAAAGTGTTCCACAATCAGTTTAAATGAAGTGAAACTGAACTCAGTCCTATGCACATGAAGGTGCATATGAATGTGTACATGACTAACTCAGTTCAGAAACATTAGCCATCACCAGCTTGCATGTTTTATATTTGTAGATAACTGTCAGACCAAGACAACTGCTGCCTTGTCTTGGTAGCCATAGCCTCGAAGACAACTGCAGGGATGTAGAACACATGCAGCCATTTTCTTCTCTGAATTCTCTTGTCAAAAGGATTCATAAATGTGTTATCAGTGATATATTGATTGATGTATTGATTTTTATAATTGATATTTTGGTTTTTGCTTTTTCTTGAACCATAAATCTGATCACATTCCATGCCTGTACTGGTATATATAGTTAGTTGATTATATTTTTGCCTCAGTACCAAGTTAAAACTGAATAGGTTCTTGCATACTTTAAAATAACTTTTACCACAAGATCAGTCAACAAATAGTTAGACAATAATTTCAAAAAGGAAGGAATTAATTCTATTAAATGGCATCTTTGCTGCAGAAAGTTGGAAAAAAAATAAAGAAATTCATGCACGATTTCCCTTGCTACCCAATTATCTCTACCCACTGTGATGAGTAGGAACCCACATCGAGGAGCCAACACGTCACATCAGGCCACTGAAGCTGGATGCAGCCAGACAGAAAGGAAAAGAGTTTTATTGACTACCTATGATGGTCATGGCCTTGGAGTCAGACTCATATAGGAGATCGTCAATGTTTTCCATTATTCCCAGAAAAGACAAGGAACCAAAGCTAAAAGCAAAATTTTAAAAAGATGAGGCTGAACAAAAGCCACAAACAGATGATGCACTGCAAAGGTATTGTGCCACAGGTACATCCACACAGGCACAAAACTATACCAGAAGACTGGAGAACACTGAGATTTAAATGCATTGGGTTATTGGTAACACAATAGGGAACAGCTGCAAGGGATGAAGGGGGTGGGGCCAATAACAGCATGGTAATCTGGTTGGGGACAAATGAATGGGATTGACAAGGTAAAATGGGCGGAGCCAGGAGAAAGGAGTGCACATGCTGGATGTAAACAAAAGGCATAAGCTAAACAAAAGGCCAGTTAGAAAGGTAACTCAAAAGGAAGGAAAAGATCACTCACACCTCAGTGGAGTGTTTATATAATTATAGTGGATTCCCGAGTGGCTCCAAACTCTGGTGAAGCTCCATGGCAGAATGGACCTGCCAGTTCACAGGAATCAGTGGGATCAGAGAGGCCACAGACATCACTGTCCACAGGGAAGATGTGTGTAAGGATGGCAGGTTGGATCTCTGCATGGACACCCGCTTCCACCTACACCACCATGGCAAAGAGGGGAGAAAGATAGGATGGTAAGGGCAACACAATATACAAGGCCCACCAAGATCTGCTCCTATCTGGAGTCAGCCTTTGACCCAAGAGTGGTCCAGCTGGTATCCCTGGAGGATCCAGCCCTCTTACGAGACTGGATGAGTCTCCTGTTCTTGGGTGAAACATGCCTCCTGGACAGGACAAGTGTCTGGGCAGGCCTAGGACTGGGTTGGCACCCAGAAAGGCAACAGGGCTGATTCTAGGTTGGACAAACTGGCCTCTGGCCAGAGAAGGCTTCTGATGGGATGAGCATGGCTGAAGAAAGGCTTGGAGTGGACAGGATTGCTGGCTCGCCAATAGATAGAGGACAAAGGGTCATCACATGGTTAGACAGATAGAAGGAGTCTGGAATAAGCATTGGAACCTCTATATAAAAGCCAGCCAGGAATCCTCGCTCACTCCTCAGCGAAGTGGCGGCGTGACAGTTCAAAGAATGCGCATCCTTTTTCAGACCATTTGTAGGTTTTTGTATGTCAGGTACACAACAACAATTATCTGCGCCATAAAATTAGCCTCAAGTAGAGGACAGTTGCCCTCTTTTCTGCGAGTCAGGCTAAGTTTTTAAAGTGCAGGTGCCGAGTGGGTGTAATAAGAGAAACCACTATCACAGTTCAGGGCTTTCTTTGGACTGCTGAAAATGGAATGCCAGAATGTGCTGTTGGAAAGAATCAAATGTAGCATGATTTCTGTCATTACATTGTTGCTCTCTAGATGTTATCTGCATATTATGAGATGCTGGGCGGGGTGGGGGTTTGCTGTGGTATAGATCCCTTTGCCAAGTCCCATATTAGCTGTGTAATAAGAGCATTGTGCATGTCATTATAATGGGGGCATTTTTCTCTCTTGGCAGTTTCATTTCTGTGTTATGAGTCTTCTGCATCTTGATCAGCAATGGCCTTAATATGTCTTGGGAGAGAAATGCTGTTTGGTTTCTAGTGCTGTCTCGGCCGAAACATTGTTTGCTTTTTGGTGATTCGTGTCATTTTTTTCAGGTAGAGCTGCATATGGAGACAGTTTAGTTGATTGCATTCTGTGTCTGAACCACTGAACAGAATGATGTGTTCTGTTTGTCATTAAGCTACATGTTCAACATTAAAGCTAATCAGTGCAAGTGGAGAGCTTCCGTTTTAGAAGAAACAAACAAAGATTTTTGTGTCTCTCAGACAAGGAGGACATTTTGTGGCTTTAAAATGAAAATGGCCGACCCTCTGTTGTTAGTTTTTTTGCCACTCCAGACTCCAGTGTTTGCAGTTCATTTTCCACAGTCCACCCCAATCCCACGAAGGTCAGACATTTAGACAGTTCCCTGCTTGAAACAGCTCCATCCCTGGCCTACATATGTTAAGGTGGTGTTTTGTGAAAGTGTCTATTGTGGTGGAAGGTTTTGGGGGGACGGTTAAGGTTTGATAATCCAGATAACAGGTGTGAGTGGTAGTGAGATGTGACATGAAGGTACAAAGCCTGTTTGTTTCTGCCTCCACTCCAGTTCAGCTTCAGGACCCAACAGACAGAGTCAACTGACTATGTGAAAGCTAAACAGAAGCAGAGTAACAAAGTGTCACGACCAGAGACAGAGGGAGGGAGAGTCAAGGACAGAGGAATGCTTCATAGGCACTGTAAATTATGGACTTTGTCCATAAAATTTTGATATTGGTTGACTTCTAGCAGGATATTTTTACCATGTATATTATATTTGGTGTACTTTCCTATTGAGAAAATGAGCACATTACAAAAATTAAACTTTCTGTCACACACTTTCTGTAAGTTATGAGAAAGAAACATTTTTCAGCATCGTTTGTGGAACAGCGTTTTTAAAACGTAGCATTTTCAGCTGTATTCTCAAGGATTCTTCCACGTAAGTCATGGATTCATTCCTAGCTGGTATGCTGTTTGTCAGTATTCTTCAACACCTCAGGGGTTCTTGGAGATTCTCAACACTTCAGGGGTTCTTAGTTGAATCTCTGGGAAACTCCCAACAAGGCCACCACTTACTTCTGAACCGGTTTAGCATATCTACATTTCTGCGATTCCGCAGCTTTTGATTACCCAGCTTGGTTGTCCTTGGTGATGGAAGTCAGCAAGCAAAGACCGTATCGTTGTCCCCTGGGTTGAGAAGGAACAGATATAATTCCACACAGAAGGAACAGACATGAACATGAATTATTCACTTGTGCACGCTGAATTCACTTTGAAACTTAGTTGAAGTTTTTGATTGAAGTAGAGATTTTTAATAATGCAAGCTATTTGTGTTTCTAAATCCAAATAAATATTGGTATTGAAATTAATTATTACTGTTACATTTTATTTAGTATTTCATTAATTTGTAGTAATATTATTCTAATGTACTTAATTGTGTAAACTTGATTTATTCTTTCTTGTGTAAGGTAATATTTTGGTTGACAATAATTTCAAATACTATACAAATATAGATAATAATAGCAGTATCACTCTTCTTGCTGTATATAATAATATATAATTATTATAATAAATAATAATGTTGTGTTTACGTTTCTTTAGTTCCTGTAAGGATCTTGAGAGATTGCAAATGGCACAGCATCATAGTACAGGAACTATAACTCCTTCTGCCTTCTCCTTCTTTCTTTTTCTCTCTCTTTCTCTGTCTTTCTCTCAAAAACACACACACACACACACACACACACACACGCATACACCTGTTATTGCTAGAATGTCAAAGAGGGGAGTGATGTGAGATTATCCCGTCACATAAAAAACGTTGTAAGTGACTGTTAATTCTTGCCTTCTTGCTATCCACTGCCAGATGTAGCCGCTGGAACCCTCTAAACCCAAGCCTTCGATCCCCTGGAACCCTCTAAACCCAAGCCTTTAATCCCCTGGAACCCTCTAACCCCAAGCTCTCAATCCCCTGGAACCTTCCAACCCAAAGCCCTCAATCCCTTGCCATCCCTTGTCCACCATTCTAATCTCTTTCCAAAGTCCCTCCTTTTACCCTACCTTTCCATGCATGGCTTGTGTTTCCACAAAAACAAATGGTTGGAAGGGATAGCCACCTCCTTGTAGGGACATTTGGAAGGGAAAACCACCTCCTTGTAGGGACATTTGGAAGGGAGAACCACCTCCTTGTAGGGACATTTTCCGAATGGTTCGTACCACCAGACTGTCTTTTAATTTTTAGCTGTTGATGGCAGAGCCCGAGACTTAAATGACTTATATTACTTACATTTGCTTTAATTCCCTAAAGAGCTGTTTTCGGAAAACATAATTGCAGCTGCCAATCATCTTGGCAGAAAATAGCTGAGCATATGGCAGTTCTCAAACACTGACACAATATCTTAGAAGGAGGAAGAGGATAAAAAGGGGAGAAAGGTCACCTCTCCCGCTCCGAGAGCAGGACCAGTTCTGCTGTACCGGATGCCACAGATGGCTGGGGATCTGTTGGGATTTGAACCAGGGATCTCAGGACAGTCCATAAAAACAAAATGTAAATGTATGAAAATACAAAGTTAAACATTGGCTGAACCTAACAGCAACTTGTCCAAAGGTCTAGTAGTTCCAGCTGGCTTAAACACTGTGTAGTTGCTGGTTTAGTGCAGCTGTTGGCCATGTAATAATTAGTTTTGTTATTAAAACTCAATGCTAACTGGTTAGCTAAACGTAAAGCTGCGGCAAATGAAGTTTAATTAATACTTAATTAATTACCGTTTTTGCTAACTTCCGTTAATCCCTCACCAACTTTCAATCGCTGTCCCATCAAACACATTTGGCGCAAGCCACTCCTTCAGAACACGTGCACTCTTAGCACTTGTTCTGCATGCCGTACTTACGCAGCCAAAATAACTGACAGGTAGGAGGGGCTGATTTATTGAGCGGAAGGATCCCGATTGGTTAATATAACCGGCCATTATGAAATTTCTAGTCGTCGACCTCAATGGGGTTTTTTTTGTTTATTTGGTTGTTTGTTTGTTTTTTTTCTAGAGTATCTTTTTTAGTGATAGGCATCAGGGTAAATGCCAAACCTTTCTGTAGGTGTTCTGTAGTTTTGAACATGGTGAGCGTGATCACAGAACACGACGCAGATAAATAAAAACCTAGACGCATAGTAAATGTTATTATGTGCAGTTTGATAAATGTACACATTACTGTTGACTAATCTATAGCTGCCTACAGAAGACATATTATTAGAATAAAATGAAATAATAACTATGTGTTTGTAATAGTAAGTGTTCTTAAAGTAGGGCTTTATTTATGGGGAAAGCTTAGAATAATTCTTGAACGGATAATAATTTATAATTGCCGAGCAACTGTAATACGCTTTCAATACGAAGGAATATACATGGGAAATAAAGTTTATATTACAGAATTAGTCAAAACTGAGGAAATTTGTTTCAGCAGATAGACCGACTATCATCTTGTCCTCATTACAGAGCATAAAATTGTACACCTGCGAATGATTGGTTCGAGGGAAATTACTTCTAGACGATTCAGATGTGAAAAATATCTAACGCCTTTCTCAATGGTTAGGTGTGTGTTATTTTTTAACCTACATGGCTATTTGCGTCCGGTAACTATTTACAAAAACACGTGGGATAACGATATCACTTGTGTTTTCCCAAATAATTGATGGACCACGTAGGCTGCTAAGCAGTAATGGTTCGTATTTACATGTATCACGCCCGCGGGAGCTTACATCAAATGCACAACCACGCTGCTTTGCAGAGTCGACGTTAAATCATTACGAAGTTGACTGTCGCTTGAAAACAGTGCGCTTGCTTCTCGTGCCGCCTGCACCTCCGGCTGCCTCCGCTCGGAATGCACAGTGACGGAGCAACACGGTGTGCGCTTTGACGACCGCTTGCGATGCGCCTTCGCTGTGCTCCGTTAAAGTGAGTCAGAGAAGCATTTTGGATTTGACCCGACCGTTCACCGTCGAGGTTGCGTTTTCCTTCTGTTGAAAATGTGCTTGAGTGAATCGACGAAAACACCAAAGGGTGGCTCTCTCCGCGAAGCTGGGAAGTTTTTTTTGAAACACACCACCTTTCACGGTTTGAGACATATATTTCTCAGTGGCTCATATCCACGCAGAGTAGCTTGGCTGCTTGCTTTTTTAACGGCTTTGGCGCTTCTTTTTACTTGGTCGTCCAACAGGGTGCGATACTTACTGTCGTCACCTGTGTACACCAAGGCGCATATGGTGTACGCCAAGCGCCTGGTGTTCCCTGCGGTAACGATTTGTAATCAGAACCTCCTGCTGCCGCGGCGAATGAAAAAACCGGACATCTTCAGCGCGGGAAGATGGCTAGGGCTTTTAGGCAAAAATTGGCAGTTGTCCGCTGGGGCTCGAGAGGCTCTTGCTAGGCAAGGCGATGGATCTAGCGTCGGCAGTGAGCTGCCTTGGTCCCCGCTGTCCCGCGTACTGGACTTTAATCACTTTCTTCCCCCTCCGCGCGAGGCGCAACCCTCAATGAGGCAGTTACTGGACCGGCTTGGGCATCAGCTCGAGGAGATGTTGCTGTATTGTCGATTTCAAGGAGAGCTGTGCGGGCCTCGCAACTTCAGTACTGTAAGTGTGTAAACCCTCCCGGGGGCGTGGGTTCAGAAGACTTGCTATCTGTGTGCGGTTTGGGCTTTATCCGTTGCGCTCGCGGTGCAACAGGTTTTTACTTCAGTTTTATTGTTAGATATTAGCCTGCGTTATCGGATGAATTCAGAGTTCATTCACCTGTGTACTAGTATATAATAAAGTGAATTTATATAAATTAAGAGTATTTATGTAAATTAGTACGGAAACATAAAAGATTCAGTATCGTAGGCTATACTTATTCTTAAGAATATGACATATTTTTGTAAATATCAGGAACGAGAAAGTTGTAAAATTTCCTAAAATAATTAGGCTGTATGCCATTTATTGTTGCTTCACTGTAATTTGAGTTATGTTTTGTGAATGATAAACCTTTAAACAAAGGTGTTGTTTCTCATTATGAATATTTTTAGGTTTTTTTCTACCTCAGATCTCTCGCACACGCTCGCACACACCTAACAAACATGCGCAGAACACCCCCGTCTCCCCGTGTCACAAATGAGCACACTAATGTTTGCAGTTGTAATTAGGAGATTATTCAAAACTGCAAAACATTTGCTACTCAGAAAATAAAATTAGTTCATTTGAAAGCAATAGAGACCCCAAGACCTCCAGTATTTCATTTCACAGAAAAGCGTTTGTAGCCACACACATTTCTAAGGCTTGTGGGTGCTTGTGAAAGGGATGACGTGACTAGTTACGGATTGTGTATGTACACTCCATTTTTTAGACTGGTCAGCTGTTACACAGAATAGAGAGGTAAACTGCCTCGATGTCTCGTGGATGATACGTTGGAAATACATTAGATTCAGTGCATTAAGTGGAATTTGGATGGTCCCATTGACGTGTACGTCAGTGAGGTGTGTAGATCAAATACTGTTCATTAATAGATCAGTCGAATGATGTGTGGTTGGACAGGGAAATGTGTGTTGGACTGCAGAACAGGGGCTGTGCATCCCTGCTATACCATATAACAGTGATTATATGGAAATACCCCTAAAAAGGCCAAGATATTCGTTAACATGCTTGTTCTTGAGTTTAATTCCTGTCATTTGCTCTACTGGTCACATGCTATTGTAAGTGACTGATTAAGGAAGTACTTTTAATACTACTACTAATACTAAGAATTCGTGTTAGTAGTAGTAAAATTAGTAGTAATAATAGCAGTAATAGTAATAGCTGTAGTAGTAGTAGTAATAGTAGACATAGTAGACATAGTTATAGTAGTAGTAATAGTAATTGCTGTAGTAGTAGTAATAGTAGTAGTAATAGTAGATATAGTTATAGTAGTAGTAATAGTAATAGCTGTAGTAGTAGTTATAGTAGTAGTAATAGTAGTGTTGGTTGTGGTGGGTGTAGTAAAAATAAGGCTGATAAATTGTGTCTGGGGGTTCAAGAAACTTATTATTAAATGCAGTTATCTAAAGTAGCTAAAGATGGGCAATATGCACATTATACGACGGTGAGTGAAAAATGATCTGCCCTCCAGTTATAGTCAGATGTATCAAACTACAGGCAGAGTGCAGATCAATTTTGACTCACCCTTGTCTTTATTTAAAATGCTAAATGCTTGTGTTTTAAACTTGAACTTTGACTGACTTGTTTGATTTTTTGTTGAATCCTGATCCCCAAGAAGACATAAACCTCTGGGTTATTAGTCAAGAGTTTTGTATTTATTACCATCTAAAATACACTTCAGAAATTTTTCAAGGTGTAACCTCATAATAACTTTTTATGGCAGAGTGCTGCATCTTGTTTTCTAGCTAAGTCACGCAGCGTGGGTTCATATAGCCTGCCTTGCTATTTAGCGCCATTAACTTCAGTCATTTTCAGCAGGTACTGTTCTCCACTGACTTGGGTGAATGGCACATGGAAGGGCAGAGTAGTCAGTAGAGAAGGCCATCAGTAGTCAGTGTGACCTGGCTGGCGTGGAATTAGGACAAGTGGAGCTAGTGGATCCCAAAGTGCATGTTCAGAGAGAAATAAAGACAGAGAGAGACAACGAGAGAGAAGAGAGAGGGAGCGAAAGAGAGAGAGAGACAGACGGAAAGAGAGAAAAAGAGACAATGAAAGAAGACAGAGGGAGTTGGAGAAAGAAAGAGAGGCTTGTGTACAGACAGAAGGACAGAGACAGAGAGATAGACAGACAGAGAGATAGTGAGAGAGAGGAGGGAGGTGCAGGTGGGTGTAGGCTGATTCTTCCCACGACGCTGACAGATGAACAGGGCTCCGTTCTCAGCAGTCCTACTAAATTGCGCACATTACCCTGCCACTACACCAACGACTCCACTATCAGGAGAATCTGCAATTCTCAGGGTTCTACCTGTCAGTTGCTGGAGCTGCATTGATTTCCCCAGGAGTCCGGTGACACTGTGTGTACTTGTGACCCTGTAGTCATCTCAGTGGCCCTATCGATCCCCTCCTCATCAGCTCGTGCATCCATCCAACTGGACACACCAGAAGAACAGAACGACCCTGGCGCTATCAAAACACCCACGCTGTTTGAGAAGACAGCTCATAGTTCTTAAGGAACAGAAGAACATGTATCGTGGACAGAAGATGGCATGTTTTTCCGTCTCCACTTGTACCGAACCTGGTGAGAAGCAGGAAATTAAAGACAAAAAGTACCTTCTGTGACTCTAAAACTGATGACAGTTTATGATCCCAAAAAGCAGGAGAGTTCAGAACTGCCCTGTGAATAACATGGAGCATTGGTAAAGTCAGGAACAGGTTTCATAAAGTCATGCTAATATTTTTAAAATGGATCTTAAATACACCTTTTTTTTTAAGCAAGAATGCATAAATAAGATACGGTAATGGTGAGTGTGGCGAGGGAACAAGTCATCCGCATCTGTCTCCCAAGGCTTGGCACAAACTGGAGAAAGTATGTCGAAAATTTGCCAGAACCTCATAGGCTTACAATCCTGACCTACCCACTAGCTACAAAACTTGGTGGAAAGAACTCAGCTTCTGCAAAGCCGAGTGCCGTGTTTCATGCTGGCATGCCTCGGGCTGTCAGAGCTGTGTCTTTCCGGGCAGTGATGAATTGTTCATCTAGAAAAGGAATGGCTGTCAATTGAAGGTGCCTGATAAGCGCAGACTGCAATATCAGTCAGCGTTTGCCGGAGAGTGTTGGACCTTGCTGGGCCACTGAGACTGTTCTTTCCATTTACACCTCACACACTCCCAGATTAAACACATATTAATTGTGAAGTATCATTTCATATCGCAGTACCACAGAGTAAGGTGTGTTGCAAGATTGGTCACTGGTTCCATTTTTGAAGCTTTTCATTTATATTTATAACCTAAGCCATTGATTTGTTTTGGATCTTTATAGTCAGTATATCTTACATTCTTGTCAGCAGCAATATCACAAGACTAGTTCAATCTATTTTAAGACTTTTTGGGGAAGTCTTAAAATAATCCATTGTGGAGAGTCAGCATAGGGAGTGCATGTAATAACCACTAATATCCTCCAGCTGATTGATGTAGCTGTCTTGATTTCGTGTGACTTCATTAAACACTGTGGTCCATTGCGATCTACCTGAACACAATGCTTCTCTTACGCCACCCATCAAGCTTATTTATGTAAAGTGCTTGAAATATGCATTAGCAGAAAAGGCAGAGTTTAGAGATCCCTACAGTTCCAGGCAGGAAAGCCCTGACCCTTTAAGGTCAAGCTGGAAAACATCTGAATTGTTCTCCTTGTATGGGCTGTATTCAGCGAGCGCCGGCTGCTTATCTATCCTGAAGTTCATCCGTAACCACAATTCCAGGGCCTCTTCTGCTACGTGCCCGTGTATGAGGAGGAATTCCTGTCGAAAAAGTTCCACTCCAAGTCTCTGCCTGCATGTGCAGTACAGTCAGTCTTTTGCCAAGGTCGCCAGCAACCAGATCCATGCGCCGCTCTCAATCGGACCCGTTGCCACAGCAACGCTCCCTGCTCACGTTCACCCCTGTCTTAGCAACAGCCCTGGTCTCTGTTTGCTATATCTTGGAGACGACAATATCTCCTGAAGCGGCTCAGGAAGTGCGCTGGCGCACGCTAACTCACTCAGACTCATCAGCCATTAGAGGATTAGCAGCATATTTACGGTCACCATGGGAAGATTTTCTTAATGCCGGCCATGAAAATAACATTAACATGTGTACACTTAATGTCAGATGTTTATCCTTCAAATAGAGTCATTCTGCTGGTGCATTTGACAAATGCATTTAATTGATTTTTTTATCCCTGCCAAGTGAAAAAACTGCATGCTGTCTTTGGACATTATTGTTCTTCCCTACATAATAAAAAAAGGGTTTTGACTCACAAATTGCTTTTACCATTATTAAAATACTAGCACTTAGACCTTTAAGTTCCTGTTTAAAGTAGGGGTTTCAACTCTTGGCCTGGAGATCTACCACCATGTAGAATTTAATTCCAACACACCAGCGGTAATATTCAGATGCTACTGATCGAATTGAGCGTGTTAGATTAAGGTTAGAGCAAGGTTCTGTAGGGTTCTGGATTTATGGTTCAGAAGTTAGCCATTCCCATTTTAAAGTGTACTAGATTAGGTATAATGTTTTTATCCATCATGGTCAATCAGCTATCTCATTGAGTGCCCCCCCTCCCAAATGCACTTAACTGAAGGGGGGGTACAGTGGTAATGTGTGCAGTGCTGCATTTTGAAAATGTTCTGCACAGTGCAAAGCTTCCATTAGCTCTTTCTGTGACCCCATGGTTGAGGTTAAGCACACTGTAGAGGCTCCGTGAACAGAACTTTCTGAGCAGGTAAAGACATTTGTCACTTACCATGCAATATGAAGGTAAGAGTGCCAGGCTTGAGCTTCCATTTCCCCTCGCTTCCATTGGTCTGGTGGATGGATGTTGGTGGGTGTGAAGTCAAGGAGGTGTGGTCAGGCAGTGTGGGCCACAACAACATCACCATCTACAGAAGACGGCAGCAAAGCGACTCAGAAAGGTTCTGTTTCACCTACGGCTTCGTGCTCTTGCATTTCTTTGGCAAAATTCAAAGCAAGCCTTCTCCAAAGCAAGAAAAAAACAATAAGAAAGAAAGAGAGAAGGTCTGATGTAGCAGTATGGTGTTCAAGTCCTTTTTGACAAATTTACAGGCCATTAATGGCCCTGTAATTTTCTTCTAAATGAGTTTACCTGCAGTCTTCATTTACTGGAACACAACTCCAGGTCTGCATGACTCTAGCCAGCTGCAAAACACTTGCTAACTCGTGATTGACTCATAATTCCAGTTGTATCATAATATGGCCCTGGCATCAGATCTGATGTGAATGCTAAGTCTTTGTGTGTGTGTGTGTGTGTGTGTGTGTGTGTGTGCTGAACATACACACACATGAGGGAGACTCAGTATGTGCATGAGGAAGAAAAATGTGAAGAGAGACTAAAGGGAATAATGTCCAGTGTAAAACCTCTCAAAACACACACACACACACACACACTCATGTCAGTGTAAAACCTCTCAAAACACACACACACACACACTCATGTCAGTGTAAAACCTCTCAAAACACACACATACACACTCATGTCAGTGTAAAACCTCTCAAAACACACACACACACACACACACTCATGTCAGTGTAAAACCTCTCAAAACACACACACTCATGTCAGTATAAAACCTCTCAAAACACACACACTCATGTCAGTGTAAAACCTCTCAAAACTCACACACACTCATATCAGTGTAAAACCTCTCAAAACACACACGCTCTTTACTCTACAAATCAACTCTAATGACCAATATGCAACTGCTGCAAACCTGAGCTTTTTTTCTAATGAAACTTGCCTGGTGTCTTACGGTGTGACCTGGTGTGTGAACTATGACCCCTGCCTCCTGCTTGGAGTTCAAAGCCTGCCTACAGCTGGGTGACTGTCCTATTAGATGGGCTTCTGTTGAACGTATTACTCTCAAACTAATTGTTCTGAAATGCAAGGTAATGATCTCGTCCTCTACATTGATCTGTACGAATGAGTATGATAAAGCACAGAGGAACATGCACTTGCTGGGCCAATTTAAACGGATAAACTGAGGATGTAAGACATTATGTTTATTTAAATATTCAGTGTGATTAGACACATGATTAAATCAGAGGGAAGAAGTCAGCAAGCAGCAGAAATGGGAATGTCTGGACCTCTTTAAATATGCATCAAACACAACCTTAAATTACCACGAACGTCAAAGCCCTCACTTTTTTATGATAAGTAGAGTATTTTTCATAAAGTGTCTGTATATGTGTGTGTGTGTGTGTGTGTGTGTGTGTGTAGAGAGAGGGAGAGAGAGGGTGAGAAAAAAAGAGAGGAGAGAGAGAGGAGAGGAGAGACTGCATTTTGATGATTATATCAGTGCTCAGTAACAACATGAAACAGATCTTACACATGATATTCCACAATACCACAAACAAATAACTACAAACTATCAGACTGACAGTCAAAGCAGAAACCCAAGCATCTCTCAGAACACCTTTAATCTCAGAACTGTTTTGGGAAAACCTTTTTTTATTTGATTAAGAAAATCTGGCAGGAAAAAGGAGCAAATAAGCGTGATGGCGGTTCTGTGCTTTGCAGGTGTGTGTGCTTTGTGTCGGGGAGAGGAGGGGAGGGGAGGGGAGGGGAGGGGAGTGCTGGAGGGGGAATTAAGCACCCGCTCAAAGGAAAACACTTCCGTAAGCACTCGCAAGTCAAATGTTGCATCATTTGTGTCAGTGACACAAAAGATCTGTGAGCACTTTTTTTCCGGCCCCTTAAACGCTGAAGTGAGCGTGTGCGAGTGTGTGAGCGTGCGAGCGCGCGCGAGCAAGCGTGCACAATGCTGCTGGCACGCTCCAGTGGGCAAGCGGGTCAGGAGCTGGGCGCGGCCCTCGGCCCCCACACACTCACCAACACACAAAGCCAGAACGAGGCGGCAGGCACCAGCTTCAGCACCTCTACACACACACACACACACGTACACTCAAACATGTATACACACACACACACTTGTGCACACATACATACACACACATTCTACTATACACATTCCACAGGGCAAAAAGGTGGGGGTGCTGAACCTG
>JAOXYF010000019.1:8784173-8893311 GCA_028565775.1 Sternarchorhynchus goeldii
TGTGTGTGTGTGTGTGTGTGTGTGTGTGTGTGTGTGTGTGTGTGTGTGTGTGTGTGTGTGTGTGTGTGTGTTTGCTGCAGGTGGTTGGTTTTGGCTTGATAGAGATGCCTCCTGTTGCTCGGTCTGTGTTCACACATTAAATCTCATTCTCCAGGTTCCCCAAAACCTGTTCCATTTTTGTACGGTTCCTTCTTGGAACCATTAAGCTTTTGAAGCAGTTTCCAAGAGGCATTTTTTTTATCTTCCCCATTCAGATACTCAATGGATATATGGCCTGTGGGGTTTGCCGCTGACAACCTTGGTTCGGTGGTTCAATAAAATTATGCCAGTGAGATACTGTCTGATGAACTACAGGGCAATTCATTAAATGACCTCTTTTCATCTACATAATTTTGCTTGGAGTATCCAGGGTTTTCACTGTATAATTAAAGGCAAAGGCACATCTAAGCTTCTAAATGACCCCAACTTTTAGTTTGGCCTAGAGGGAAACCGAAGACTAGTAGAGCTGTGAAGGGCATTCGTCCAAGACTATTCACAATTGTCTAGAAGACTTTTTAATTATTCATGAATCCAAGGAGTGTGAATTACCAGAAGAGAGCTAACTCGAACTTGACCAAAGACAATAGATTTTTACACAATTCCCAGTATTCCAAGTATTGCTGGGCAATGAGGAGTCTTACACAATTCCCCATATTCCAGCTTCATCTGGACAATGGAGAATGTATACTATTTCCTACAATTCTGTGCTTTGTTCAAACTTCAAATCAGCCAGTAGTCCTGTAGCCTGTCCAATCAGTCCAACCCATCAGTTGTCCAATAAGCAGAGTCCTACTGACAGAATTCACAGCAGTTTACCTTTTTTCCTTTTTCAGAATCAGCTGTAAGATTTAATTCTAAAGCAACTCTGTGTAGACATTACGCATCAAACAATTATCATTTGCTACCGATACACTTCATATCAATGACACCATGTCTTCTCATTCTCAAGGGTTCTGATCTGGTTCTATGGGCAGGGGTTTAACACTAAATGTGAATATGAATCCCAGAATTATTGTGCCAGAATTAATATGGAATAAAGCCACTTTAAAGACGCTCCTTCCCAAAAACCCATAGAAAGCTTAGAAATGCAGAAATAGGATACCCCATATTGGTTTGAACTTCACTGTTGCTTCACAAATGCTGATTCCATTTATAAGACCTCATTTTCCAATTTGTTTTCTGACTTGAATGTCATTTTCCTAAGGCAGATGAAAAGGATTTCATTTAAAACCACTCTTTATTTTTGGGTTTATGTAATCATGAGTAATCATACATATCATTTTTGCATTTCTAAGCAACCAAATATCACGGTTTCTTCTGGTCTTCTCAGGATCTTCTGGTCTTCTCAGGTTCTTCTGGTCTTCTCAGGTTCTTCCATTTCCTCACCTTCTTTTTTCATATTCTGACTCTCGTTTCGATACATATTGCCCTGAGGAATCAAAAATTAGGAACAGTGTACTGGGAGTTTGAACAGGACATGGTCCTAGTTTACTTTAGTATGGAAAGCCTGGCTCAAGGTTGTAGAAGGAATCATCTTTCCTGTCAGTGACTGCGTTACCCTCTTGGGAGCTCTGCTAAGCAACTCTGTGACGGTGTCTCTACAAAAATTAAGTTGAGTTGAGTTTCTACATAGTGTCTGTGCCAATGGCCTTTTCTTTTGGAAGATCTTAAAAGCTGACAGATTGTCCATTGGCATACAATTGCAACATTCTTTTAGTCATGTCAGGACTAAAGCCTTTTAGATGCAACTTCATAGTTTTGAGGGTTTTTTTATTTTGTATTTTTTTTATTTTTGGAGAACTCCTGTCAAAATGAAACACGTCCAGCGGTTTATGCAGCCCGTGTTCACGCTTGGCCACAGATGATGTTCCCCACTTCACCAATGCCATGTGTCTTAGTGCTCCATTCTCCTTCTGTCTCTTTTTAGATCTTCACCCGATATGGAAAGTGCTACACGTTCAACTCAGGTCAGGATGGACGGCCTCTTCTCGTGACCATGAAAGGAGGTATGGGTAATGGCCTGGAGATAATGCTGGATATTCAACAGGATGAATACCTGCCAGTATGGGGAGAGACAGGTAATACACACACACACACATTCACATTAACTCACAGTAGCTCACAATATAAACATGAACAACAGATGCAATTAAGACCACAAGGACGGAGGCAATGAAGAGAATGAATGAAAGGTACCATGAGGTTTACCCACATACAGTACTGTGCAAAAGTCTAAAGCCACCATTAGATTTGTTGTTTTAGCAATGGCATATAAGACCATATTTAATTATTTTTGTCTTTTTATTAACACGCATACAGAAAATACAGGTAACATTTACAGTAAATGTAAAAAAAAAAACTAATTTTCAAAACAAAATGGTTTCTACGTGAAAAAATATGCCACGTCCTGAATTCTTTTTGAGAGACTGTCTTGAAGTTTTCTTAAGCATTTTCTGGTTTATGATAACAGGCTTTAAGAGCATTTAAGAAAGCTCCAGGTGTGAGGGGGAGGTCACACTAAATACCACATAAATACCTGCCACAAATGCCTACAGAAGCTGTTTTTTGTTTTTTTTTAATACTGCATGCAAATGTTGTCTTTTTTTCTGGTTGTAGTCTAATAAAGAGACATTATAGTATTACTAAAACAAGAAATCTTATGGAGGCCTATGACTGTTGATACAGTAGTGTCATGTATGTTTGGATGATTAAGCATTAATACTTACCTTGAGTCACTAAAGGAATGCGCCACTCGAAGCATTTGACAGACATAAAATAATAATTGCCTAAGGAAAACTGTTACATATAAGTTACATAGCATAATTCACTGTTTCATTACAATATACAAAAATATTTGTATACAATGTTGTCTTAAATGTATTGGTTATTGTTCAAAGCAAAACAATTGGGGGAACACTATAGAGGAGGGACAAAAATGGATGAGATGGAGGGGAAATTCTTATAAGCACTTGATATACAAAGTTAACCAAAGACAGGAAATTCCATACATCAGATCTTGGTTTCATGTTATACCTTATACTTACACCTTTCATGGATTTTCATGCATAGGAATCATATTTTACATACTATGTACATGTGCATACTATGATTGCTGTGTTCAGAAGTTCTATTTATCTCTAGAATTATACCTGAATGTGTTTGTATCTTTTTCATACCTTTCTGCCAGAAAACCTTGAATACAAATTAGGATGTACACAGAGTTCACATAAAGTGAGAATTAAATCCCTTAAATCCAGTTTAGCCCCATCTCTCTTCTTCTTGATAAATCACAAACCCTTTTTCCATTATGCAAATGACATTAATGAGTGTAATATGAATATGCGTGGGAATGTGCGAGACTCCACCCCCGTTATGTCTGTGCTGAGGTCAGCAGCGATGACAGTGATGTCAGTGCCCTTTTCAACCAAACCCTCCCTGGCACATCAGTCACTTCCCGTGCACGTCCAGAGACGGTCTGGCCGCACAAGGTCCGGCCACCGGGGCAAAATCAGCTCGTGTGAACCAGGGGGCAGCTGCCTCGAGTGGGAGCGCGTCGCGCACCCCGCGAGACATGAGACTCCACCCATAAATCACACGTGAGACAGCTCATACCGGACTTGCGGGCGGAAGGGGGGCCTGCCTCTCTCCGCTCGACGTCTCCGCCGCAGCCAAGTTCGAGATGCATCCTCTATCCTGGTGATTGAAAAAGAGAGCGCGGAAATGGCTGGAGGACAAACTGTTATATAGACAGCCTGAAGAGCTGCCTGTCTGAGAACTCTGCATTTCAAGAATCCCATTTTTGTAGGGTTGCCAGTTGTTGGTTTTTTTGGGGTTTTTTTGTGCTGTCCGTGGTGCTGAATATGTGCCTGAGCTGTCCGTGGTGCTGAATATGTGCCTGAGCTGTCCGTGGTGCTGCATAAATAAACGCTGCACGCAGCCAACCAGTGGCCTAAACTGCACTGCAGCAAATTAAATGATGTATTAAATGATATTATGGCGTTAGCTGAAGCCTTGATTATGCTTTATTTTACATTATACAGCTTTTGACAGCTCATATGGAGGGAAATGTCGGCGGTAACAAGGTCTGCTTAAAATACAACTCCTTCTTTATGGTTTTTAGATATTTATGGTGCATTAGCACACAGTAGCAAAAGTGCATTGACTACGTTGAATCCTAAAGTATTTGAGGTTATAACAAATGCAAAATATACACTGCATATTTGAATATATGAATCTTGTGTCTCCACTTTAGGGTAAGGTGAATTTTATAAAGTGGACAGTGACAGACGGCACTAGTTTGCCAGCCTCTTTCTTCCCTTTTGTTCACTACTGGTCCGTCCACTGGTTCAGAGGACTGTAGCTCCACCACTGACTGCTGTTCCTACACATGTCAGAACGACAACAGGCTTGAGAGCAGTCTGCCATCCAATCAGCTCAGTCAGAAACTGCACCACCAAGTCAGAGAATGGTTAACCTACATCACCCATGACAAGAGGCGGTTTGCCGTCTTTGACCACACCGATGTTTCTGATAAAGTGGGTGGCACGTGCGCTTGGTCAGCCGGTCTGACTGCGTGCGTAGATTAAGCGTTGGATAGGGTCCCACCTGTTAAGGTAAAAAAATCCATAAGTGATGAAGACCTGCGAGCTCACGTTGCCAGAACTGTATCGACCCCCCCCCCCCCTCGTCTTCTCTTCGGTTTGTTTATTTATGTATTCATTACGGCCATGGCACTACATCAGCTTCGCACCATCACAGAAAAAGAGAGAGAGCGAAAGAGAGCCGTGATTAGGCTGGTTCGCCCCCTCCTCCTCATCCCCACAGAGGCAGCCGTTTGCCCCTGTCGCTTGGGTCGCTGGGTAAATACGAGGCTGGTTATGAAGCACTAAGATGCTGCCAGCGTTTTGGCAAAGCAGTACGGCAAATGCGATTTAATCAAGGACTGTGTGAGGCGAACGCTCCACGCAACGTTTTATCGCCACTGTTCAGATGACTCCTGGCAAGTGTTTAACAGGGCTGTTTGCATAGCTTATCTCAACCATTTTTGCATAATAAATTAACCCAAACTGTCAGATGGAGCCGCTAACTTAAAAACAAGATGGCATATGGTTGGTACTCTGTAACAGAGTCACTTTATTAAATAGCTTAAATCTTCAAGTGGATGACTTATAAATCGTTTGTAAATTATTACAAGGGATATATATACTTTATCTTACAAGGGTTTTAAAAAGGGATACTTCAGCAGTGTTTAATATCTATTTCAGAATGTAATTCTATGTTCTTGATTGTAAACATTTTAAATGAAAATTAAATGTAACATTTCCACAGAAGATTGCTGTGTACAAAAATGTGCACCCGGAAACACAACCTCGTTAGAAACACCATTTGAGAATATCTTTTTATTAACAGTAACAGAAACACCATCTCGTTAGAGCCATTCTGAAACATCATTTTATATCAGTATGACCACCACATTGTGTATGGAAAACAGTCCATCACCCAGGTCATATCTGATCACCAACAGTACAGAGTAGCTGACAAACTGTGCATGGTAACACAGCTGTTGTACACTCATAAAATGTCTCTGTAAGAGAATGTGTCCAATGAGTTTAGATGCACGAGGGGCTGGTTAGTGGCTGTTAATCCTTAAGCAGTAAGCACACGTTCCTCTGGATGGAGAGTTTTGGCCAAGAAGCTCCAGAAGCTGATGAAAGTTGTACTTACATTCAAAAAGAGGTGGTGTGCCACATAACTTTCAAAACATACTTAAAACACTCCTCACCATTCTTGCATAACTTCCAACCCCATTCCATTAGAAACAGCTTTCAAATATTGGCTGATATTGACGGTGGTGGCATAACTGATTTAGGGATCTTGGTGCTGGAATGAGTTGGCATTGCGTTTTGTTTTATATTATACGCACTATGAGCCTATGAGGTAATACCCTTCAAGGCTGTATATCAAGACATATTTGACTCCTGAATCATGTGGAAAAGTCAAGTAGGTAGCAAAATGTTGGCGATCTAAAGTGATGAATCTGGACCGCTTTCCCTTTTGAGCGCACGCTGACATCTATCAGCAGAAAACATCACATCTGATACTAAATCAATACCCTCACCCTTACACACACACCCCCCCACGGACAGGGCGTCTTATCTGAATCCATTTTATTCTCCCGCAGACGAGACATCGTTTGAGGCGGGCATCAAAGTGCAGATCCACACCCAGGACGAGCCCCCGTTCATCGATCAGCTGGGCTTCGGCGTGGCACCAGGCTTTCAGACGTTCGTGTCCTGCCAGGAGCAGAGGGTAAACTTCAACTGAAGTTTTGCTTTTTTTTTGATGATTTGGTTTTCTTGTGTGACAGGAGCCAATACATGAAATACCAAATCTTTTGTGCAAGACATAAAGATAGATAAAGAGAGAGAGAGAGAAAGAGAGAGATGGACTCATGGAGAGAGAGATGGACTCATGTTGATTTCAACCAGTCAGCTCATTGGCTCTAGTAATTTTAGACCGTCGAAAGCGCATCTTGCGGCAAATTGATTTTTTTTAACGTCCTGCTCGTTTAACTTCCAAGTTGCCTGTGGTTCAGCAGTTAGCCCTCCAATCTCCTCCCCCCCCCACTGTCCTCCATCCCCTGTCCCTCTCCCTTTGTCCTCTGTCCCCCGTCTCTCTGCCGTCATCCCTCCATTCCCAGAGGGCTATTCTCATCGTGTTCCTCCATGGCTTCCATCCTGGTTTGTCGCTCACAAATGAACCCTCACCTGAAGATCCCGGGAAGAAAGCATGCAGCCTCGTCCTGGGAACACCGCTTGCTCCACAGGTGTTCACGGAGCTGTGTCCGGACTTGTGGAAAACGTTCATTTGTGTACGAAGGCACGGCTGTGTGGCTGTGGACGGGACAACTGTGATTCCACTCACACCGCCACTGTGTTACACATGCTGATGTGACTTGGCTGGAGGTCTCTCTGGGGATTTGGGGGGGGGGGGGTTGGGCAGGGTGTGTCTGCAGTGAAGGCAGATTTCAGCGATGTAATGCTGCCAAGAACCCCACCCCCACTCCCACAACTCACTCCATTCTGGCCTGGCTGCTTGTGTTTAGCAATGCTAATGCTCAGTGTACTTATTCTTCATGTTTCGGTGTGACTGTTACAAAAAACTATTCCATCCGAAGAGCTCATTTTGAGCACATTTATTTGCACGCACTTGGTCACTCTGATTCTCTCTCATATCTAGGACATGTTTTCTAGCTAACACAATATCCATGAGTCTTTTCAAATCTTAAATCCAGTCTTTGTTCCTATTTTTCTCTGTCCTGCAATTATGCACACACACACACACACACACACACACACACACACACAAACACACATGCACACAAATGCAGCATTGAAAGATTTCTCTTTCTTTCTCTCTTTCTTGCAAATCGTTAAAGATTTAATCAGCAAAACATATACACAAAATATTTTTCATTCCTTTCATTCCCAAGGATGCAGAACTATTTCAATAAAACAGACGAAATTCGAGAAGGACATTGGGAAGATGTTCAGAATAACCATGGCCGCTGAGATCCTTCACAAGAGCACCTTCATTCTCCCTCTCGCACTACCGAATCGCGCCTTTGGACACGAGGACATCGAATCTGCTGTTTGTGCTCTGCCCACCCTCTCGAGTCCTGCCTCAGCTAGTGGGGGGGGGGGGGGTTCTTGAAGTCTGTCCAAACAAGCAGGGAGGGCATTCACACACACACAGACAAACACACACACACACACACCACCAAAATGAGCGGTTCACACAGGGGCCATGGTAAGGTCGCTACCCAGCAGGGAAAGGATATGCAAAAAAGTATCCCATACACCCCTTCATCCTCCGTGCACCCTGTCATCCTCCATTCACTCCGTCATCCTCCGCGCACCCCTTCATCCTCCGCTGACCCTGCCATCCTCCGCACACCATGCCATCCTCTGCTCACCCCATTATCCTCTGTGCACCCCGTCATCCTCCGCTCACCCCATCATCCTCCACACACCCCATCATCTTTTGCAAAGGCTCTGCTCAGCTGCACAGTTTTACAGCTGCCTGGTCCCCTGAGCCAGCAGGAGATGAATGCACGGATTACCATAACTAGGTCAACAGTGTAAACAGTCATGATGTGAAAACTGCTGGGCGATCCATCAGCATGTTACTGTCATACGTATGGAGAACGACTGTCTGCAGTCTCATCTCAGTTATGATGAGAGGAGAAGACATGTACATGAGTGACTGAATAGTGTAATGGACTTAATTTATGTGACTTTCTTTCATTTGTTCTTATGGTTTATCCTGTGTTCTTTGTTTGTTTGTGTGTGTGTGTGTGTGTGTGTGTGTGTGTGTGTGTGTGTAGCTGACCTACCTGCCTCCACCCTGGGGTGACTGCAGGTCCAAACCCTTGAAGTCCGACTTCTTCACCAGCTACAGCATCACAGCATGTCGCATCGACTGCGAGACACGCTATCTGGTGGAGAACTGCAACTGTCGAATGGTCCACATGCCTGGTAGGCACCTCCACTCACCGCCACCACCACCCTCACCTGCCCGTCATTTATGCTCCCTCCCATCAGCTCTCGATTCCAGCTGGCACTAAAAAGACATCTGATAAGCTCCAACCACCCCCACTATGCCTCGATGAAGAAAATAAAAAACTTCTCTATACCACTTAGAGCATTTTTTCTGAGCCGATATTAAAACATTCCAGAAAAGAACAGGTAATGGCAGATGAGGAACCTCAGGTCCTACTGTCTCATATGGGGGCAAAGGACTTTAGTAGATCTAACCTTCCTCCCTAGAGGTTTTGGCTTCTCCGAGAACTTCTCAAGGCGCAAAATATCGGTCAAGAACCAAGCAACGTAATTTTGAAGGAACCGTTTTTCTAGGCATAAGGGAACAAACACGAAACAGTCTCAGTAATGTCCTGGCTCAAAGCATTGGGGGTAATACACAGAAATACATCCTCATATTTGTTTTTATGTATGTTATATACGCTATCCAACCTCTGCAGATAAACTTTCTATGCTGCTCTCAGAGTACTTCTGAGCACAGTTTGTCTGTCATTCACTAAGCATCAGGTAGCTGTTTACCAGATCTTGGTTTAGATGTTCAACATTCTCAAGCCAGCAGACTCCATCTGCACACTGGGTGCACCTCCAAAGTAGGTGTTTCCAGCAAAAATGGCCGAAGCATGCAGACCCTGCTCTCCAGGCTGCCTGAGCGCCCTAGTTTGAAGGTGATGAACCTCACAATCTAGAGGGTGTGAAAGATGAACCTCACCATCTACAGGAAGTGAACAATGAAATGAAGGCAGTGCGCCTGAATCTGTATTGATCACCCATTCACCACTCCGTGAATTGGGCACATTTATTTGTTAGAAACACTTTGCAAGTACACAGTTAAATCCCGTCCATACAGCTGGAATTAAATAGTTTTGCTGAAATCATTACTCAGTCTGTTCATCAGCTGGCTGTTTGCTGCTTTGGTGGTGTGCTGAGGAGAAAACGAGAAATGAGGCATGTTTTATCTTAACAGCTGTTTCATTTCCCAGAGTGTCTTTGAGGGTTCTTTTACTTAAAATGGGGTCTATTGCGTAATCCAAATAGGCCTTTTTAATCGCAACTGGAAGGTCCGTAGCAACTGGGATTTTGTTTCCTAAGCATTGGGGATGGTGGCAAGCAATCTGCTTCCCAGCAACCGCCAGGTGTGTTGTGAGTCTGTTTAGCTCAGGTGCCAGTGGGTTTCTCTTCAGCGCTGAAGCCAAGGCTGGGGTCAAGCTTCAGGTTCCTGCATGGCACCCTGTCAAGCTTCAGGTTCCTGCAGGTTCAGTGCTCCTACTCTGATCACATCTCAAGACCTTTTCTCATTAGTCAGATGTGTGAGTGGCAAAACGTAATGAGCAATAATAGCGGGGAGTTGTTTGCTGCATATCTGATGTTCTGGTTTCTCTCGCTCATGTTCTTTCTCTCTCTCTCTCTCTCTCTCTCTCTCTCTCTCTCTGTGAGAGACCTTGTACATTTGGATGGAAGACAGCGAAGAATTAATGAAATCAATTAAAAGATGAGATCAGGTTTGAAGGAGAAGTTCCAGGCAGATAAGGGCAGCGTGATTGACAACGACATGCTTTAATTAAGGCAGCGACACCAGCTGTTTCGCTCTCCTGCCACGCTTTCTCCCGAATCCAGAACACCGCACTCTCTCTGTGTTTCTCTCTGTGTTTCTCTCTGTGTTTCTCTCTGTGTTTCTCTCTGTTTCTCTCTGTGTTTCTCTCTGTGTTTCTCTCTGGGCTTCTCTCTGTGCTTTTCTCAGTGTTTCTCTCTGGGCTTTTCTCAGTGTTTTTCTCTGTGTTTCTCTCTCCAGCTGCACATCTTTGGTTTTCGTCCCTTTCTTGTTTTTTTCTTGATTTTCTCATTTCTGTGTTTTCCTGCCCTTTGGTCCACTCGTGTTGGTGATTTTTTTGTCATCGCTGTAAGAGAATGTCTCTCATCTGTCTCTTTTTCTTCTCTCAACTCCTCTTTTGCTCTCTTTCCACCCCTCTTGGTCTCTCTCTCTCTCTCTCTCTCTCTCTCTCTCTTGTTCTAGGAGATGCTCCGTACTGTACTCCAGAGCAGTATAAAGAATGTGCAGATCCAGCTCTGGGTAAGCAAACACGCGCATGTGTGTGTGTGTGTGTGTGTGTGTTCCTTGCGTGTGAGGGAGAAAAACAGAGAGAGAAAAAGAAAATGTAGTCCATTTGGGCTACAGAGAGACAGATCTGTCATGTGACTCATGGTTGCCGAGTACGACCGCTCCTCTTTACAGATGGCTAGACCCGAGGCGACAAAGGGGCCACTCGATTTATGACTGCTCCCTACCTGCTCCCTCCTCCGCCTCCACCTCCCAAATAGCCCTTCTCAGTTTCACCTCCCCCACATCCCATTCGTCCCAATCACTTCCCTCATCCATCATCCCATCCAGTCCTATTTCTCAATGTTTGAAATACTTTATTCCTAACCCGTCTGTCTGCCGTAACGGCACCTGTCTCTCTCCATCTCTGTTGTAACCGTGCCTCTCTCTCTCTCTCTCTCTCTCTCTCTCTCTCTCTCTCTCTCTCGCTCTCTCTCAGACTTCCTGGTTGAGCGAGACAACGATTTCTGCGTGTGCGACACGCCCTGCAACACGACACGCTACAACAAGGAGCTGTCTATGGTCAAGATTCCCAGCAAGGCCTCTGCCAAGTATCTGGCCAAGAAGTTTAACAAGACGGAGCAGTATATAGCGTGAGTGTCACACCAAGCACGGGGCCATTGCCCTCTGCTGACTCCTCCCCAAAAGCCCTGATTATTTTCTCCATTGGCTGGCTACTTCAACATGAGCTCCTCCCCTTCAGGTGGATTGGTAATCCGTGGTCATGCGCAGTGAGTTAAGCCAACCCACGGCTCTTTTATCGTCCGTAGGCTCACGAACGCACCAAGGCTGCGTCGACCAATCACAAGCCAGCTGGGTCACTCGTGGGTTTTAAAAAACCCAACAAAGCTCCACTGCTGGATCTGAACTTCCAGCACAGCCCCGACAACCACGGCTCACCCCTGTTAGAGTCAGCAGCCAAGCCCCTTGGCTAGAACTTCTCGAACCGGCAATGATCACAGCAACACTGCTGAGTGAGGGACAGTGTAAAGCTCAAATAACAGGAAGTTAGTAGTTGTCCTGTGATCTATTACATATTGCAACAGAAGAGCCATATTAATAATTAATAGTAATTAACTGTAAAATGCATCTACAGGATAGGGGTGGCTAATAAAATGGACAGTGACTGTAGGTGTGTGTTAAGTCTTTGTAATAAAGGGGTGGATGAGAGTATGGCATATTCCCCTTTAGCCTGAACAAACATCCACTTCACTCTATCATGCCCACTTACACAGTCCGCCCAGTACGTGCTTTGCTTGTTGTTGTATTACTTGATAATGCAAGAATACAATTGCTTGCTGAGGAGTGAGGGAGAGCCAGTGTGTGTGTGTGTGTGTGCGTATGTGTGTGTGTGTGTGTGTGCGCTCAACTATTTGGCTGTATGCACCATGCATACAAAGCCTCCCAAAGGGAATGACACCATGTTTTGGTGGATGTGAACCAACACTCTGAAGTTCCTCCAGGCTGGATGTGTGTGCAGAAGGAAGTCTGTTCATGCTCTTCTCAGCCTGAGTCGAGCTCTCCTGACTTCAGGTGAACCTTAGATCATTTCCAAAGAGCAGTTTTACATGATTTAATTAACGCTCAGCAAATCGCTACCGTCATATGTGAAACGAAACAAGATTTCACGTTACTATTGAAAGATGAGAGAAAAACACAAACCCTAGTGAAACCCAAACAAATTATCTCTTGTACGCTTAAACGTGTTGGTGGGCTTTGCTAAGAACAAAGCTGAGCAAAAAAAAAACCCTACTGTGCAAGTTTCAGATCAGCAGGAGTGTGTTTGAGAAGAGCATGTGATATCTGACACTACCACCATCCATCCTGAACTTTGATGCTTTACTTAAACATAATAAGTTATCAGGTTGGTTAATTAGAGATTTCTGCTTAATTAAATAACATAACAACAAAGCAGCCACACTCCATATGTGTCTGTACACTCTTACCCACAATAAAGGTCCAAAGACCAAGAAAAGAAAAAAAACTTCTCACCCCCTTAGGCTATAAAATTATTTCCATCTGTACACATTGATATCTATGTCAGTAAAATCAGCGGGGTGAAGGTTTTCTGTTCACTGTTCTCTGATCAGCCACTAAGGCAGAACTACAGAGCCTGGAGCTAAGTGTTTTTGCTAGATGCAAACCGTCTGATCGAGCTAGTGCGAGCTTCGGGAAGATGCCTGGCACTGGGTTTTATGGGCTGGCGACGGCACATAGAACGACCCGATTGAAGCGATGCTGAAACTGAAGGCGAATAGACAAAGCTTGGTCGAGCTCAATATGACTTTCACTCTTTTGACAGTGATAACATCTTAGTTCTGGACATTTTCTTCGAGGCTTTGAACTATGAGACGATTGAGCAGAAAAAGGCCTATGAGTTGGCTGGCTTACTGGGTAAGTAATATGTTCCCAATACTCAATTTAGACTTTTCATTTTCAAAATTAAAATGACGTAGATCTTGTACCTTTGAAACCATGACCATTTCTGATAACATGGATGTAACTTCACATTTACAGATATCTCGTGATACATTTACAGATATCTCGTGATACATTTATAGATATCTCATGATATAAACTAGGCAATCAGCACTTGAAGCTGTGAGGACAGTATTTGTTTGTTCTCCTTCAGGTGATATTGGTGGTCAAATGGGTCTTTTCATTGGAGCCAGTATTCTCACAATTTTGGAGCTCTTTGACTATCTTTATGAGGTAAGAAAAATTTATCTTGCCATCTAGAAACATTGCAGCTAAACCCAATTACAGCGCATAAGTCTTTGGAGATTTCGCTTGGATCATATACAGTAGCATAGCATTAATGTTACTAGCATGTTGTGGTTGCATTGTTTTGGTTTACATTGTAAACCATTGTTTACATTGTTTTGCCTGAAGACTCAAACACATGGATTCTGTCTGAGTTGTAAATAGTGGTATGTAGATCTATGGTGCAGTTACTGCATTTGGTTTGAGGGAAGTGGGAGTGACTTCCAATAATTTAGTGGTCCTGAAGCCAGTGGACACCATGTATAATTGGTGTCTCCCATTATTAACAGTTGTTGTGATTGGCTACTCTCAAACATATTTTCCTCCTTCTGGAAGCACTCTGCAAGGCACCATGCAATTATTGGTTGGTAAAGATAACATGACATTTTGATTGCAGGAAGTGGGCTCTTTTGATTGTATTAATAATAGATGCGTGGAGCCAATTTCACAACCAGTACTATGATGCTAATAGACAGTTCAAGCAACATGCAAATCAAACAGGAAGCATGAAACAGCCCTGACTTGATATGCAGTAATATTTGTATTATGCTAAGCTTTTGGCCTCGTCCAATAATGGTACACCCCCCCACCCCCACCCCCCCACACACACATACACATACACACACACTCATATCATACAGTCATTAGCATCTTATTCAGTCTCCAATCTGGTATAGTATAACAGGATATTGTTTACCTGGCCCGGGTAAAAGAAGTTTGATTAGCTGTTATTGCTTTTAAACCCTAGCTGCACATATTTCAGGAGCTGTTGTACCATGGCTGCCCAAACACACTCAAACCCAGGAGTTAAAGGAGTTTTTGTCTCTGGCAAAAAAAAAAAATCAGGGTGTGACACCTGTTTTACTTTTAATAAAGCAAAACAGCCGTTGGACCTGTTTTGTCGTTTGTTTGTTTTTGCGTAGCGATCGGACGGACGCGGCGAGTCCTACCGCAGCACAGTGGCTGCTGACAGGTCTTCCGTTCCTACTGGCATGGCGTTATAGAAACGAGGCTGACTCATCACCATGCACCGACATGCAGCATTACAGGAGCGCAGCTCGTGCAAGCACACACACACACACACGCATGCACACGCATGCACACGCATTCACACACACACACAAGCACACACACACAAGAACACACATAAGCACGCACACACACACACACACAGGCACACACACACACACACACAAGCACAATAATCCCCAAGTGAGCATTATTGTTATTCTCCATTTAATATTGATGTTCAGCTTATAACATATCACATGCAATATATATATTGGACGATGATAGCTGCAGTGTACTGTAGTATTCAAAATTTTAATGTACACAATGTTTCCAAGGAAACAGGACATTTCAGACAGTGGTCCTTCATCATCTGTGCAAGCAAAGTGCTTTTAGACTGACACTAATACTTTGCCTAACATGTACATCTAAATATAAGCCACCATTTTACGACTTCTAAATGAAGTGCACACTTTGTTATAACGTGAACCTGGAGTCAACAAACTCCTCCCACGCTGAGGCATCAGGATGCATGTTAATGAGGCAGTCCCGTTCTACACAAAAAAAGAGAGAAGCTTGTCTGGCACCTTTGTAAGGACCATGAGCCTTGGACAGACACTGTTTTGGAAGGAATCCCTTACTGAAATCCCTCGTCTGTGTGGGTAAATACAGCCCTGAGTGAGAGGCACAGGTTGCCTGTTCTTCGGATGTACAGCGTTGGCTGGCTGTAAATACAATAGCGGTGGTGAATTTGCTTCAGTTTGGCACCTTCGCCCGCAGTGGAGATCCCTAAAACATCCGGATGCCCTTCATATTCCCATCCTCCCAAGTACAAGTTTCTTCATGAACCACGACAGCTGTAACATCTTTGCATGTATTTTTCCCTGCCACAATGTTGGTTAAAAAGATGGACATCTAACTATGTAAAGAGCTACTTGCTGCCAAGATCCACTCACCACACACTTCATTTCAAGCACCTGGTAGGTGTACAGTTAGAATCAATAGTCTGTCTGTTGACATTCGTGTTAGCCATCCTCTAGCCCATCATCACTGGTTGGTTTCTGATCACATGACCACCGCGGATATTTTTGGGCGGCAGCAAAGCTGCCAATGGTGACACTGACACCTGTAAAAGCCCCAGAAATGCCAGTGTGTCACATAAAACTGAAACAAGTTCAACACCCACGGCCAGGCCATCTTCCCATTGGTAATGCTGAGGGTTCAGAAAATGGTTCAGCTCCCAAATAATATCTGGTGAGCCATGGTGGTTTGAGTAGTCATGAGTAGCAGGGGTGAGAATGGCCAGGATAATGGGCTTCCCAACAAATGGACTACAGTCTGTTAACTGCATATTTACAAAATGTATCTAAACTATAGGTGTATCTAATACAGTGGCCAGTGGGAGTGTAGACATAAAGTTGGTGTTTTTATTAAAGAGGCAGTTGAGTGTATTGTGAGATTGCTAAGCTTTGTGAAGCAGGGCTGAGTGATCATGTGTAAACAGATCTGAATAAAAGAAAAGAAAAAATAAAAGAAGACCTTTAAACCGGCAATAAACTTAATGACGACATCTTCGTATCCAGCGTTCTAAATGCATATACGCTTTTGCATATAAAATCAGCTGACGTGGGCGAAGCGGGTGAGCTGGTGTTCATCCCCCCCACCCCCCTCCTCTCGCTTTTGCTCTCTGTTCTCTTTCACAGGTGATCAAGTACAAACTGTGCCGTTGTGTGAAGATGAGCCACAAGCGCACCAGCAGCAGCAGTAACGACCGCGGCACCGTGCTGAGCCTGGACGACGTGAAACGCCACGTCAGTTACTCTCAGATCAGCGCCCGCGCTGAAGGGAACACTGAGGCATTAAAACAACACTGAAATGGAAGGGGGAGGGGTTAGAACAGTGGGGGGAGGAGCTCAAATATGGGGGGGGGGGTTAAGAAAGACAGATTAGGTGACTGTTGGGCTGAAAAGCAGGGTGCCGGCCAGAGGTTCATCATATTTTATATTTCAGTGCAATTCCACATTTGTTTTACATTGCTTTTCTATTACAGAAGAAGATTATTTTAACCATGGTTGTTTTAAACATTGATCATGTGGTCCTGCATTTGCTCGTGGCTGGTTTGGTTTAGTTTTTTTGTTTGTATGTTTGTCTTTCTGATTTTTTTCCTATCTGCAGAAAAGTAATCCAAACGGGACTGTAGCATAACAAACGAACACTGAAAACATTTAATCCGAACGGTACTGTAGCATAGCAAACGAGCACTGAAAACATTTAATCCGAACGGTACTGTAGCATAGCAGACGAACACTGGAAACATTTAATCCGAACGGGATTGTAGCATAGCAGACGAACACTGAAAATGATAACTACTGCTTTTCCCGTGTGTTCTAGTCTTAGACACAGAACTAAGAAAGTGAAACTCACCACTGATGTCCCTGGATCGATTTCCTGCAAAGTCATGATTTTAGTACAGTAGATTTGGCCCAGTAAATCATGGTCAGTGGACATCACTTATTACATTGTGCTAATTTATTTGCTGAAATGCTAAATGAAACATAAAACCTAATAACAAACAAACTTGATATTTTTGTTCCACAACAATGGGATTGTGTGAGTATGAGTGAACAAAAGGGCCAAAATCCATGTTTAACCGTTCAACCTTAACTAACTGCTACCCAGTATTGAAACATTTGTTTTGGGTTGTTTTTGTTTTTTTTATATCTTTTTTGGGGTGGGGGGGTGTGTAGCTCAATGAGTGGAAGTGATTGGGAACAACATTCTGTGTGTAACACACACACATATATATATAAAACTGAGTAATGCAACAGCAAAACAAAACACAAGAATAGTTTGTTAATTTAACGCAATTTAATTGTAGCAATTTAATAGCAGTTATGAATCGTTCTGGAAGGTTTGTACAATTGCTCCAATTGATCACATCATGACACAGTATCTAATTCATGTATCTGATAGATACAGTATCTAATTCGTTCATTTTTGTTAATAAGGTCTGCATCGGTATCTGCTATTGGATCCATGCATCACCAATAGAGACCAAAGCTCAATCTGTTACCGTGCAGACTTGCATTAGCTGCCCACCAACTCTGCCCCCTTTTGGCTGGGTATTTTGTTGCAGTGACACATGTAAAAACAGTACACACACCCACCGGGTGGCCGGTACGATGTAAGTGTCACTGCTGTATTGAGAATGATCCACCTCCCAAAATATTCCATCAGCAGTGGGGCTGTGGACTACAATGGACCAGTGATAAACACGACGAATATATAAACAGAAATGAACATGGCAATAAATGGGCTATAGTCCACAACACAAGTATGTGTCGCATATATATATATATATATATATAGCTGCTGTGGACAGGGAATGCAAGTGGGTGTTTCTAACAAAGTAGTCGGTGAGCATATATGTGCATGTATGTGGGAAAAGAGAGATAGAGAGAGAGGATGTGTGGATAAGAATGCATTTTGGGGCAGAGGAGAAACGAGTGTGAGGTGATAGAAAAGTGGTAGAAAAAGCTAGAAGGAGAAGCACTGGATGTGCTGGTTGTCAGGGCTGTTGAGTGGGGATCTGTCATGGCTGCTGCCTTGACGGTTATGGGTCTGTCAGTCTGAAGGGGAGTAGTCAGTAATTTTCTCCTCCTTTCTTCCTCTTTGTCTTCTTCCTTTCTTTTCCCTCCAACTTTAATCTTCATCAACTGTTTTCAATCCCCACCTCCACCACAACCACCGCCGATATTTGACATTTCCATTCTCACCACCTGAAAATTTTTAATGCCTCTTTCAATTTGAACCATATTCTTGAACCACCACCTTCTTTGTTGTTTTTATTCTCTCTTTTTTTTTTTTTGTCTTTCTGCTCCACACTCTGTCTTTTCCTCTGTGTCTTCAGGCTCCCTGTGAAAACCTTCGCACGCCCACTACATACCCTACCAACATTCTACCTCACCATCCTGGGCAGGGGAACTTTGAGGACTTTACCTGCTGAGTCACTGACAAGAGGAGCTGGTGGGGGGAGGGGAGGGGGAGGTGGGCTCCACTTGTGATGTACAACCAAAGTCGACTGCATCCATGCGCCAACACCAACCCGACCCGGTGGTCATGGGATTTTGTTTTTCGTCTGGATGTTTGAAAGCCGGGGGAAACCACCATGTCGCTCGATGAACAGAACATTGGGAACCAAAACAGTTCTGGCATTGGGAAAAAAACAAAAACGCCATCTCGAAGTTTGATGAATACCACTCCACAACCATACGTGAACTTTAAAACATTTCATGAACACTTCAAGGAATTTGGAACACTGCCTCAAAAAGAAAACTCCTTCTTAAAGAAGCCGTGGACGCGTAGAGTCGTCTCGTGCTCCACCACAAAACGTGTTAAATAACTTGAACTGACATCCAAGCAGAAGGCTTCTTGTGGGAAAAGCCCCACGTCTTTCCTGTACATAGCAATGGCTCCACACTGTCTTAAAATGAGTGGCTTAACTAGATTCTAAGAATAATATAGTGCTTATTTCACTGTCCATGTAACAGCATTTGTGACTCCTGGTTGACCCTACTGTGGTTTCTTCCAGTCTCAGTGTGTCGCATTTAAGAATGTATCTTCCGAAACAATGCATTCCACCACAAAACATGAGGCTGGCTGTTAGAAGGGAAGAAAGTTGACCATATACACTTAGCAGTGTGGTTGTACCATCCAGGTCTCACCAGGTGACTGCATGCTTGTATTTGTCCTTGTATGCATGGTTTCTGTTTTCTATCTTCATCTTTTTACTATTATTATTGTTTTGTTTTTTAGTAATCCGTATTGCCTCAATTATATACAGGTGTCAGAGGAAATGTGTCCCCTCTAAATGTGTGTATGCGTGTGTGTGCGTGCGTGTGTGTGTGTGTGTGTGAGAGAAAGAGAGACAGAGAGAGAGAGAGAAATTGGGCATGTGTAATGTATGTGTATGATAGGTTTTATCATGCAGTATCTGAGCTAAGTGTGTGTGTGTGTGTGTGTGTGTGTGTGTGTGTGTGTACATGTGAGCACATTATTTCTCGGCTTGTTATTTTACTCAGTGTATGATCACCTCAACTATCTGTGTGTGTGGTTTACAGCCTATCAATTAATTATCCTCCCCATTTGAATTATGTGAGATCATTTTTTTTCCATAAGTGTTACTGTTTCAAATGTCATATCAAAGCACAAGACCACCAATATGTAAAAGGTGATGCAAAAGAAAGGCAGAAAAATATTCCTGCTGGGAGTACTCTCATCATTATACTCAGAATTATTATTACTCTATTAATCTGACATTTTTGTTTTTCTACTATGAAAAGTATACATATTGCCTGATAGTCCGGTTACCATCTTTCCAGATAATAGGCTGTTCTATTTATCTATGAAAGTATAATAAATATCATTGATAATTTTAGACAACTGCTCTTCATACTTGATGTCAGATGTTTTTTTTTTATAGTGGGAAGGAGAACGTCTGTGAGGCTGGTGAGGAAATGACATTGAGAGGACAGAACAAGATGGATACACAGCATATACAGTCAGGCACAAACTACTGGCAGCAGATTGCAAGTGTACAGTAGACCACTGAGGTCTGGCAGCAGGTCGCTACACACTGCAGGCCACTGAATCACTGGCAGCAGGCCACAGTATTGTGCAATAAGGTCTTAGGTTCAAGCATACTAAACGCGGTGGTGGCATGGCCTATGAAATGTTGTCAGGATGGATGGGAAATATTCCGCAAGGTGGACCCTTCGAGATGGCATCAAGCAGCCAGCGCTGACTGTATGTACGCGCAAAACCACCAGATTAAAATTGCAGTCTTGACATTTGAAGGCCAAAGGAGGAAAAATGTCAGTCCCCAAAGCAGGGAGTGTGTGTGTGTGTGGCAGGGCGTAATCGCATTATCAGGAGTCAGTGCGTGATTTGCAGTCGCCACACGGTGCAGGTCGTGCCAGCAGACATGGGTTAATCATGTAAAATAGTGGTGTTCGGGATGAGTGATGGCTTTGTTATTTCCAGCTGGCGTATTTCGTGGTGGGTAACCGAGGGGGAGCTGCCAACGATCGCGGCCACCCAGGGCTCCTTCGGGTCTCACTCCACCTTTTGATAGGCCTCGTTCGCTCACAAGGAACAACGCTGCCTTTGGGACGAACCTTGATATCGCTTCACATGGACATTCTGCAGCACGACAGATGTTGTGTCATGTTGCGTGTGTGACGTTAATCATGTCCGTCTGTGTTCCCACCTTCATGTGTCAGTATTTTGAGCCAGACTCCTTTTTAACTTGTATCATTCATCTGATTTACTAATCTGGACCATGTCTTAAATTTGGGTGACATGATGGTATTGGTGCTGTGAGAAGCTATTGTTTTTTGTAATCTACACAAGATACTGTTGGCCAGTGTATTAAAAGATTCATATTCAATGTTGAAATGCAATGGGTATTAAAATCTTTAGGTCTTTGACAGCTGTTTTAACATCTTTAAGTAAATTTAAGCCACTACAATATCCAAGAAGATCTACAATATCATAGCTATGGAAGGATCATTGGTGAGAAGTAACATCTCATTTTTTTTATAATTGCATCATTTCTTTATTTCTGTTGTCCTCAAGCCTGCAAAGAAATCTTATAAACCACTCATGATGCAAAAGTTATTCAGCTTTATTTACCCATTTTGATGACTATCAAACCAACCCTATGAAGTTCCTTTTGAGGAATGTGCGGTGACCATTTTTTCTCAGCCTTTGGAAATAGAACAATGTAATAGAGTTTTCTGCCTTAATAACCTATTCAAGGTCAACACACCTTTTTCTTCGATCGGTCTGCTCTATTCTTCACTTCCCGTGAGAGTCAGATCTTAAAGGGTAATTACCACAACCTGAAGTTTGTCATCGATAAGTCTTGCAGGACAATCTTCAGGGCATGACAGAGCAAGTCACTCATTAAGAGGATTAATAGTTTTCTGCAGAGACCCGCCTTTTTAAAGAGTCAGTCAAAGAGATTAAGTCTGCATACATTTAGAATATTCAGCAGGTATCGGCAGCATCTGTTTACTGTACCTCATGGGGTTGTCAACACCATCAATGATTTTATGCAGGAAGAAGCAATGAGTTTGTTGATGAGGTAACAAATGAAGCCAAGAATTGTCTCAATAATGAGGACTGACATTTTATTCTCTATGTTTTGTACCATTTTTTTCCTCACATGGTATCCTGGTGTAATAGCTCTTCCTGAACCCCATGGATGGAATATCCTATAATCAGTACTGTTCCTTGGCAAAAGGCATTAGGGAGGTTCTGCCCAACTCCGCAGTCAGAGTCTAGCTGAGCTCGTTGCCCGTCGGTAACCAAGGGGAAGCTGCCAACATGTGCAGCCACCCGGGCCCCCGAGCTCTTGGCGCCTTTGATTCTCGTTAAGAGAAGAATGCAAATTTTCAGTTTGCAGAGACTTTAAAGTAGCCAGCATTCTGTAAATGTGTAATTTTACAGAAGCCCGAAGATGTGGAGATGTTCCTGTTCAGACTTTAAAGTAACCAGATGCCTTGAAAAATGTCAGCTTTGACAACACATACTGTTTCTGGTAATAACAACACATACTGGTTATAACAACACATACTGTTTCTGGTTGTAACAGTATTTTCTATATTTTTAAAGCTAAACCTTGATCTTGACAAAGTCCTTTTATTAAGAACTCTGCAAACATGACTTTGATCCATTTCCTCATAATGGGGTAGTGAAGACATATTTTGAAAGTTTTGATTTTCGCCTAGAAATGTCATTCTCAGAAATGGTTTCCAGTGTCCTGCCCGTGTACTTTGCTTGCTATAAACTGTGTTATGTTGGTTTTGAACAAGTTGGGCTCAACGGGTAATATTGTAAATGTCATATATAAAAGATATGTCCATTCTTTCTATTCTTTTTGCTGCGTGCTTCCTGAAGCCTAACAGAGACTCTGTCGTGATCTGCAAGCAGCAGTTCGAAATCTGTTCGAAATTTGTTCATTAATGGTAAATAATGAGCACCGTGTGTTTAATGCTACAAGCCCAGTAAAAAGACATCAGAAGCACAAGATGGTGACCTGCCACATAAAAGCATCGCTCAGTGGAAGAAGAAGCTTTCGTCTCTGGTTGCACCTTTATCTCCTCTCCGTTAGAGCTGTGCCACGCTGTGAACGTCAGACAGAGGACCATTAAAGGAAAAGAAGAAAAGTTCCCTAATTTTTTTCAACCTCTTTCACACTGATTTAATGTTTCTATGCCGTGGGTGTCAGTTGTGTACTACATGAAGCTTTAACCAGTGGCTATGAGCCTGCCATGACTGAACCACTCAAATATTCAGCTGTTACATAAGGCCACTCAAATCGTGTGTGTGAAATTGTATTGACAGAATGTGTGTAGGTACTTCTCAAAACGACATTTTTTTTTTTTTTTGCAAGCTGTTTTTCTAAGCTGATCACTGGACAAGAGGACAGAAAAATGACTAGAAATGTCTAGCAAAATGCGCTAGAACCTCGTCTCATCCTGCTGTACTGGAGGCTTGTCTTGTCCTGTTCTGCCTCCCTCCTGACTACCTTCATCCTGTTTTCTTTTCAGGCAAGACCAGAAGCAAAGGATTCTGGGAGCTATTTTTGTAGATGACAAATGGAGTACGGGTACAACTTTGTTGAGGTTTGGGACCATGTGCAACTCAAAAATCCAAGGGTGTGGGGATTTAGAAACATCAAATCACATCACATGATCAGCCATGAGCAAATCTGACAGAAATCAGAACATTAACTAAATATTAACAGTCCAAAAATTAGATTCTCCAAAAAAAAAACCGCAAAGCTATTTTTTACTAGTAAGAGAATCACTTTATGAAATTTATTTACATAGATGGATAAGGCATTAGTTTTAAAATACATGTTAAGTGCTGATAAGTGATTAACCCAACGTTTTCTGCATATTGCAGGAATGAATGGAACATTACATGAATCCATGTCCATTAACATAATTACCATAAATGTAGATGGAACTAATAGAGATGGCGAGGATCTCTGCTGTTAAACTGCACCTATCATCAGTCTAATTTACTATTAACCAGCCTTACTTTGTAACTCCAACGCACAAGACAAGATGGAACTGATTTCAGAGTGGCTGCCTTGCTTATGAGTAAAGTGGTTAATGCAATCCTAAAAGTGTATAAGAGTGCGATGATGACTGTGTCGTTACACGGGTGTGGATTATATTAGCTGGCCCTGAGCTCAGCTCTTAACAGGTTGCACGTCTGTGCTGAAAGGACACGGACTACGGAAGTGTGCGTTGGCATTTGTTTGGGATAGTGTAAGGTAGAGGGATCGTTGTTCTCTCGTGCTTGGTAAATTCTTCTGACCACGTCGAGCCAGTCTTGAACACACGGACACGGTATGAAGAAAAACATTCAGTGATTACCAGTAACAGTAAACACATTCCCAGACGCTGAGATTTCTGTATTTCATTAACGAAAGGAAATAATAGGTCTTTAAATGTACTACTTGGCCTTTGCCAATAACTAACGATGAAGCACACAGCTGTGGAAGGACTGTTGTCCAATGTGTAAATGTTTAGAGCAACTCGCTTTCCGCTAAACCATCTTTACCACTGTTAAGACGGCCTTTTCACCATCCCCCCAGCCTTCAACGCTATTAATTTAACGGGGTGCTCCTCACGTCTCCTCCGTGACCTTAGCATGCGCTATGGTCAGACTTTCATAATGTTTTCGTGCTTTTAGTAATCGATGTTTTTGTTGGTTTTGCTTTTGTTTTTCACCCAGATCTTGTAATTGGATCTACACGGCCAGCACACATTAAACTACATGATCAGACAGGGACATGCCTATCATTTTCCCTAATGCCCAGAAGTGATTAGCAGTCATTAGCATCACTAGTTCCTTTTGCTAAAGATAATGTTACTAATACTGTATTTTCCACAGTTTACTTTGCATTAATACATTATGTATATATTATATACATAATGTATTAATACAATAAATATATTCATATTGAATATTTTTGATGTGAACTATTGCAGAGATATATAACTTATAAAGTCGAATGTCAGTTATTGTATATATCCAGCCAAAAAATGTTATATGGATTTATTGTGAATGTAGAGTTCTAGCCTACTGAATTTTTACTGTGTTTTAATTATTGACCAACAGAGCACTACATTTTCCTCTCTTAAATATTGTGAGGCTTGTGCATTTCGGGATTTAGGCAATGATGCCCTCTTGTGGATATCACCCACATGTACATGGCGCGTTATTTCAAACTAACCCATTTTTACCCATTTTGCTCGTTAGGCGATTAGTCGCAAATGCTGTTTTATATGCACTCGTCTGAAAGCTAAGCACTGACTTCGGAATGTAGCCATGTTGGGACAGTTTCCAAATATTTACCTAACTTCTCCGTCTTTCTGGAGACGGAGAAAGATTAAGAAATACCGTCTACTCTATTGTTAAACTCGTTATGGAAACTATTACAATCACGTACACACGGGGAAATCTACGATGTTACGTTGGAGACGGTCGGTTTCCAGTCACGTGATAAAGGTCGACACGCTATAGGTGGATTCCTTTAGCCGGTGGTTTGCGATTCGGGAGAAGATGGCGACGCGTGGAGGTTTTCAGCAAGCGGCATCTGGAGGTGCAGGTGGCGGCGGAGGTGGTGGAGCTGGTATGGGACCGGGACCACCGGTGCCGGGTGGGGGGCCAGGCATGGGACCGGGAACGCCGTCGGGAAGGATGGGACCAACGGGCGCGCAGAATCACATGTACCGTTCCCCGATGCCAGGGCCTGGTTACCCGGTAAGACCGAGAACAAAGGATAGGCGGGTCATAATGGGATGTAACTCCAAGCTAGCTAGTTAGCCATCATGGTAGTCGGCAAGCTGTTATGCCCGGTGGATTTCCTTTAAGTTGGGACTTTCATGCACATGCCTCTGCTTAAATGCAACCAATCGCTCTTATCGAAAGCAAAGTAAAATGTGACCCACAGAGTAAAAGAACAAAGTAGCTATGTGCTGTGCACCCAAATACTAGTTTTCCGTTATTAAAGTAAGCTAGCTAGCTAGCTACGCAGGCTACAGATTTTAGCGGGTTTCTTTGATGATGCATTGATAGCAAAGCTCCAGCTAGTGAAATATCTAGCTAAAACCGCTTAAGCACGGCGGCATACGTACTTCCTGAACTCTTGTAGGGTTTTTCTCATTAACCTTAGTTTGTTGGCTAGATAGCTCCGACGAAAGCTAGCTGGCTAGCTACCATTTATTTTTACGTGGCCTGCTTTGAGTAAATGTTGGGGACAGCTCGTTGAGCTAAAGCACCGGCTTTATTAGCCGCGCTTTTTTTGTCACTTTCGTTAGATTCTGATTTGCACTTAATTATTTTGTGGTTCTTTAGCTACCTAGTATATTTTATATATCCTGTGCAAAACAGAAAGCAGTCGTTCGACGCCCCTTAGCGTGGTAGCGAACGCCAGCTAGTTGGTTAACCTATATACTAAGTTAGCTAGCTGGCTAAATATCCAAATAGGCTAACCTAGCTAGAGTTTTGAACCAAGTAAACTAAGTCGTTAGCTAAACTTGCTAGCCACCTACTTTGTACCGACTACCACCCATATTCATATAAAAATGTTTGTAACCGGTGCACGTAAATATGGAAAGTATGTTGCAGTATAACAGACGGTGTCTTTAGCTAGGTACCGTTAGCTAGCTAGCAACCTTAGGACTTAACCTAAAATGATTAACTATGACTACCTGTCGCCTCAGCCATGGACAGCGTTGCTTGCTTTACTGGGTAACATGACTTTCCTGTGCTCAGCCCGAAAGAGCGAAGCAGTCCACGTTGACCACCGATCATTTATTTACACCTGTACACAATGCTCCCTTGTTTCGCTAACTAACCAAAAATACACGAATACAGAATGTACCACATGACATTTTGGCATTTTTACTTCTAATTTGTGAGATTTAGCGTTTCTAAAACGAGTATTATACCTTGCCAAAAATACTTCTGTCCTGCTGCCTCAGTGTGTATACTTTATAAGTCACTTTTACAGCATTTGGAAGAAGTTCTAGTCCAGAGCGAATTTCATATTATAAAACATCTGAGATACGAACGAAGAGGATGGCAATCAGTCGGTAATGTCTGATGTGTGGAAAATAGGTGCATCAATGCTGCCGCAAACGAAGCCTAGCAGAGCGCACAGGTGCTAATGCGTTTAGAAATGGTATTTCAGTAATCCCTCGTCCATTTTCTTGTCATTATTGATAAAAGTTGGCAGGCACGGGGGGGTGGGAGCAAATAGCTTTACAGGTTACTTTTACAACTGGATAGTGTTATTACCCAGCGTGAAGAGTTCTGCTATTGTATGAAAGGAAATTAGTCACCCTTTCTCTGCCATGTCTTCCACACCATCTCATCTGTCAGGGACATGCTTTCCTTTAAAGGAATGTTCTGCTCTTTCTTCTTGTGGCCTTGACAACTTCCCGAGAAGGTGTGCCTCTGCATCAGTGTGCTCAATGCAGCTCTTCGCTCAATTAGAACATGCAATTGTTCAGCCTGGGTCCCAAGGTTGAATGCAGATGCTATGAAAAGAGGCTTGAGGTCCAATGAATCATTTTTAAAATTTATATATATATTTTTTGGGGGACAGACTTCAGAAAAATAGAATTTCACTGAAAAGAAAATTAGAAATGCAACAGCATGCCCTTTCTAGTACAGCAGTAAAGGGTCGAAACGGTTTAGCCCTTTCTGTGCTCCGCAGCAGAATGGTAACGTTGCAGAGCTCTGCTCGGATGTGCACCTGTGAGCCAGGCTCTCCAGCCGCAGCTTGAAGGCTAGTCTCGCACACGTGCGTGGTTTGCTTGGCTGTCGTCGGGGTAGGGGCTGGAGGCATAACCAGGTGCGTCAGCCCTCTCTGCCTCATCGGGACAAGGGCACCGGTGGTGGCGCGCGAAAGCGTGACAGGCAGACGGACGGGTGCCAGTCGACTCTGCTTTGTTTTTGTTTTTTTTAACGTGGGTGCTTGCGTGTCGGTTCGTCGGACGGGCGCGCACATGCAGTCCGAGACACGGAGTCGATTGTTTGATTTCCTGGCGCATGGTTTGGTGAGTATAAATGATTCTTGATGAAATGTTCGTATGGGGCCCATTTGTTTTAAGGAGGAAGTGCTGTCACAGGTTTGGGCACACATAAATCCATGATGTCAAGTCACGTTCCACCTTTACATTCACTTGTCAATTAACTTGCCACGGTTTTGCATTAAACTTGTTAATACTGCTGTTTAAGAATGGATGGTCTTGTTTTTAGTTGTACATGCAGTGAAGGCTAAATGATTAGCTTGTATATCTGTACAAATCATTTACACAGTGCAACAGAAGTCATGTTGGTTTTGTTCTGCGACCTGTATTGCAGGCAACGTTTGCCTCTGAAAAACCTTTCTCGTCAGGATTCTCTCATTGATCAAATTGCCTGACCTTGACTTGAATTGCACCCAGACTCGAGTGCTATTTTCCTCCAGAGGGCAATGTCTGAATTAGTTGTTGAACCTTCCTGTCAGGTTTCTCATCATTCCTTAGCCTCTACTCCAGCTGCTGCGCTGCATCAGAATGTAGATCAGCTTTGTTGGTCTGGGCTGTTTGCTGGGGGTGGGGCTTATTTTTTTTAAGACTTCTTATATATAGTCATTGATTTACATGCGTCCTACTTCCTGTGGTGGTGATGAGGGAATCAATTACTCAATATAGTTTTCATTTCAGTTGGCTAAATATTTTCCATGTGGAGAAACGACTAATTGTTAATCCAGCTGTAAAAATGGTACATAGCTGAACACCATTCTCCAGCTACTAAACCTGTCTTCACCTTTCTTGGATGCCTTATTGTAGTATTTTTGGATTTTGTGAATCTCTGAATAAGATGCTTGTGAATCATGTAATGTACATTTAATAGAGCGGCTTTATCTGCATGAAAATGCCATGAGTGCTTCATATTTAGAGTATTGGCACAAATAATGCAAGTGTTTTTGTTTTTTCTCTGCCTGTATGGAAATTAAAATGACTTTGATGGTTCTCTGTACTTTTATAATGACTGATTTTGAGCATGGCTTAAGAAAATGAAAGCGGACCCCAAGATTAATCCAGACTAGAGGCTCACGAGAAGGATATCTTGCATTTACATTACATTACATAGCTGACTCGAGTAGCTGACCAACCAAACCTTCCTCCCATTGCAGAGGCCAGGGATGCCCCCAGCCAATCGGATGACTCCTCAGGGTCCATCCATGGGGCCCCCAGGATATGGGGCCAGCCCAGTGTCTCGCCCAGGCATGCCGGTCATGGATCCATCCCGCAAGAGGCCCGCTCCAGCTCAGATCCAGCAGGTCCAGCAGCAGAACCGTACCCAACAGTGAGTGTCTAGAAATGCTCACTGAAGAATTTGTCCTTGAGATTTAATTGTTTTTCTGTATCGTTCGAGTCTATCATTTAATTGCAGATTTTAAAGGGCTGTAAAAATGTTCGCCCCTCCTTCCCCTTTCTTTTAGTGCCAAGAAAAAAAAGATGGCAGATAAAATCCTACCTCAGAGAGTAAGTGGTCTTCAAAGTAACACATTTTTTCTTCACTGTGTACTGCCTGTTATGAAATGTTACTGCACAGTCCAGTTATCTTTAATGTAAGGTATTTTTCATGCATGTGTAACCCAGAATCTGTTGGCCTGTCTTTCGTGCTACCCTCGCCTCTTTGTTGCAGATCCGAGAGCTTGTCCCCGAGTCACAGGCTTACATGGATCTTTTAGCCTTTGAGAGAAAGCTGGACCAGACCATAATGCGCAAGAGGCTCGACATTCAGGAGGCACTAAAAAGGCCCATCAAGGTAAACGGGAACATTTGCTTTTGTTTTACGTCCCATTGCTTGACAGAGATGATATCCAGCAGCAGATGATGTCCTGGTGAGGACACCGTAGTTTATGTGCTGGGATTCTTTAGTATGCAGCAGAGCTGCTTGTCTGTTATACTTTAGGCCTTAAATATCATTTGATATTTGTTGTCTCTGTATTGGCCTTCGCAATACTGTACAATGCTCCATGTGAGCTAACAATACCCTTTTGTTATTTGGGGGGGGGGGTGAGTACCCTGACAAGTCTGATGTTCCAGACAAGTGTTCTGTGGGTGTTCAGAAGAATCCTGGCATTCACCCAATCCAGTTAAATTGTTTTGGGAGACCAAAACTTGTCCATCTTTAACTGTCGCTTCAAGGGTTACCCACCTTGCAGCTGTGTACCGCATGACCTTCAGCAGTGTAATCGCACTATAGCGCTTCAGTCCATGCTGGGCAGCGGTAATGTGTATGTGTCAAAGATAATCAATTGTGCACCTGGCAAGTAAGAGCAAATCTGAGAGGTGAATTAACACTGCAAGGACTCGTTCAGCGCACAAGCCTCTGGATATGGAGTCGTTGAGCACTGGCTGAAGTTAAATGGCTCTGGCTTGAGGTGGAATGTAATGGCAAAAATGGTGCTGGATGGTGTAGCTGTTTTATGTCTTTGCTCGTTTTTGTGTTACCCAGCAAAAGAGAAAGCTGCGTATTTTTATCTCCAACACTTTCAACCCTGCCAAGCCAGACGCAGAGGATGGTGAGGGGACCGTGGCTTCGTGGGAGCTCAGAGTGGAGGGCCGCCTGCTCGAGGATGTACGTGGAGACCCTGATTTCTCCTCATAAACCTCAAATATGTAAATGCACTGAATGATGGGTTTTTTGCTCATGCTTGTACTGAGCCACATTCCATCTGTATCCCATTCCATCGTTTTTGCAACTCATTTAACAATGATGCCAAAAAATACACTTGGCACACAAGCTACCCAGCCATTTTTAACAAACGTTTCAGAAAATTCAGGTAGATGACTTCTGCAGAAAGGGTCAACTTTCACCAAACTTTCCCAATCAATGAAAAAACAACTTTCTGGGAAACTAACAAGTATTTGACATGCTAAACAAGCGTATCCATTTTTGTACTAGGTCCCTAACAATTGCAGTCTTTAGGGCAGTACTTGCTCAGTGGGAGAGATGGTTTACTGGAAGTAAAATTACCTTGCATGTTCAAGCAAGTCGTGTGCTTTATGGTCAGGGGGACATATTTATACTGCTGCTATAAAAATGCTGGAGGAAAATTTATCCTAATTTGCATGGATAGTTTATCGAGTCTTGGGCGGCTGAAATTTCATTCCTGCATGCAAAACCATGCGTTTCAGACTGCTGTATCCAAATATGAGGCAACCAAGCAGAAGAGGAAGTTCTCTTCTTTCTTCAAGTCTTTAGTGATCGAGCTGGACAAGGATCTTTATGGCCCCGACAATCATCTGGTGGAGGTAAGGAACCGAGCGACACTCTCGCAAACCTCTTTCGAAACAAACGCCCGTTTCCGACGTAGCGACTTTGCTCGCCCTGACTAGTGGCACAGGACGCCCACGACGCAGGAGACGGACGGCTTCCAGGTGAAGAGGCCCGGAGACGTGGGCGTGCGCTGCACCGTGCTCCTGATGCTGGACTACCAGGTACCTCCCACCACTCCAATGCCACCTTCCACTTTGCTCGGGTGGCTGTGGACCCCCAAGCAACACGGTTATCAGCCACGTGGTGGATGCTGCATTTAGTCCCATGCCTTACCACAAGTCTCTTCCAGTTCTTAACCACCACTAGGTGTTGCCACATTACAGATTTGTAACTTTAGGGCTCCATATACCACCTTCAGGCCTGTCACTTTAGGGCTGTTTGGGCTCAAACCTTCGATTAAAGCATCCAGTACTGGCGGCCAGCTCATGCACTGTTGAGGGTGCGGGTGTGACAGGTTATTTCTCCACAGCCCCCCCAGTTCAAGTTGGACCCCAGGCTGGCACGCATGCTGGGCATCCACACCCAGACCAGACCAGTCATCATCCAGGCCCTGTGGCAATATGTCAAGACCCACAAGCTGCAGGACCCCCACGAGCGCGAGTTCATCAACTGTGACAAGTACCTCCAGCAGGTAGACACTTCCACCACCACCACTTTACCCTATAATCCCACATCTGCCCTGAGGCGGAAGGTTTTTTTTTTTTTTTTAATGCTGCTGATGATTCCCTGTAGATCTTTGAGACTCACAGGATGAAGTTCTCCGAGATCCCTCAGCGTCTTCACGCGCTGCTGATGCCTCCAGAGCCAATCATCATCAACCACGTCATAAGGTACAGGACCATTGTGACTTTCCCATTGGTTCTGCCTGTAAAACCTGCGCACCCATTGGTTCTGCCTGTAAAACGTGCGCTAAGCCCTCCTGTTCTTGACCCCAGCGTTGACCCCAATGACCAGAAGAAGACTGCCTGCTATGACATTGACGTGGAGGTGGACGACACGCTCAAGACCCAGATGAATTCCTTCCTGCTGTCCACTGCCAGTCAACAGGAGATCGCCGGCTTGGATAACAAGGTATGGAGAAAACGGATATTCACTCCCCATTACAGCATCTGTCATTCAGTTCCGGTCCCTGTGTAAAAGAGCCACTAGATGTAAATAAGATTAAGATTTTGTGTTTAATTATATATAAAAATAATGGCTTAAATACAGCATCAGAAATGCAATGGAATAAATGGTGCACTCAGCCTGAGAGAGAATGAATGAATGTGTTCATTGGCCCATTTTGTACCTGCATACCACCCGTCCTTCATCTCCGTTCTGTGGGCAAGCTACTGGAGTCCAGTTTTGTGGTCTAGTGTGTTGCAGGCCTGTCTCTGGAGAATAAGCGCCCTCTGCTGGCATGTGCAGGGATGAAAGTTGCGTTTAAGATTCCCTGTTATGAACCAGTCTGCCCCGGTTGTTGCCTAGCGACCTTTTGTTTCCTAGTGCTTCTAGTGGAATTTGCCTTTTGTGTGAACCTGGAGCCCAAACCAAAGCTGCGAATGGTTTTAGTATGCATGTCCTTCTGATCATTGTAATGTTTATTTACACACACCACCACCCCCCCCACCCACCCACCCACCCATTCTTTTCTCAAGCTTGGTCTCATGCGCACATAGATAGCTAAGGGAATAGCAGTTGAGCTATTGGTCATTTTAAGGACATTTGTTGCAGTACCCATGTAGGCTGTCATGTACCGGTTGGTAAATCATTAGCTAGTAGCACTCTTTTAAACCAGAGCTCCCAGTGTTGTGTGTACGCTGAGTAAACCCGCACAGTAGGAACACGACCCATTGTGCGAGTCACAGCCACAAGGGAAAAGGCTCTTTAGATGCAGCACCGTTTCAGATGTTTCCAATCCACAGTGAAGCCACTGCCTTTGATCTCTTTGACCTCACGCTCTCGTTCTGTCGCACTGTACTGACGTGATGCTGCATGGCCCACCATCCCATAAACCCAAAACAGACCGTGCCACTGATCTTTTCTGCCGGCCTGAAGCCAGAGTGCTCCTCCGGGTTTTGAATTGCCGTGAACAGCCCCAAGCTCCCAAGGACCTGGCCGAGAGTGCAGCCAGGGCGGGCGTCCCTCGCTCGGACTGTGGACGCTTTTTATTTATTTATTTATTTATTTATTTATTTGTTTATTTGTTTAGCCTGTTCTGCTCCAGCACAGCAGGAGAGCACCTCTCTCTGTGGAGCACGCAGGAAGGCCGTACACCACCTTCCTTCCCCGCTCGCACGCATTAAAGTCCGGACCGTCTTCCGCCGGCGAGCTTTGGAATGCTTTCAGTTGCACAATGGAAGTTGGACAGAGAAGAAAGTGTCATAGGAAAGTCTCCCATATCAGAAATACTTCACCGGGCCTAATGGTGGTATATTGGAAGCACCAGTGGCTGTAGGCAAGATGCAGCCTCATGCTCATATTGATGATTTGGCCCATTCAGCATTTTATTGCTACGTTTTGACTTGATTGCATCTTTTTTTTTGGCCCTGTTACGAAAATTAACCTCTTAGTGGGTGCACTTTATACTTTTGATTCCATTGCGAACAACCATTATGAAGTTTTACACTGCTAAACTAAGGTTTATGGGCTTGAGATTCTGGGAAAAGGCTTTAATACAAAGTAAACATAGTTTAAAGTTCAATTACTTGTTTTGTTCATGTGGATACGCTCTCCACCCTTTCCCCCTTCTATATAGCAGTAATGGAGGGTTTCTTGAGTGCCGTTTGCTGTAATGGAAACTAACATTTTGTCCACTTTTAACTTATTTTAAGCCTATTTACTCCATGTTCTCATCCCCCTTTATCACTGGTGGACTTATCTGCAGTTATTTGCTGCCAGTCTTTATCCTTTGAAATATTTACCACGTATTTACTGTTTACTTTTGAAATCCTTTTCAGAGATGGTTGTACTGTGAATCCTTTGATCTATTGACTTGAACAATGGTGACCTTTCGATCCCTTTAGATACATGAGACCATTGAGACCATCAATCAGCTGAAGACCCAGAGGGAGTTCATGCTGAGCTTCGCCCGTGACCCTCAAGGCTTCATCAACGACTGGCTCCAGTCCCAGTGCAGGGACCTGAAGGCAAGCCCACAGAATCACCGTGTCTGAAATGCATAGCCGTGAACCTCCTGGTTCTTGGAAGTGCTACGTCGGGGAGGGTGGAGGAGTCTCCTTGGTCTGCTTTCTGACCAGTTCCCAGAGTACTTACAAACCATCCACAGCATTATTTGTTAATTGTTGGAGCTATTTGGGTTGAATGGCTTAAAACCACATTGCTAGCTCAGGCAGACACCTTTCGTGAACACCTTGGTATTGGGTCGGTGTTCTAGCCACAAAAAGAAAATGAACCCCAGATAGGTTTGTGGTTGGTGGGGGGGATATGCTGGGCCGGTTGGTATAGTTCACATCTGGTCCTAAAAAAATTAGATGATGCTGTTGTTGGGAATTTCCTAGTCCTGATTTAGCAGCACTACACACAAACACAAAAAAGAATCCATAACCGTGGCGACATGGTACAGTATATTTGGGGGGCGCTCATGGCCAAAGAATCTGATCGAGTTTGAGTTTCAATCTGATGGCTTAAGAGTAGCGAGGGATTGGTTAACCTTCTCCCAAGGATTTCGTCAGTGCTCATGGCATGTTCTTTACACGGCTGATTCTTGGTGGTGGGCCAGTTCCTGACTGACTGAACTTCTAATGGGAGGGGGATGGGACAGGCGATGTGCTTCAGTGATTCATGGGCAAAGGTTGCTGATGTTTTCACACTCCCACAAAAGAGCAGATGTTAAAGGAGGTAAAAGTGCATCTGGAGGCCTTCCATGCCCACATTGTGACGGTGTTTTTCGAACGGCTTGCTTGTATCCAAGAACTGAATTTTGCAACCCAAAAAAAAAAAAAATCATTCTAGCATTGATGTAATGTTGCTAAAGATTGAAAGACAATTTCTGGGCTCATCTTTGTATGCGAGACCATGAAGTTTTACTTTCCCTGTGTAGACAATGACTGATGTGGTAGGAAACCCAGAAGAAGAGAGAAGGGCAGAGTTCTACTTCCAACCATGGGCTCAAGAAGCTGTGTGCCGCTATTTCTACTCGAAGGTACTGCCCACCCCAACCGTGCACCATGTGGCCCTGCTCTACCCTCTAGTAGCAGGGATCTTGTTTGAATGAAACTGTTTGTGGCACTTTGAAGCGCAGAACTTAGTAACTTGGTAGTCGTATTAGTAAATAGCCAATAAACGATTTTCTAGTTGAACCTGTAGTCTATAATGTGATTAATTCGGTTTGTCCACATGGTCCAGGTGCAGCAGAGAAGGCAGGAGCTGGAGCAAGCGCTGGGCATCAGGAACACATAAGCAGGAAATGGACACCCAGAAAGAATCGAGAGCAGAGAGAAGACTCCCGGCTAGCAAGGCATGGCCTGTCGCAGCCAGGCTGGGCCGCCATCTTTGCTTACAGATCGGTGACATTTAATCTCCAGTTTATTTGCCAGCACTCCCAATGCAGCTAGACAGGAGGCCGGCTGACCTCCTCTGACTTAACAGGCATGATTTTTGATTGGTTTGATGCCACTCACCTAACAGCCCATTGAATTGACCTCGTCTCCCTTTCTGCACCTTGTCCTCTTGAGCCCTTCTGAGTAGAGAGAAAACTGCTGCCGTCACCCTTTTAAATAGTTATAATGAAAGCCAGTCCGAAATTTTGCAGTGACTGATGCGAATATAAAATGAACTCCATCACCGTTTCCCTCACAAGCTTGTATCAAAAGTAATGACGCTCGGTTGTATTTGTTAGTCTGATAGGATGCATGTTTTAATTTAAAAAAATTAAATAAAGACCATTGTAATCTGAGAACTCTAATTGCTGAGCTTGTGCTGGGGTTGACGGTATCCTGTGGTATTGAGAGCCAGTGGGAACGGCAGTGTCCTGAAGTGCTGAACAGCTCAGTGGCACTCGGAAGCTTAGGGTTCACATGCAGAAAGAGTTTTTAGTGGGAATAGTGACCAGGCCAGGTGGGGGTATCCACACCTGGACCATCAGAGACCTATGTGGAGAGTATGGCTATGTTACCTTTCCTTGTAGCATAAGATGAATGTCATCGAAGGTGTTAACAGTAAGTCTTGGTTTTTGTGTTTTTGTTTTGGTTTTGTTAGTACACCCCTCATGACTGACTTTCCTTTTCTGTTACTGTATTGTACCAAGGTTTATCTTGCTTATTTAAAAAAGAAAAGTTAATGTTTCCTTTTGTGAGCAGGTGCTGCATAGATTCTAGTTGGTTTCAAAAGTGTTGAATGACCTAAAGAAAACTAATGAATATTTTGTGGGGGCCATTTGTATCTTAATTTTTTTTTCTGCAGAGGGTAGATATGTCTTGGATATTTTTATCATAATATGGAATACATTAAGATTAGGTAGTGGTAGAGTGATTTAAAGTAATTAAGTAGTTAGTACTCTACAAAGCTATGAAATCGTAAACCGAAGTTTATTGCTAGTTGATTGGCATTAAGGACTTCATTTGTCGATATGAATCGCCACCATTATGGTTATTACTGTCCATGCTCAGGTAACTTGCTCACTATACGTTTCCAAAGTTCTCACCGTTTCTCGGTTATTCCACAAATTAGTACATCCGTAACCGTATACCTACTCGTGCATAAAGGACTCTCGAGCCCGTAACGGTTGCCTCTGTGGTGTAATCATATCTTGGCATTTTAAGCTTTGCTAAATTTATAGGCTATTTCTGTCTGAAATTGGCTGATCGCTGGACATGTGTAAGATCGAAATATTCTCGGTGAATGAACTTAACACTGTATGCATTTGTCCATTTTAACGTCATTAAAGCTTTGCGAGTTGTCCCCCCCCCCCCTTTTTTGGACCAAAAGTGTTCAATTTGTCAACCCTTATAATAAAAATATCTTGTATTGATACGTTGTCGTTTGTCATTAGTTTGATTCAGTTCACTACTTCTAAGGTTTGGGTATAGTCCTGTTTCAACTCATTTGCATTTACGTCCTGCGTGAGAGTGATTTGTCGGAAATAGGATGAACGAAATCGTTTTTGGTTTAAAGTGTAAAAACGTTAAGTGCTCTTTTGTTGTATGTTTTACTTTCTTAAATATTATGAAAGGCGTTAAAATTCGGGGTACGATAAATCGGCGAACAGAAAGGGGCGTTAACAATTGCGGTTACCACCCATGTGGACTATAAATAAGTCATGACTCCAACCGCACTGCTGGTCCCTGATCAGGAACCCCACTGCCACCACGAAATAACCTTAGAAACTTCGTATATAACTAATGGCAGCGAAAAAGGTCTGTATTATCGGGTCTGGCAACTGGTAAGTTGAACATCGTTACTGCGTCTTGTCTGTTTCTTCCGCGGTGACGACAGCTCTATTTTAAGCTGCGCAATTGATACCGGCTCACTATAAGCTTTAATTTGGGGATATGATAATGGAAGCAGCACTTCTGCAGGTTCTCGACAGACTGCCGTTATTGAAGTGTCTGGAATATCATCTAAAACGTTATTTAAAGGCCAGCTAAATTGCGTTATGCGCGTTATGCTGCTAGACTTGGATACTGCGTGGTAGTTTATTAGAGGAGGATAGTTAAAATAAGGCTGTTGTAGTACAAATGTGAGGTTTAAATATCGTCTTGTAACTGATTAGTGTTTCCTGTTACGTCATATGCAAGCTCAATGCATACATATGACAGTAAATTTGTCTAGTAAGGGCCTAATGTGAAAAATGCCGAGTAAGCGCTTCGCCGGCACGAGACGAGACTGAGCTATGTCAGAATCACGTTTCTCATTCTCACCCCGCTTTAGCCTCCAATCATCCCGACAGAACTGCAACTCGGCCAGTTATGTAAATAGAAGCGTGATCCCTGCAGACCGTGACTTCAGAAGTATGATGTTTACTCCGTCATACCACGCAGCTTCAAAACATTGCTGCTGGCCTTTTGGTGACTGAACCTTGGTCTAGCTTGACCGATCTGACATTTCACTTAAAAGTATGAACGATTTTTTTGAGTAAAATCAGTAAAATGTAGAATGGACAGGCATTGTGACTATGATCTGTAGACCCTGTACGTTGCATTGAAGACTCACATTTTGGAGTCTAGTATTTCTTATATTTGCTATTTCTAAAAATATTTTGTAATTTCCAATCTTGAATTGCTATAAGCAAATAATTTCGAACATTCGTCCTGCTATGTGGGATTTTGTTCAGATGTAGAACATTTAGAAATGGACATATTAAGCTCATGCTTATTGACATGATAAACCTGTTAACTGTCTATAGTTTATAGATTGTGAGGTCGTTATTGTTGTTTGTTTTTTGGTGGGGGGGGGGTGTTGTTATTAATGGAGTATGAAAATATAGAGGAATCTGACATCATGAGTGAGCATTTGTCATAGTCTGTCATCATTCAGGCTAGATTGGAACTTGCATGAACCAAAATTAAACTTGCCAAGAGTACGAAGTTGCCGTGGTTACTGTATCTACTGTACTGTAGAATCAGGCTTCATTTTTTCTGCGATGCCTTCATGTTATGCAGGATAATAATTGTTCACCTTGGTGAATGTATGTAGAAAGGCAGAAACCACGTCAGTAACGTGGGTGCACTTTTCTGTATGTTAACAACTTGAGGCATGTTACCTTGTAGATTCCCGTATCCATAAGGAAGGAAGTGAGAGGGCACACTGTGTTTCAGATACACACACACTGCAAATACAGCAGGTGAACTACAAGATGCTTCTCCACTGAATTGTCTATCATGATTCAAAGCAGCAACACAGTCAAATGAGTCCCTCAGGCAGACCTAAGCTTTACATGGTTTAGTGCTGCTCTGATACACCTGATTCAAGTCATCAAATATTGTCATGCTGTTCTTACTCTGAATCATGTGGAATGCATATGGGGGAAACCCTAGACTGTGGAGCACTCCGTGCTTCTGAGATTTAAGGTATTTAGAGTATTTTTGTGCTTGTTTCTGGTACTGGAATAACAGCTGAAAATCTTGTTCTAAGTGTAGTGTTTTATTGCTAGTTTACAGGACAGCATTATGAACGCAGAATCTGTTAGTTCCTCACAGTCACTTTAGCTCAAATGTATATTTGAATGTACAGTCTCTCACCTTCGTTATGGCGTTGCACAGACTTCCTTGTTTGAACTGACACTTGGTTCTCGTCATCCCTGAGCACCCGTTAGCATGCCTGCTAGCGTGCTGCCTCTGTACAGGACTCTGTAATTTGACTGACATTGTATGCGGTTAACTGTGAAGGCACAGAAGTCCTCTGAGATTTCAACACTGATGGCTATTAATGCTTACAGACTGTACTGAACTCACCCAAGTGACATCTAAGCACATCAGTTCAATTCAGTGTGAAAGCTATCCAGTAGTCTGATTGACAGATTTTCTAAAATCTGTTGTTAGGGCCACCCAGTATATCAGTGATCTAGCACAGACATGTCAGTTATTCCCCATTTATCTTCCTCACTGAATAGTGACAAAGCAGAATTGCTTATAATGAACTACACTTCAGTAGTGTAATGATTTGTCTGTAATTGAGAATGGAAACTGTTCTTTCAGATGTTATATAGATCAACTCTCCTTCATTCCACAGGGGGTCTGCCATTGCCAAAATAGTGGGAGCCAATGCATCCAAGTACAGCACATTCAACGACACCGTGAACATGTGGGTGTTTGAGGAGCTGGTGAACGGACGCAAGCTCACCGAAATCATCAATACCGAGCATGAGAACGTCAAATACCTCCCGGGGCACAAGCTGCCTCCCAATGTGGTACGACAGTAGCACATCTGCTTCTTTAAAGTTCTGTTCACCAGCTACCCATAGTGCTGAGCTCCATACACTCCATGCTTCACCAGCTACCCATAATACTGAGCTCCATACACTCCATGCTTGCATATTGAACTCCAACTCAATGGAACTCCTCCTGTCTCTTACTTCATCTGTGTGAAGCAATACAATCGGACAGATCTTAGTGAAACTGGAGATCAGGATAAACTTCAGAATAAATGTGGACCACGGCAGAGTCTTGTTCGAATGACCAATGGGAATATGTCCAAGGAGTTTTCTCTTCTGCTACCAGTTCAGTATGAAAAACATGGAGTTTTTGTATCATGGACTCGTAAGACCTGTGAATTTTCTAAAGGAAGTGTGCCACAACCTCCTCCTCAAGCATTTGAAATTATTCATTTTCCAGGCTCATACCTTGTTGTTGTGAAATAGCTGACAGCAGCTTTAAATATTGTTTTGTCTGTAAGCAGATAAAATACAGGGTATATTATGTTTCATGCTTAGCCATGAAATGAGAAATATGCTTCCAGTACAGAATTCCAATTAAAATAGTGTAAGTCCTTCTTCCACATAAACTACATTTTTCAGGACAGTTGCTGGTCTCAATAATGGTGAAAGATTCAGCATAATATTGAGCAATGTTGTTTGGTGTGGTGATTAATCATGGAAAATCTAAATAGGAATGTCATGCAAAAAGCAGTGTTTAAGTACTTTTTTTTTAGAAAGGAAACTAACTTGTCCCTCACCTACTCCTCCCTAATACTTATAACTCCTGTCTATATTCTCCTGTCAACATTAGACCACTGCTGCCTGGGATTAACAACTTTCTCTATTTGTGAAATTGTTGTGTTGTTTTGTTCAGGTGGCTGTTCCAGATCTAGTGGAAGCAGTGAAAGGAGCAGATGTTCTTATCTTTGTGATCCCCCACCAGTTTGTAAACAAAACCTGTGAAACAATCAAAGGGCACATCAAGAAGGATGCGGTAGGAATGTCCCTAATCAAGGCAAGTCTTTGTGTGTCATTCAAAAGTGTTTTAAACCATGACTTCTTTAATATCGTGTTTAAAGATGCATAAAGATGCGGGTAGTGTTTACAATAATTGTAATTTGGCAGTGTGTTTAGGTTTACTAAAACAGTTATGGGGTTATTTCATGAACCAATGATTTCTTAATCCTTCTTAATGACCATTAATCCTTCTGGCACTGTTGTATAAGTCATTTTACTAAACAAGAATCTCTCTTACTCAAATTCCCCACTTGGTCACATAGTAAATTCCTGTATATGTGTGTGTGATGACTGTTGTCTGAGGCAGGGTGTGGATGAGGGCCCGGATGGACTCAAGCTTATTTCCGAAGTGATCAAGGACAAACTGGGCATCACTATGACTGTGCTAATGGGGGCCAACCTGGCCAACGAAGTAGCCGCAGAGAAATTCTGTGAAACCACCATTGGTATGTGGCCAGTAAATATTGTCATTTTTCAGCCTTATAGTAATATGATTGCTATTGGCTTTCTTGCATAATTTAAGTGAGTTAGTCAGTAGCAGAAGTACAGTATGATAAGGGTTTGTCCAGACAGCATTTTATTAGTATGTAATCAGTGAATTTGGTCCTGGGAGCCTTGTCAGTATGTCGATCCATTTAGGCTGCAAAAGCAAGGAACACGGGCCCCTGCTGAAGGAACTCATGCAGACCACAAACTTCCGGGTTACAGTCGTAGAGGAGGCGGATGTCGTAGAGATCTGTGGAGCTTTGAAGGTGATCACTCGTCGGTCATTCACGTTCAAGGGAGCACTGGCAAAACCATCAGTTCGTTAACTGATTGACGGAGAGTTTTGATGGACAAACTGCCAGAAAATAACATGGAAAAAACACATTCAGATATGAAATTCTTGCTATATTTCACTTGGTCATGTTGTGATCTGCCATTACAAATTGTTCATATTTGCAGTTCGAGTCACAGAGAGAGGTCTCTCGTTTTTATTTTTTTATTTTTTTGTCTAGAACATTGTGGCGGTCGGTGCGGGTTTCTGCGACGGCCTGGGCTTCGGCGACAACACCAAGGCGGCGGTGATCCGTCTGGGGCTGATGGAGATGATCGCCTTCGCGCGCATCTTCTGCACGGCCGGGCCCGTCTCACCTGCCACCTTCCTGGAGAGCTGTGGGGTGGCCGATCTCATCACCACCTGCTATGGCGGACGCAATCGCAGGATCGGCGAGGCTTTCGCCAAGACGGGCAAGGTCAGTAGGTCGGGGTGGGCAGGCGGGAGGGCGAGCGCACCCCCTCACTTTCGCTTGCTTGCTTGCTTGTCCAAGTTTTTTGTTTGTCTGTATGTTTGTTTGTTTGTTTTTTCTCTGATGGAAAGTTTGTGCTCTCTCTCCGCCCTCAGACGATTGAGGAGCTGGAGAAAGAGATGCTGAACGGTCAGAAGCTCCAGGGTCCAGCCACAGCAGCCGAAGTGAACCACATCCTTAAGCACAAAAACCTCGTTGATAAGTAAGTGGCCACAGCACGTAGTGCACCTTTGTGGCAGACACAAGAAAGGAGGCTGAAGTATCTTGCATCATAATGCAACACCTGGCAACCCTACTGCAGATCCACCATGCTGCATTGTTGAGATCTAAAGCACCTTATGTACCTAATTTAAGGTGGATCTTGATGACAGAAGATGGACATCCCTTCCTTAAATATTTGTAATGAGCATGCAAATCAAGAACTTTGTCTTACACATGTCTTCTGTTTAATGTTTCCCCCAGGTTTCCGCTGTTCAATGCAGTGTATCAGATCTGCTTCCAGGGTCATCCAGTAAATGAGTTCATCAGTTGTTTGCAGAATCACCCAGAACATATGTAACTTGAAGGCAGTTTGAGGCAAGATATGGTTGACATAGCTAGAAGATTACCCACTAAAACTTAGATGGAGATTAAAGGGCTGTAATATAATGTTTTACTCATGTCAAAGGTTCAAGGAAAGAAGAGACTGCTTTGCCGGAGGGGGATGGAACTACGGCTGAGCTGGGGATTCCTTCACCAAAACAACGTTTCAAAAGTGCTGTCATTGTCATGGCCTCTCTGCCAAAAAGCCTTACCATGTTATTAACCTCAAAAAATGGAATGTTCTGCCTCTTCAGGATGAAGGTTAAAGATGTTTTATAGACCTGAATCAATGTGCTATGTAAAGGATTTGTGTTGGAGATGAGTTCCAACTGTCTTGCACAGCTAGTGTCCTGAGAGTAGGCTGTTTTGTAACACTGGTCTATGTGGTAACAGAATCTTATGGACTGTGGCAACTGAGAGTAAAAAGTGCCTTAAAATGCTTGAGACTTAACTCTCAATCATGTCTAGACACTTTATCTTCTGTTAAACAGAAAAAGCACAAATAACTAAAACTGAGTACATGTACCATGGCAATGAGTGTGCAGTGTGTTTTATATTCTCTTTTCAGATTAACTGGCTTTTATTCACAATTTATGGTTCTAGATATAATATTCTGTTAAGAAAATGTCAATTTGAGTTCAGTTGTTAAAAAAAAAACTTCTCAAGTCTTATCTTTATTACTTTATATACTTTATATTTGCTTAAGTTTACTGTTTAGTACGACTTCAGTGTGAACTGTCAGTTAGTTGATTGCAATTGTCGATATGGAAAATAATGTTTGAAGCAAAGCAAACTGCATGTCACTCCTTTAGTCCTGTATGAATCTTTGACTCTGTGAGCATTTACTGTACTATGGGGGTTGCATTTAGCCACACACTTCAGGCATGAAATATGACTCTCCTTCAGAAGCCCCGGGCTGCCACTCTAACCTTTTTACCTTTTACCACTTCCAAGATTTCATCCTTTGACCTTTAGTAGACAGCTAATGCCTCACATCCCAACAAGATACTGCTCTGGGTACTGAAGTCTTTTATGCAGGTTTTCGCACCACTGACTGCTACACATTAATCTGGGGGAATCCAAAGTACTATGCAAATAATCATTATGGTGGAAGCTTTATTTTTGTTATATGCTTGAGAGGGGGATCATGTCCATCTGTTGGTTTTCAGTAGTTTTCAGTGTTATTTTCAGTAGTTTGTGTTATTTTTCCACAGCAGTGCCACTGGAGGTTGTCGTTTTTGTCTTGTCATTGTTTATAAGGTTTGCAGATGCTCCTTCGACTAGTCCTTCTAGTCCACAGTCTGAAATATGGTTCATAAGTACTCAACATAGTTGAAGGTCTATTAATATTTCTCTGTGTCAGGCAAAGGTAGAGCTACTATATTTAGATTAGTGTAAAGAGTCAGAGGACAGAAGGTGACTATCATAGCAAAGTAAATCAGCTTTTTCCAGAGTGGTAGCCGACCATTTTTCGACTCAGAGATCAAAGAAATTACACAACGTCTATCTAAAGGCCACACACGTGTCATTTCAAACGACAAAGAGTAAAATGCCATGCAGTTGGGTAAGCGTCGGGGTCGTCGGATCAAACAAACGTGTACGATAATCAGTTAAACTGCTGTTCATAGCTTTGACCACAAAGTGGCATCGTTGACAAACAAACGTTATTAATACGATCACTCGAAATTTAAAGTTGTACTTGGTCCACAAATACAGATGAGTCTGGAGACTGGGTGGTTGTTTGTTTCACGTGGCGACATGTGTAAAGTACCGCTAAGCCACTTTTAACTAAGCCCTCAGGCAAAAACTATCAGGAAAAGAAGCACGCACCTGTACCCTGTACTTTGTGAACGGGAATTATTTATTCTACAACACTTTTCATGTGAAATCCGCGCCCTTTCAGCCCTGTAAAAATAAACAACCATTTATTACTGTTTGCGCGCAAGAAACGTCGCTCTTCTAGAGCCACAGGCAGGCTTGTAAAAACGCTTGCTAGATAAGAGTTGTGCACTTTTATAAGGTTTGCCCGTATATCTACTGTGCAGATACATAACTTACATTTGGCAGCAATGCAGCCTGCATAAACACTGACAAATATTAACATTGTTGTCAATAATGAGCTCAAATGAACAATTTGCCAATATAAATGTAACCAAGATAAACCAGTAAAATGTCATTTTTATTTAATAGTAAGCATACATTAAATTAACAATTTACAAACATTTAAATGCCAGCTTGCAGTCACCAGAGAACACATTTAACCAAGATCCAATTTTTCAAGAAATACATGATTACGTTTTGTTGAATATAACCATACTTTCTATATAGTGCGTACCAGATCCTCGCTGCAAACTGTATCAAGGAGGAACTTATTTCGGATGCCAGTCATTGTTTAGGCGAATTAAATAACCACGTAGGCACGACAGGGCGTGAATGCATGCTGTCAGTCACGAATGTTTACACCGTTAATAATAACCGCAACCAATCAGATTAATTTAAAACTACTAGTTTTCTCAAATCAAGGCGGAGACTTGCAGCTAATAGGTTAAAAAGAACGGAAACTTTGTTCTCCAGGTTCCAGCCTTATACGGTCCAAATGCCAACCGGCTGCATTAATATTGATTAGATACGAACGCTAGATTGCATTGTAAAATAAAAACCAGCACACACTTTATTAACGTTAAATCAGATACCTTTTCTAAAATAATAGCTAGATAGCTTATTTGTGATTTCCAGCTTTGTCCGACAAAATGCTAACCACCGATTATTCTACTACGGAGGTGGAGTTAATCAAGCCGTCATCCTAGCGCCCTCGTGGGTGTGGAAACAGTTCAATGGTGGTTAACCTCGTACACGTTGCTGTACACAGAAAAGGGGCGGTGAATACATAATCCCTTCGTTTTTCTTTAGGTACTTCACTTCCTTCTCTAGAGACAATTCGTAACATGGCTGCTCTTTCAGCCTGGTTTTGGAACGAAAGATTCTGGCTTCCTCATAATGTAACTTGGGCGGACCTCGCGGACCCAGCGCCCGGGGTGGAGTATCCTAAAGCCGGACACTTACTCACAGCTTTGCCCCTGGCCCTGGGAATATTCGCTGTCAGGATATTTTTCGAAAGGTACGCATTCAGACAGGGGAATAGCAAAAAATCATCACTCGATTGTCAAACCAGGCAAAAATGAAGAGTACATTTGAGCATGGACCGGAAGAGGGACGGTATGACTGAACACAAAAAATGTTTGTTTTTTTCATCCGAAGTGCCTACACTTAGGATAGCTGGCTATCTGTCCTCTCTATTTTATTTCGTATTTCTTTAGTTCATTCCCAGCAAGTGTACGAGCTCATTATTAATATTGAAACGTCAAAATCTGTAGCTAGCTAGCTAACTAGCTTGGTAGCTAGTTTAGTTGTTTTGTTTCCATCGTCAGCTTGACAGTGCCCACTGACATAACCTGGGAAACTGAGAATTTCAAGCTTGTTATGCATAAAGTTGGTGATAAACGGCGTATTCACGAATTTTACTCACAGGTTAAGCAGTGGGGAGGGGGTTGAATTTGCAAAAAGGTTTACATTTGGCCCATCAGCCTTGGAAAACTCAAGCCAAAACTATAATTGAAAGTATGCCTTCCATGCTACTTGTTGAATACAAATTGGGTTATAGTGAACTAGATATTTGTGTCTTGTGATGTAGCGCATAACTGTCTATTGTTGATCTACAGAGGTTCCAATACGCATGAGCAAGTGTTGTCCAAAGTGAATTGACAGTTAACCCCTAACCTCCTGTGCTAACCCTTGTCATGTAGAGTTTTATATCCATTTATTCAAGTCAAATTTGATTTAGTATGCCTGTGTATTCCTTTCTGTTAAACACTTAGCTAGGAACGTCTTACATGAAGTTATCTGGGCTATATGCTGTCATGTACGTACCACCAAAGCAAAATGATCATCCTAGCAAAGAAGGAAAACTGAGGTACTCTGAAGTCTTACACGATAACACAGTGCCTTTCTCTTAAGATATTTTGCAGAAATATAAATATTAGTAGTGCCTGAGATTAGTAGTTAAGATTTAAGAACACTTTTGAAAAATATTCTCTTGCAGGTTGTTTTAGATGACAGTTGGATGGGTAGGTTTTACCTAAATACCAGTGACATTAAAAACCAGGGTTAACAAAAAACTGGGTTGAACAATTTAACTTTCCTAAGTGGCATGACAGCAGTTGAATTGAAGTTTATTGGCCTGCGTCATGCTGAGCACTTTCTCACAGAACCAGTTGTTGATGATAACTATCTGGCTCTTCCAGTTACAGTGGAATCTTTAGATGGTTTTGAGTCTGGTTCCTCTGGTTCTGTAAAAAACATCTTTGCTGCAGATCACATGCTGAGTCTCTGCATACATCTTCAAGTATGCACTGGCAGAGACTATCTTCAACATATCTTGTTAAACCAGTCCGTATGAGAACGTAGTGAACTTTCTGTAAAAAAAAAAAAGAGAGAGAGAGAGAACCTGAGGTTGTTTTTTTCTGACTACTGATAGATTTAAACCCACAGGCTAGTGGCACAGTAAACAGGGCAGCTACTCGGGTACAGTTTGAATGCCAAGGGTTTTTTAACCTTAGTCAGGGCATCAAGGGACACTGTCTCAGCAACTCCTAATAACCATGCCCACTTCCTTCTGATATCTTCAAATGCACCACTTAGCCCCAAGGTTTCAAAATGATGCTCCACCTTGGCCCCCACCCCCTCCCTCGAGAGTCCATCACCTGATGTTTACTTCTAAGGACACCAATCATCTTGTGGTGCTTCTAGGAACTCATTGTCTTTCCTTCGTTAGCAATGTCTGGGGGGGCCAATCACTGCTCACCCTGTCCAAGAGGTCCAATTAAGCTTCCATGTCTGTTGAGTATTGGGCTTGCTTCGGGGGAAAATTGCTGGTGTGCTCTTGGGGTGGGGGGATGTGCCGAGGGGCGAGGGTTGGCTATCTGCCATCGCTGCGGTAGCCACACATCCCTCAGGCTCGCGGGTGTGGTGGAGGAGGAGGGGGTTTGGTGGTGGTTGTCGTTGGTGGCCCGCGGCCGCTCTAGTTGCACCAACCCGTTCATTTATTCATCAGCGATGACTGGGGCGCAGTGGATCGCGTCGGATGCCTTCGCCGTGGGGGTTAAACGTGCTGACGCGCACGCGCTCATCCTCCGATAGGCTTCCCACACGTGTCGGGACATCCGCCCTTGTTGAGAAACAGTTCAGAAGGCGTGTGCTACTGCGCCGTTTGGCTTTATTACACAAGAATCTGACACACAGGCATGCACATGCAGACAAGCACCTAGACTTCTCAGCCTTACATATGACCGTATTCATATTTATGCTTGTCCAAAGTACCCCCTCACCCACACCTGTTAGACACCTATATTTGTTACACACGCTACACACGTAAACAGTGATTCAGATCCATTCAGGGAAATCTGTGATTAGACATCAAGAAAGCACTTAAGGTCTCAATTATAGTGACTGAACAGCACGGGGTATTTGAGTTTAGGGGCTGATGTTCAGGGAGTGACTCAGGATGGAGAAATGCTCCACCACTTTGAGTTAAGACTCACTGAATAGTTAATGGACTAGCTGCTCCTTTTAAGCCACAGTGCTTCTATGATGGCGGTATGGCTAAACAATAACGACTGAGAAGTTTTTTTTTAAGATAAAAGCCCCAACTTTTTTTTGTTTCAGGGACACTTTGTGTATAACCAAAACTCCAATCAAATCAGTTAGTCATGTGCTTTTGTAACAGGTACAAAGTTGCGGTGAAATGAAGTGTGGCAGCTCCTAAGGCCCTGCATAATTTTAACAAAAGGAAGCAATAAATAAACTATGTCAATAAATAAACAGTTTGGGCAGTGGGTAAAGGGTGGGAGGGAGTGGAAGCACAAGATGAGATGGAGTATTCAAAGAATTCTAGAAGGTTCCTGGGCTGTGGATTCATGTCCCTGATCCAGCTTGCGAGAAGCTTGTTTAAACAGCTTTCAGAAAAGAGGAACTGTCCAGATTGAGTGTCTGATCCCAAAACATGGACCTTCTCCTGCATTATATACATTTCACTCTCAGCTTTTGTGTGCAAGAGCAGTCATCATCTTACTGTGGATGCCTTCTTACTGTGGATGCCTTCTTACTGTGGATGCCTTCTTACTGTGGATGCCTTCTTAATTGTTCTGTTGGACTGTAAGAGGAATTAGTTGACCCCAGGAACTGAGTTCATCCCTTAATAAATATGACACCAGAGAATCTGAAATGGGTCTTTTGTGAGTGAAATATCCTCCACAAAAGCCCAGACAGTGATGAGACAATGTGTGATGTCAGCTGCTGAACCTTTGACCTTGTGTGATGACCCATTTCCTGCTCTTCCATTGTACTGCAGTTTAAATTCGTAAACTTAGTCACTGACATGCTAGTACGAATGCTTTTCAGATGCCATCTGATACATAATGAGCTTGACCAGTGCTTGACTTTATAATGTATGTAATCTAGTGAAATAAACCTTCCTAATCCCCTGATGAATAATTCAACACGTGTTTGGAGCTTTACGCTTTTATGGCAGGCCGACACCTTTTTACTTTGGGTGCTAGCGGAGGAGTAGCGCTTCAGTACGTCACCAAGCATCGTATGAACGCATCTACAGCAGTCTTACGTAGCCCAGTGTTCAGAAGTGCTACCGGAGAATAGCACAGCATTAACAAGAACTGGCAGATAACGTTCCAAATTCCAGCCAACACAGATCACAGCAACTTGATTTTAAATGTGAAAGTATTTTAACAAATTCAGGCATTGTATGAAGAGGTTTGCTAGCTGGATTTGTCTCGCATCTTTATGAGGCAGTGGGTTTGTGTGTGTGTGCATGCATGTGTTTTTGATGTGATTCCCACTGTTTGTTAACCTGGACAAAACCTGGTGTTGTTACCTAGGAGATAAGTTAGCACAGAGTTTTGCAGAACTGCCAGTTTGACTAGACACTTCAAATCCAAGTTAGGCTTTTATCTACTCAAGCGGGATCGAGTTAGTGGAAGTGTAATGGATGTCTGAATTTTTTTTTTATTTTTGCCCCAACATGTCCAAAAATGTTCTCAGTAAAGTGTCCTTGGGGTTCTTAAAAGCTTATTAAGTTTGTCACAAGGATCTTTAGATAAACATGACGTTTGTGTTCATAGTGTTGAAGTTCTCTTCGAAGATCCACCTATAATCTATTACTTAAGTCCTGCCTGACAACTAAATGCTAATCATGTTAATACAGGGATACAAGTGATCACAGTCTGGCTGAGTTTGGGAGCTGCAGGTCATTAAATATTCCCTAAGAATTCAACTGTCAAATGAAGAATACGATTGTTTACCTAAAGCATCTCTCTCTCAGCTAGTCTGACAACAGTTAGCCAGACCTCACTGGCAAAATAGTCGAAATAACAGGACTACCATCTGCTGAATGTAGCACCCTCAGACGGGGAACGCACTTTGGTTTTCGTCTGCTCCATTCTAATTAAAACACAGTCTGTGAAACACTTTCTGGTTGGCGCCACATTCCACGTTTCTGTTTGCGGCTCGTGAGTCGACCCGGCTCGGCCAGGAAGTCTGTGTAGCGCTTATACGAGGCTAATAAACCGCTGGGAACAGAAGGCAACACTCGTTATCCCTCGCCTTCGTGCTGTTGTAGATGCAGCTTCCCGCTTGTGTCCATGTTAGTGAGATGGAGGATGGGGAATTCCACCCCCCGGCTCGCGCTGATCGGAGGGAATCTTGAATTTTCCTGTCTTGCACCTTAGTCGTGGGCTAAAAGCTTTTGAGTGCAATACATCTGTATGTAAATATAAAGCGTGTATGTCATTAAAAGTATATCCTGCATTTGTTAAATGCCATCATTTGAGTTTTCTGTTGAAGGCAAAGCTGTTTCGTATGCTGTCTGAGAATGTCATTTACTTCCGTGGTAAAGATTCATTTCATGATCCTGTATTTCAGCTCTTCTTTTCATTTCTACTCAGTTTATAGTCTAGAGAAATAAACACGCCCTCAGGTTATGCAAACAGTCGTCCATTATTCTCTACATGGATTGTTTTTAATTCCTTTAAATCACTCATCATTCACAATGCAGCAAAAAAAGCCCCCTCCTTTGTGTATACTGTCCTGTCCCTCTCCTGAATGAACACACACACACGCCGAATATAATCTCATTGTTTGTATGGTCTTAACCAATTTTCTTGCACACATTTCATACTTGACTGAGACGTCACGGTGGAGAAACATGGAGTTGAATTGGAATTGTGGGAAATTCAGGAAAGGGGGTGGGGGGGAGACGTAGGAAGCTTTAGTCAACCTTGATCTCCTTCGGATATTTGTAAGACAAATGAATTCTCAAGCTGTCGGAAGGTATTGCCCAGACTGCCATCGTTTTCCTTAGTGTGTTTGCCACTCCGTTCCCTGTAGCGTTGCCGTAGTGCTGCGTTGCCGTAGTGCTGTGTTGCCGTGCTGCTGTTGTGATGTCATTGTCAGTGGCTTTAAGTAGTAACATTAAGAACCATTAAGCACCAGTACTGTAAGTCTTCACCATTACTGTAGGAGCAATGTAGGAGCAATGATGCAGAATCTGAACCCTACTCACGGTGCTTCATGTTTAGTCCTTTAGAGTGAGCCCTTCAACAGTGTGTAAGAGTACATAAGGTAACTGTGATGAAGCATTTTATAGGAAAGATGGGGTCGACTAATTACAAGCTTGTTACCGTCATGGATCATCCTTTAATCTGATGATGTCTGATCTGCTCTTTTCTGTCTGATCTGTGAATGTGTTGCCTCATGTTCTGTCTACCTTGTGTTGGTTAGAAGTATCCTGCACTGTACGTATACACTACTTTGGTAAAAATGCATCAATCTGTCATTGGGATACCACATTTCCAGTGGTGGTATGGTGGTGTGGTAGAGACAGACCTATGACAACCCACTGTAGATTTTCATAATTGTATGCAAAATAGTATGGCAGGTAAGCTGAAGCTTTAGTTTTCTTTCTTTCTTTCTTTTTTTTTTGCATTCGATATTCGTCCGAAGCTTCCTTTATGAGAGCGTGCTGGAGAGATGATTAACTATAAACACATGTGGCTGCACTAAACTGATGAATTCTTGAGTCCAGCCTGCATTTCCAATGCTCTGCCCACCTCATTCGTTTATGTCGCGCGTAAACATTTCTTGTCTCCGTCCCAGGCCGTCATGTTTTGATCTGTAGTCCGTGCCCTGTGCCTACACTGTTCGAGCTACACGTGCCATTTATAGCAACAGACGTTCCGGAAAGCCCTGCACCCGTCGGTCAGTGATTTGTCACGACGACGTAAAACGAGTTCGTATTTGAAAAGCACGGCGTCGTCCCTGGTTTCAGCGCACCCGAGATCCTCAGGACGAGCGATCGGTGAATGCCCCCTGACGCTTATCTTTGATCTCTCAGGTTTGTAGCGGGTCCCTGCGCCCACGTCCTCCGCATCCAGGCCGACGTGATCCGGAAAGCTCAACAGAACCCCGTCTTGGAGAAAGTGTTTACATCCGTCACAAAGGTACCGCTGCCTCCCTCGGCCGTGGGAGCGAAGTATCAATTGATGAATTAAAATAGCGTTTTAATACAGCTCCCAGGACAACTTCTTCTTTTTGTCGCAATTGTGCTCGCGCTGTGCAATATAAGGCTCGGTATGTGAGGGTTTACCATTGCTGTGTGAATAGCTGGTCGAGTTCAAAGCTCAACTCTAAAGGTTTATTTTCCAGTGTCCTGCAATTCAAAAGGCTCAATTATGCTAAGCTTTTAATAGCCACCCATACTATAGGGGTGTATATGCTAAAGGCATTGGTGTATTGTCGTATCAGCAATCAATAATGTTGGCTAGACATGTTGAATGAGATTGTGTTTCTAGCTTCTTGTGTAGTGTTTTCTGGTTCTGTTTACTTTTTATTAAACTGTCGGTAAAGTGATAAAGGTTGTTAATGGCTACTGGCTCAACCTTCACATATAAGCTTTAGTTTGACAAATGGGCGGCTGAAAAGCTCGGATCTAATTTGCTCGCCCTCGTCCTTTAGTGCCCAGATTCCCGGCAGCTCGATGGCCTGTCCAAACAGCTGGACTGGGAGGTGCGGAAGCTCCAGCGATGGTTCCGGGACCGGCGGAACCAGGACAAGCCCACCACGCGGACCAAGTTCTGTGAGAGCATGTGGGTGTCGCCGCTGGCGCCGTCTCTGACCTTTGACCTGCGTGCGCACAACATCTCTCTTTTTCCTTCTAATGTCGAAGCAGATTAGAGCGATAGGATTGTTTCCACTGTCACCCTCTTACAGGACGCGTGTCTGTGTGTGTGTGTGTGTGTGTGTGTGTGTGGGTGGGTGGGTGGGTGGGTGTGCGCGTCCTGCAGACTTAATGAGGACACTGCCTTTGTCTGTGAGCCTTTTGTTTGACTCGATGTCTGTGATTTTTCTTTGTCTTTTCATGTCCAGGTGGAGGTTTACATTTTATCTGTGCATATTTACCTACGGGTTCTGCTTTCTGTGGAAGGTGAGTGGTGAACATCCCAGCTTGGGGGTGAGGGGGCGGGACAGAAGGTTGTCAGTCGGACAAATACAAGCCAACCAGTGGTGGAAGTACCGGTCATCACCGAGGGGTTCACACGGCCTACTGAACTGCTGTAGCCACAGGGATGAAGTCTTTGTGTGCCTTGGCCTCCATGTCCTGAGGGGTGTTGGGGATGTTTTGGTACTGGATCCCTGTGCGTTATTCAGCCGACTACCACCATTTAAATACAGCCGCTCCAGTCTTGCTGTATTTGGACATCAGTCAGCATAAGTCATGTCCACAAGGAGAATGGAAAATTAAAACGTTTAAATTAACCGTGTGTGTTTGTGCTTTATTTGTAGTCTCCCTGGATGTGGGACACACAACAATGCTGGTACAATTACCCCTATCAGGTGAGGTAAAACAATCCTGGGTTTAGCAATGTGTCGATGTTGCAAATGGCAATTGAACATCTATGTTACACCATTAACGTTCTATAGCCTCTTATACTGAGTGTGTGTGTGTGTGTGTGTTCCTGTAAAGGTCCTCACGCCTGGCCTATATTACTACTACGTGACAGAGCTGGCCTTCTACTGGTCGCTTATGTTCTCCCAGTTTACAGACATCAAGAGAAAGGTGGGTGGGGGTGGATGGGTGGGTGTGTATGTTTGTAGGATTGTTGCTGTACTTAAGAACAGAATGTTCTCAATTGTGGCACATCTGTTTTGTTTTGCCCCTGGTCTTTGCAAAATAGTACACGCATTCTTAAAAGAAATCGTGAGAAACTTTGATTGGCTTGTCAAAACGCTCTTCCATTTTTATTTTTGTTATGGTAAGATGAGCAAGCTAAAAGTTTATATATGAAATGAAAGGCTCTCGCGCTGATGTGTGCATGCGTATGTGTAGCAGCACTGGGCGAGGTACCCTAATAACCCCCCCACCCCAAACGGACACCTCCGCCCTCCTGGCACAGCGGTGGCCTTTGTGGGCTGCTGGAGTGGCACAGGGCATTAGTGATGCCTTTGGCAGTCACCCTCCTGCGCTTGGTCATACATTGGCTCAGACTGGCTTAGTTACGCTCCGTTACTTTAGTGACTAGCAGTCGGGTTTCCCAACAAACCATAGACAAACTGCTGCTCGTGGCAGTGTAATTTTGATCACCCACCCATAGTGAAGGTCAAGAAACTTTACTATTGATCTGTAGCGTACTTTTGTAGTGTACTTTATTATTGATCTTTTAATTTTAGTGTACTTTTATTGTTCTGTAGTGTAGACTTTTTCACTTGTAGTTGTATACTTTATATGGCCTTGGTTGTGTAACTTTGTCCGAAAAGGGATCGTTCACCTGTTATGATGTAATAAACATCAAGGCATGTTGTAGTAAATGTTTCTACAGATTATTGTGCTCAGTGACTCCATTTTATAGGTTTTTTTGGGGGGGGTTTTTGCCCCACAGACAGTGTTATAATGAGTACTGTACTGGAGGGCGTGAGTCCTGTAGACACTTGCTCAGTTTGTACCAGACCTCAACAGTGGGTTGTTGTTTGGTCCTGTGACACTGGAATGTTAACTGTAGTGGAATGATTGAGATTCCTTGCTTCTTGAAGGGGGTGGAGAAATTTGTAGGTTGTTGGTGTCTAGTTTTGGTGATGTAATAATACCTCCGTCTACACATGCAGACAGTATTTCAACTGCTGAACATTTTTTGGTTTTCTTTTTGTGTGAGTGGAGGTTGTTTTGTTATTATTTTTGATTTGTTAATGCGATCCAAAAGTGCATGGCAATTAATGCTAGGACTGGAAAATTGGCTTATCATTGCAGTCTTTTTCTGTAATGTGATTGGTCGTTGTAATGATCGTTGAAGTCTTTTTCAGTGATGGGATTGGTCAATGGTATTCTCAGCACCTGCAACATCTCACCAGTCCCTGTGCAGTGAAGTCATGCACACTGGGCCAGTTCCTCTGTGCTCAGTGGTGTTTTGTTTCAAATGCTTGATGGACGTCACACATGCCACCTGAGGAAACGCAGCAAAACCTGTGCACTTTTACGCCCTTATTTTGTGCACACAGATTTGCATGTAATTTGCAATCTTTTATGCATGCTCTTCGGAGTGAGCAGTGTTCCATGCACAACGGAAACAACGGCTGGCAAATTCACATGCCTTTTGTTAGGGTGTTTGCTCACCTGTTGTGGGTTACTCTAGATGTTTTAGTTCGTCTGTGTGTGAAAACAAATAATGTTGGGTCTGCTACCTCTAATGTCCACAACAGCAAGTTAGCATAGGTTAATATTGTAGATTTGTTCGTGATGCTGCTTTGTACTGAGTTCTGAAAGGAAATTATTAGTATAATGGATGGATTAATTGATCAGGGCAGCAGGACGTGGTCATATTGAGGATTTGATCAGGTTAGAGTTGACCAGCGTAATTAGGCAGGCAATACCATCAGGACAACTGTCTGATCTATATAAACAGCTATAGAATCCCCGCCACAGTTCATATAAGCCTGTTAAAATTACAAGTGATACACAATATCATATTCCAAATTCCAATAAGGAGAACTGTATAAAGAGTTCTGCTCTTCTCCAAAGGACTGTATAAGTAATCATGAATTCCACCTTATTATTAAGTACTGGATAATGAGCCTGTTTAGTACTGGGGACCATTCATGACTTCACTGTGCATTATGAGTATAATGATCCTTTATAAGCATAGGCTGCAGAAAGCAGAAGATATCAAAAGCCAGAACTGTGAAAAATTATGCACTTTACATCAGGGGTGAACCTGCAAGTTTTATTTTTGTTTGGGGTTTGGTTTCTCAGCCCATTCATTGGGGCACACCAGCCGGTTCCACGTTTTTGTTTTGCCCAGGGTCCCAACACATTTGGTTACAGCAAAAACATGGAACCATCTGGTGAGCCCTCAGGACTGGGTTGGGAAATATTGGTTTACAAAAGCAAAAGATCATGAAGGTCAAGAATACTGGCCATGTTCAAGAAGTGATCAAGTTCTACAGGAATAATTGCATTTCAGATGTTCTGGAGTCTAACTTAGTTTGTTAAGGGATGGGCTGAGTGCTCTAAATGGTTTAACAGTACATAACAGAACATAAGTAGGTCTTGTTGACACTGACGTTCAGTGTTGTCCTTGATTGTGCTGGACTGTGAGATTGTGCTGCCGTTCGTAACCCAGCTTCATGCTGGAATGTGTTGAAGCTGGAACTTTTTAAAGACAGCCACCATATAGAGATTCAGCAACAAGCGTTGTGGACAAGGGAGGCGGAAACACCTGCTCTCAGACGGTTTTAATATTGCGGAAGAGTGTTTTAATAGCTTCTGCGATCTAGCTTTGGTACCAAATTTTTTTGAACAGGCTTGGTGGGAAGTGGTCGTTTGATTGTGTTTAAGTGAAGTTAGGCCAAGTTCCTGTCTGTTACCTTCTCACCATCCTCAAGAACCACTTTTGGTGTAGCTGTCATTGTAGAAGATCTAGAACTAACATGCATGCGCTAATCTAGATTTCGAACGTCCATCTTTGCCTGTCAGCAATGTGCTTGAAGTACTTTAATCCATGCATTGATCAAAGACTAACATTCTCTGTGTCCTCTGCAATCCTGGTATCTTCAGGACTTCCTCATCATGTTCGTGCACCATCTGGCCACGGTGAGCCTGATCAGTTTCTCATACGTGATCAACATGGCGCGAGTCGGGACCCTGGTCATGTGTGTGCATGACGCATCTGACTTCCTCTTGGAGGTAAATGTTCAAACCCAAACCTTCATAAACCTATATGACAGCCTTGGCCAAGAACCCACATCTGTTATCGCTGTCCGCTTTTGTGAAATGTTGAATTTCTTCTTCTCAGGCCGCCAAGTTAGCAAACTATGCCAAATATCAGCGCCTGTGTGACTTTCTCTTTGTGATGTTTGGAGCGGCCTTCTTTGGAACAAGGCTCATCATTTATCCTTTCTGGTAGGTGACGGTCCATGTGTGGGTGAGTGTGTCGGTGTATGTGTGCACATGCACACTCTTGTTCATATACCCCATACATCCACTTCCATGTTTCTAAGTGCTTTATCCTGTCTGTGCATGAATGGGTTGGCACACGTGCCACATGTCTGTTTTGTCGCACGTGTGTAAAAAGCTCAATCAAGTGCCTCCGAGGCCTTGTGCAGGAGCGGTTTGGATTGCCCTCACTGGGAGATGGTAACGTGAGCAGGTGGATTCGGTGTCTGCGTGCTTTGGGTTCGAGCATTGGCGTCTCAACTGGGGGGGACTGAAATCCACACGGCATCCGGCGGTGGGGGGGGCTGGTGGGCATGATCCAGACACTGACATCATGCCAGTGAGCGCCCAAACCTGACCTGAAGCTCGATGGCTTCAGGTTCTTGAAGGCAGACAGGTCTATGTCAGCTAACGGCACGGATGGGCGGGTTGTCTTAAAGATCTATTGCAGCTGACGCAGAGCAATTGCTCATTCTTACATACAGGCTTCTAGACGTGACACTGCAGATTTCTCACGTGCCCTGTGCTGTCTGGACCTGCTTGTCTTGGTTTATTTGAGTGTTAGCATTTTTTGACTGAAATGCAGTGGAGAACAGAATGACAAAAACTCTGATAATGGGCCTCTTTTGGCCGGTGTGGATACGCTGGTCTGTAACGTTCCATGTGTGATTTTTAGGATCCTGAACAGTACGATGTTTGAGAGCTGGGAGCTGGTGGGGCCGTATCCCTCCTGGTGGGTCTTCAACTCCTTACTGCTGGTCCTGCAGGTGCTGCACATTATCTGGTCCTACCTCATCGCCCGCATCGCCTTCAATGCCCTCATGAGAGGGAAGGTGAGGAATGTGCTTTTTGGCCAGCAGAGGGCGACATATGCACAGTTCTTAATCTCTATATATATAACTAAAATAGTTTAAATAAATGAATAAATATGTACATGCATGCATATATAGACACCAAACTGAGATTAAGAACTATATAATAACTAGACATCAACATTGGATAAAATTCAGTTGTAATTATTGGCCAAAATTCCAATATCGAACCAATAATATTGTCCACATCTACTTATTAGTGTTCATAATAATGATGTATGAAACTACTTCATGTTCAGTATGTACATATTTATATGATCTTTACAGCCACATGACAAATCCATTTCAATTTTTTTGTTTCATAAATATCAGTAAGACTGTGTGTGTGTGTGTGTGTGTGTGTGTGTGTGTGTGTATATATACACTGCATTCCATCTTTCTCCACTGGTCCACCATAGCCTAGCGCTGGCTGTTTCCCTCCTACACCCTGCTGCTCTGTCCTCTTGCGTGTGATTTTCTGTCCATCTCTCCCCTCCACAGACCCTGCTCCGCTCTCCTGCTCTCGCCTCTCACTTGGGAGGCAGCTGCCCTGTTCTGATCACTCTTTCCTGACCGAGATCTCTACCTTTTTCTGTCACTCTAAGCTCACTCTCACTCTTGCTGTATAGTAGATCCCTACTGTCTCGCTCCTTAGCAGTAAGTCTGACTTCTCTTCACTTCTATCCACATTTAGGTCTTTAAAATTCAACCAATCTTTAAAAGGAGCTGATCTGTGTTCCAATTTAGGCTTAGTGTGTCTTGCTTAGTGCTTCCTTATGCATGCGCTAGATTAAATTAGTTTCGAGTAATTCGAGTAATTCAAGTAATTCGAGTAATTCGAATGGAAACAGTTGACGGCCAATAGCCGTCCTGCAACAATTTCAGCTTCATCACCAACCGCTGCTAATGGCCTCATTTTCCCCAGGTGTCCAAAGATGTCCGTAGCGACATTGAAAGCAGCTCGGAAGATGAAAGTGTAAAGACCTACAGCCATGCAGCTTCCGCAAAACGGGAGAATGGCACCAACGGCCATTTTGGCTCCAAGCCCTGGACCCAGAACGAAAACAATGGGTGACCTGTGAAGGCGTTCACAGAACTGTTATTACCACAGCATCATAATTGGACTTTGATTCATCTATTTCCTCACCGAACCATAAAAATTTACTATGGGATGCCTAAGACATTTGTGCACATTCCCCATTTTTTTTACTACACTTTGAGCTGTGTTTAAACGATCCGTTTGAGATGATGGACGCTGATGCCTGATTTGTGAAACGCACAAAAAAAGTCGAAAGTGAGATTAAATGGATCATTTTTGCATTCCTTGGTTTCATAAGCAGAAGCGTGTCCACTCACTTCCTAAAGCTTCCTAAAGTCAAGGAAGAAGTCCTTTCCCACTCTTATCTCCCATCTCTGATGTACTTGAGCTTTTTTTATACATTTCCTTATTCAGTTACTGATGTGTGTTTTTGTTTCCGTGCCTTTTCTGTTTTTCAGTTCGCTTCATTTTTATTTAGAAACCAAATAAGTTTATTAAAATATGATTTCATCACTTCACATTGAGGTATGTTTCAGTAGTGATATTGCTTGGCTGCTATTCTGTGATAGATTATATCAGTTTTTATATGAACTCTCTGGTTCACCAATTCAACATCATATTGAACTGAGGGTATTTAACAATGCCAGGCTTCACAAATAATTTATATTAAAATTACCGAACAAAATTGCACTGTCAGGCCAATGCTGAAAATAAAGTCATTTGGTAAAATGTTAATAATGTTGATACTTTGGAATTTTTACTAACCTGGCGCAAAAGTGAAATTAAAAGATTCACGTTGTTCAGACTGTGAAGAAGTCATTTTAATTAGACAAGAAGACGCAAACCCAAATACAGAAATTGTATTTATGTACCGAAGTCAGTACTAGCGAGTACCGATACACGTCAAATCAATCGGTGCCATATTTCGGTTCAAGCGCAACAAACAGGCAACAGTGAGCCGAAAGCGGTCTGATGTTTGGCAGAAAATGCTGTCTGCAGTATTTGTACTGCGAAATATAAGGCTGACCATGGTAACACATCTAACCCAGGACTCAACACACAAAATATCTAAAAGATGAAGAGTGTACCGTATTTGATCGCCTTAAAGCCAAGTACCCCCGGAACTGCTGCCGCTAACGAATGCCTGCAGTCATTCCCCAAGAACCGTCAATAAACGACGAACGTTTAAGTAAGAAATTAAGAACTTCATTTATATCTTCAGGTAATTACTTAGCCATAACTGGTTGTTTTAGGGCCTTTTTTTTATTTGACGTTAACCTATCACGTTTACTGTATACCTTACCAGAACGCTATGGCTGCGGTCAACAAACAGTAACTTTATATGAGCTACGTATGTCCGTCCAAAGCCTTTGGATGAAACCAATTCTACTGTTTACGCGGAAATGTTACAGTATGCAAACACTACCATAGTGATATCACCACAATGGCTCACCTGCACCAAGCACTGCTATAGATCTGCTATAATGTCAATAACACTTCTATATCTTTTTTGTATTATATAGAGGCGTAATATATTTTTTATTGTCACGAGCCCTTGAGTCATGCTGTTTACACTCTTGCTTTCAGTAACTCTCCCATTTAACATTAGAAAAAAAATGAATGTCCAAAAATGTCATGTCTTATTATTTTTTTTTTTTAATCTACTGGGTTTTTATCTCAATCCCACTAAACTATCCTCATTACTACAATTTCTAGATTTGGGAGTCTGGAGGTTGTCAGGTTGGTTTCGAGAGCAGAGGCAGTAAAAGGCGGTAAAGACAGGTTTCAGTTTGAGTGGTGTGTAAAATGCTGTAAATAAAGGAAAATGTTGAAATTGAGAAATTTTGACTTTTTTTTTACAAATTGAAATAAAATTTTTGTTTTGTTGAGATAGACATCGTAAAGTACCGAAATTCGTACCTTTGTGTATCGGTTAACCAACCCTAATTCTTATTATAGTTTGCACTGCACTATATAAACAAATGTGCAAACACGATTAACTGAGAAAATGGATTTCAGTTGCCCCAGCATTTAATACAGTGCGACATAGAGTAGCGCCTTTGTTACAAAGGCCATTTTTTACAATCTCCATCGCATAAAAAGTAGCCATATTTGACACCCATGTAAAGGTTCAAATTAAATTGACCTCGAACACGGACACATTCCCTGGCACGAGAGCTTATCTCATCTAAGGTAACATGTCCCCATCACGTTACATGATCAAAACAAGGTGGATTTGTACACAAGTTTGTCCAGGGTCATATTAGTCCTTGATAATCTCCGTCTGGTTTTCGGCCGCCAGCTGTAGCTGTTTCCTTCGCTGCATGTAGCGATAACCCCGGAGCGCGCACAGGTAGCCTCCGTACACCGTCAAGAGCATCATCGATGCGGAAAACATCCGGTAGCCCACATCAGCTAAACGCCTGCCGGACACCATGGTGGCGAACTAAACGGAGACAAAATAAAAGGATGTCACTGAATTGTGATCACGCTATATTTATGTAAAAGTACAACCAAATCATAGTGCGTGTTTGTTCAAAATCCAGAATCTCAAAGTTGGTTCAGTGTTAGTTAAACTTAGTGAAGCAATGACCCAACAGGGGTAAGACAGCTCGTTACGACGGCTAATTAATTAGTTAACCGTAAACGAAAGGCACATTGCTTCTCCTGAAGTGCAGCAGGCTGAAGCCTCTTATCGCACTGACATACCATAGCTAACATAGCTAGCTAGTTTCCAGTTAGCTAGCTAGCTAGGACAACTAATTATTTTCCCGGATTTGCTGATAAGCCTGTATGTAGTCTTGTGTAAAGTTAAGTGATATGCTGTAAAATTATTATCTATCGCGATGACTTACTTTTTTTGCTTTAATCCAATAAAGTATGCCGGTTATCTTAAAATGTAGCCAGCTATGTACTTCAATGTCAGCCAATAGTGAGCGAAACGTCTCACGCACGCGCGTTCCGGGTTTCCGTTCGTAAGAAACATTAGTATGAAAAACGCAAGGGGACAAATTTATTGTGCTATTTCACAAATGTTGTATTTTATCTGCGTCTCATATAAACAAATACAGGTTTTAGTTTGATAAATTATGGATGTACGAGCGCTAAAGTCCGAATTTGGTCTTTGATTCACTGCAGTTTTTTTTAAACGTATGTAATTTCAAGAAATGCACCTATTCACGTGGTCTTAGTGCCACACCGAGGGAATTATTTTGATGAGGGACAAAATGGCGACACCCAGCAAGCATACCAGTTTGCATAATTTGGAAGAGAATGATGATCCTGGGGCTGCTCCTTATGGAAATTTTATCAATTATTACACATTTAATCCACCAGAGAATCGTCTCAGTTTAATACCGTCCACTCTTCTTAAAGATATCGGATGCCACTCTGAGAGCGGTGAAACTGTTCTGATGCTGGACGTTGGGTGCAACTCAGGGGTGAGGATTCAAAACTTACTTAAGTTTAGCTAACGCAACATTCCCTTAGTGAGAACCGAATGCTAGTGTCAATACAGTATATTACAGAGAGCCGATATATTAGATCAGTCCACAGTATTTTAATATCGTTAAAGGTTACGTTTTGTTTGATTTTAAGAATTGGCGTGCAGAGCCAATGTGGGACTTCAGGTCAGGAAAGTTTAATAATCATCAGTGTAGCTCAGAGAGAGTAGAAATTAAAAAATTCCCAGTAACATGTAAACATACTTGTTTTTCTCATGAGGTTTGGGTGTAGAACTAAAACTAAATAAAAGTAAATACTAATGCCAAATACTGAAATGTCAACCTTCAGTGACATCGTCCAGGCCAGCGGAAGATGAGCATTTATCACTAATGTTAGAAATTTGGGCTAGGGCTGTTTTATCTTAGATGACATCAAGCCTCACTGTACTCGTAGGTAGCATCTTTGAGATGAAAAAAGGGTACATTGAAAAAATTATGGGATTATGTGCAAGCATTTTGGTATCAGGTAAGTCTTGATAACAATAAGAAAGGAAGTCGCATGCAATTTCTGGGCAATAGATACTGCTATTAGGGGATGTTGGAATCTTGCAAAACAAGATCAGATTTTCTTTGCCTTCGTATTGATCCATAATTGTTGTCTTTCGACAGGACTTATCTATTGCGCTGTATAAGCATCTGCTTCAGGAGTGGGCATCTGAACGTGATACTTGCGAGAGAGTTTACCTGCTTGGATTTGACCTTGACCAAGATTTAATTTTGCGAGCTCAAGAATCCAATCCGTTCCCCCAAAACATTCAGTTCATTTCCCTTGATATCACCCAGAAGGAGAGCCACGTGGAGCTGATTTCTCGCTTGGAGAAGTTTGGACGGCGTCGGTTCCATTTATGTTCGTGTTTTGCAGTAACGATGTGGGTTCACTTGAACCATGGCGACGGTGGTTTTTTAGCTCTTCTTTCTCTCCTTGCCTCGTTATGTGAGTATCTGCTGCTGGAGGTGCAGCCTTGGAAATGCTACCGTTCGGCCGCTCGTCGACTACGTAAACTAGGACGCAGCGACTTCGACCACTTCAAAATGCTTGAGATCCGTGGCGACATGGCAGCGCACGCTAAAGATCACCTAGAAAAGCGGTGTAGCATGGAGCTAGCGAGGAGTTTCGGTAGCACGTCCTGGGACCGTAGCCTCATGCTCTTCAAGAGACGATGACAAAGGCTAGAATAAGAGTGCTATTTCTTTCTTTCTGTCTTGGTGGGGTGGGGAGGGTAATACAGAGTTCTACAAAGTTTACAAGTGATAATTAAATCAATGGCAAAATATTAGTTTATATAGATTCGCAAAAATTAAATTGATTCCCTTTGTCAAGATAATATGCCAGCTATCTTGATGACTGGTTAGTCGTGCTACTGCTGGCCCTTTCGCTTGTACTTTGTATTGCTGTTTTGTGGCAGTTCTCGCAACGTCATCACTATCAGCACAAATAAAAATTATGGTTTTTTTTTTTAAAAAATTGCAGTGTAGTATGTCATAGGTGCACACAATACAGGATTACAATATCTTTGTCATCACAGCCATATGTCACATGCACTAAATGAAACGAAATGTTTCTGCCGGACCCAAGGTGCAGAATACAGTGATGACAGTAGTAACAGTAACGACAGTAAGAGTTCATTGGATAATAAGCGTGTAGGTGTGGGGAAGGTTGCATGGTGGTTTCTGAGTTCACGGCTGGGTGAGGAGCAATTAACATGACATATAACATGACGGTAAGACATTTCAGAAAACACAGTATAGCTCGTATTAACTACGGTGTAGCTTCAAAATGAAATGTAAAGTGCATTGCGAGCTTTGTCATTTTTCTACCACAAAACATAAAATAGTATTTATGAAGGCAATTGTGTTTTTTTTTTTTACAGTTTTCTCTAAAGTGTAGCTTTACAAGAGACGAACCACTTTATGCTACATAGAGCAGGTTCCACACGTGGCGGTGGTGATGTTTAAAATGTATTTAGTACAGAATCTTTTAAACATCCAAACCACTAGATGTCATAATGTGAAAAAAGCATTGTAAATGTGACTTATTTCTCCTAAAATAACTTGAATAAGTGACAATAAATGCATTATCTGTCAGAAGATCATATAAAAGCAGAAGTTCTCTATATATACCAGTAACAGAGGCAATTTGTTAATATTAAAATTCATAAATCAGGTTTTGATTTACCCAATTCGAACGCATGTTGACATGCATTTTCATTAACCAAACACAAGGGGGCAGTGATTCCACACGTTCATCTCCGTGATAACATTAACATCAAGAAATAAATGATTTTCTCTTTTGACAAATATCTAATTCTATTCAGTTTGAAGTATCTCCTGCAAATCTTTTTATTTTTATTACTTGTATAACAAACCACCATTATTATTATTATTATTATTAGTAGTAGTAGTAGTAGTAGTAGTAGTAGTCGTAGCAATAGTAATACTTTTATTTTCATTTTCAAAAAATATAGTATATATTTAAAAATATAACTACTTAATTACATTATTAATAGGATAACAACCTGCAGTCTTCATAGCCAAAAAGGTTTTTATTGCCACCTTGTGGTTTGCATTTGTTGCAAACTTTCTTCTGGATATATCAGAATACACACCAGTGAGTAGCGCCATCTACTGTACAGATAGCTAATCTAATCAACTCCTGAGTTAGATAAGGGGTATAAATTGGGTGTTCGAATTCTCATTGGGGCCTTTGTGTATGGTCACTTTCAAATGAATGTAGGAACTTTTTTGTAAATTGCTTCTAAACGATGGCAGATGGCACTGTAGAGACTGCCCCCCCCCAGCCAGTCCCATTATTGTCTATCATTTCCTAACACACCTAAAGCAGTCAATAGAGCCACATAAAAACATGGACTGGTTGACTAGCACTGCATTAGCTGAGGAGAAACATGCTGAAAACTGGGTAGGCTGCAGGTGCTTTAGTGATCTATTCAGACACAAAATAAATACATTTTATTTATTTAGTATGCATGTATTTATTTATTTATTTAACCTAGAATACTAATGCAGATAATTACGTTGGTGTGTAGCAGTTAGCGGTTGCTCAGTGCTAACTGGCCTCCCTCACTTTTATTAGTAATAGTGTTTGCTTATCTTGAATATAATTTCCTAATATTTGTCAATTATAATCAAGGCCTTAAAGTACTTGTAAACAAGGGGTTATTTTTCTGTAATTAAGTTTGACCATCACAGAACACATGGTCATAAATATTAATATGAATTCATTAATTGAGGATGTGACAGAACACATGGTCATAAATATTCATATAAATTCATTCATTGAGGGTGTCACAGGTGTCACAGGACATTGAATTCAACTTTTCATTTCACATAATTAATGCAAATATTCAGTTTTCTTTGACTGTTGTTTATTTGCTAGATAATAGCTGTCACCTTTACAACACCTTTAATCATACAGAAAAGTCCACAATAGATTTAGCTTGTCTTAATGAAATGAAACCTAGTCCTCAATAAAGAACAGCATATTTAAACAATTTCATTTGTGTGCTGTTTGTGCCTTTTACGCTGGGATACTTCAGTGTGTGAATCTGGTGTTGTCTCTAACCTCTGTGGTTTTGATCAGTACTTTAGATGATGGAGAACTGACCTGCTGGTACCCATTTATTCCTTTGGAGCCTAGGTTAAAATAGACATTCAGTTTTGAATTCAATAACACTGGAATATATTATAATGAAAACAGACCAAAAGATATTACTGCTCAGTCAGAGTTGGTTTCGATATGCATTGTACAGGTTGATACTCACTGTAAGTGGGCACTGATTGAATGTTGACAATAGCCTGCTGTCCAATTCTGGAGGGCGGATTTGAAGACGTACATAAATGGTCAATTGTGTTACACGTGCTACTCTTGTAACGTTTACAGCCGATCTCAGACTAATTTAATGGAGCAAGCGTCTGAATATCACATTACAATATTGCATTACACGCATGTTACACGAGCTCTCCATGAGCAGGATTGGGTGTCGGTGTGCGGCATCTACCTGTCCTCCTCTCCTTCCAGCAGTTTCCTGTAGGTGGCGATCTCGATGTCCAAAGCCAACTTGACGTTCATGAGCTCCTGGTACTCCCGGAGCTGACGGGCCATGTCCTGCTTGGCGCGTTGCAGTGCCTCCTCCAGGTCTCTCATGCGGGCTTTGGCCTCCTTGACAGCTAGCTCCCCGCGCCCCTCAGCCTCCCCGATCTGGTTCTCCAGGTTGGTGCGCTATGGGCATTATATGACAACCTATCACTCTGCTTTTATTTACCCAGCATACAGAAAGCTATGCGCAGCTAAAGCACCAGGAAGTGCAAGCAGTCATGTTTCCGGGGGGGGGCTGTTAGGGAAGGTGGGTATGTGGCACTGAGGGTGTGGTCATCCACCTGAGCCTTGACAGCCTCGATCTCGCTCTGCAGGCGGCCAATCAGGCGGTTGATCTCTGCGATCTCCGCCTTGGTGTTCCTCAGTTCGTCGCTGTACTGGGTGGCCTGACTGGCCATCTGGTCAAACTGGAGGAAACACATGGGGGAAGCACGCATCACTGTCATGTGCAGCGCACCAGCATATTGCATAGCGAGAGTGTCGCGCTAAACAGTGGCACTCCGATCAAATACGTCTCTTTGAAAATACTGACTATTCTACAGTTAATCACATCTTGAAAGGTGTGGGTTATATGCCTGATCAACTAAACCACCACCCTTTCATCTGCAATCTTTAGGTCTTCTAACCAGAAATGCTAGAACAAATGTAGCAGCTCTGCCATCTTTCTCCACACCTTTGACTTGTACCAGGACTCAGCCTCCTCACGGCTCTTGGCTGCGATCTCCTCATACTGGGCCTTGACTTCAGCCACGATCTGGTCCATGTTGAGGTTGCGGGAGTTGTCCATCTGCACTATGACCGAGGTGTCCTTGATACTGGACTGCATCTCACGCAGCTCCTGCCCCAACAAATGAAGAGTTGCGTCACCATTCCCTCCAGTGTGGTTCCTATCTTAATTTTAACAACCGTAGCATCGTTAAAGTTTTTATCCCTCCCTTACGGAGTTGTAAGAGATTCAGAGAAAACTCCTTTTCAGCACTAATTTCATGTGTATTATTGCTTGTTTTTAGCTGCGTTTTAGCAGATGGTGCTTTGTTGTTATGGGTTTCTACAGCGTGTGTTGTTACCTCATCATAAATGCTCTTGAGGAAGTTGATCTCATCAGTCAGAGCCCCCACTTTATCCTCCAGGTCGGCCTTCACCAGGTATGCGGAGTCTACATCCTGAAAGAATGACGTTACTTCAGTCTTTCAGTTTACAGCTCAGTATCAATTTTCATTTTAGTATTTTTAAGCCTGGAAGACCCTGGTCTAAAGTCACTGCCTTAATACTGGTTTGACATCAGAATTATTGTTTTATTAAAAAGCCGTACTTAATATTTGAATATTTTAAACAATAGTTAGGGCCAATATTATTATGGCCTAAATAGCATATTACTTGTTCAATTTTTCAACTGAGTTGATATTCTTGTAGAATGCCTTTACACTACTTAGTACTGAAAATAATTTAATTTTTAAAATATTAATTGGTTTACAAGGATTTCTTTCTTTGAAATAATAAAAGTTTGTTAAGACAAAAGTTCTGATTTTGGCGTTTAGAAGTATGTGGAATGCAAGTAAGATGAAGTTTCAACATCAGCCTGTATTGATATGGAAATATTGGCTCCTGATCATTGCCTAGAAATTTTAAATATGTTTATCCTTAAATCTTTATTAACAAAGGTGAGTCATATCATCCTAGACTTGAATATACATGCAAGTATAAATGGAACATTAGATTGTATCTGTGAACCTTTACCAGGGGCAATGGTTGTGTTGTATAGTTCTGCCTCCACCCAAGCTTTTGTTTGGAGAGATACGATACCCGTAGTTTCTGATTTTACAGCCGTCATCCATTAAGAGGTAGGACACTTTTACTGTGTACGGTCCCTCTATTATCATGTCTGATATATTTTAAGGCAGAACAGGCTGTGTTGTGGCTGTTTTTATTCCTCTCTTTTCATTCTGCACTGTCCAAAAGCCTTCATTGTACCCACATACACTCTCTGAGGACATGGGTGGGAGAAGCAGGTCAAACCTTTTTCAGAATCACAAAGTCGTTTTCTAGGTTGTTCCTCTTGTTTATCTCATCTTCATACCTGGGTCAAAGGCAACATGAGATAAACATCTTTTTGTCCATTCACATACTTCTGATTTTGCATTTATATATTTTTATCAACCACTTGGAGATCTTTGAGTTTTTTAACAGAACCTGACAACTCTAGGTTATCAAATGTATCGAGGAATAAATTTCTTATGTCTCAGTCTACTACCCCCAACCCTAACCTAAAGACTCATGAAAGCAAAGCCAGAGTAGTATTTGGGGTGATGTGTTTATGCGATTTGGCACTGGTCAGAGATACTTGTGCTTGAAGTCTTCCACCAGCCCCTGCATGTTCCTCAGCTCTCCATCCAGTTTCATCTTGTCATTGTTGACCACGTCGAGTTGTCTGCGCAGATTGACCATGTAGGCTTCAAACATGGGCTCAATGTTGGACCTGCCCATGGTCTGATTCTGTAGCAGATCGAACTTGGTCTCCAGCATCTTGTTCTGCTGCTCCAGGAACCTTACCTGTAAATGGAGGCCGAATGTTGAAAAGACATGATGATCTGGGAACATCTACTATTTTGCCAAAATGAAGTTCAAATGCACATTTTGTGGTCACATTATAAGGTTTCAAGGTGCTAGGACTGCCATGGCAGATATGGTGTTTAAATTGTTGAACGCTATATCGTTTGTTAAAATATATTTACATTTTAATTGTCCTAGTTGTTTAATTGTCCTATCTTGTTGTTTCTCCCCACCCTGTGCTGCTAGAATCCCTTCAGTGCTTGATTATTACCAATCTTCTCGTCTTACATGTCAGACATACAGATCCGGGTGTGGTACTCAACAACCAAAGCCATGTGTATTCCCAACTATATGTATTTTGTAGAGGACAGCAGAAGTGATTGTCTGCCTTACTAGTAAACCAGTAAATTACTCACTGAGTCTCAATATTTGTAACCTTATCTGACGTCTGTTACTAAAGGTTGCCTGCCATACCCAATTAAGGACATATACTTTAGTACCTCAAAACAGAACTTGAATCTGTGGAATTTGGGGGATTAAGAAGATGACTGGTCCTAAGGTGCATTGGTCCACTGCAAAAGAACTCTTTAGGTAATGTCCTTTCTGCCAGGTCAGTGAAAGGAACACTATCCCCCATTACCTGTGTTGCAGCTTTCAAAAGACTTGGCATTTACCCAGATCAGTTATCTCTTCCCAAACCTAATCTCAATCCCTTTAAAGACTGATCTGAGGCCAATGAGTTAGAGACCACCTTTTGCTCTGACCTGCAACAGTAAAAGTCTCTGTTTCAGTCCAACAGGCCCCTGGGGATTGGGTTCCCATTGTCCTGAAGCACACAAAAGCTCTCTTCATGCTCTCTTGGATAGTGGTGTCTCATGTGACTTGGCCAAGGGTGACCTGGTTTTCATCAGGTTACAGCCAGGTTTAGAGAAAGGGGCCATGGTGCTAAAGCTCAACTATCGTTTTCATTCTCTCCCACCAACCTCAAGCAAATCCCTCTTACTTAAAAGCACTTCATGTGGTCTTGGGTGTCTTAAATTAAACCTCTTTTTAAATGGAGTGTGGTTGATAATTTCAGTAAAAACCTGTTTTAAAGCCAGTGCCTCAAGATTTGGTACAATGCTGCCTTTGTTGGTAAGCCCTTTAAATTATGTCCTCCTTTAGGGAGGAATTTTGGTGTGATATGAATCAAGGCAGGCACTGAGATATCAAGACTGTTACCAGTTTATACACCTTGCTGATCTCACCAGTTCAGGGAACTATTTCAATAATCTTTTTGCACAAGATATGCAAAACATTCTATGTATACAACAGCCTTCATGCAAACCTCATCGGTTGGAACAAGACTCCACATCATACCTTGTCGATAAAGGATGCGAAGCGGTTGTTTAGCGACTTGATCTGCTCCTTCTCCTGCGTGCGCACCATCTGGATGTTGGGGTCGATCTCCAGGTTGAGGGGCGCCAGCAGGCTCTTGTTAACGGAGACGCCAGCTATGGGGGGGCCAAGGTAGGTGGTGCTGCTGCTGAAACCGCCCGTCGGGACTCCGAGTGACATCCCGCTAAAGCCGCCGCTATAGCCAAAGCTGCCCAGCTTCCCGCTGCTCCGCATGGAGCCACTGGAGCTGATACGCTTGCTCCTCAGACTCATGGTTTGGGACAGAGGTGAGCGGAGGAATGGATACCTGGTTGAAGATGCCGCTGGAGATGTGCAGTGAGAGTGGTCCGGGTGGGAACGTGGCGCACTCTGCCAGTTGGCCCGCCTTTTAAACCCCCTGCCAGGACTGGGTGGAGTGAAGGTGATGTGGGAAAACCTGTTTCGAAAGACGCACGCACGCACGCATTTGTACTGGCTGTTGGTACTCTTGTCCTTGTTGCAGTGAGCACACACACACAGTTCTGCTCTACATCTGCACATTTACCTAACACCCCCCCCCCACACACACACACACACACTCCCTTTACTGTCCCTCTCTCTGCCCACTTCCACACTCAAGCATGCTTCATTTCAAAATTACTTCAAGAAAGTTCTTTTTTATTGTAGTATTGTATGAAGGAAAAATAAGGATTAATTCTAATTGTTATTAATTGTAGATTTTTAAATTTATTAAAACTAAATATGTTTGAAAAATCTGTCTACATAAAGCCAAAGATCAGTATTAGTACTTATTACGCATGTCTTATAACTTTTAGTAAACTAATCTCTCCCTGCTTGCCACCAGAGGAAGCCCTCTCGGACAGTACGCTGGAGCAACCCGATGAGCTAGCGTTGTTTATGGACACTTTTTGACCTCTCGTCTTTCCAAAACAAATTCCAATAAAACTGAGCGCTTTGACTCGTTCTTAAAGTAACAGCGGTCCGAATGCATACTATATGTTTTACTAACATTGACTGTTTTACTATACAGGTTGTATAATGAAACGCCTAACCAAATATAAACGTGAAGCGCTACCAGAACGAGAACTACCTAACTGAAGTAGTGTCATTACTAAATACAGCTTGAGGAGAACTGGTGAAACCCGACTGCCATCCTGATAAAACCTTTACTTCTAAAAAACATAGTGAGTATTAATAATCAGGGAACTGGTCGTGAGTTTCTGGTTGGTTTTCTCTATACAGTGATTGGTACGTCATACTATGGAAGTGTGTAGCAAGGGTAGGAAGAATAACACTGAAGACAATAATCACAGACAGAATGTGGAAGAGAGCTCCCCCTTGTGGTTAAATTTAAATTGATACTAGAATACGGTGTACTTTTCATGTGGACACATGGGAAATTAAAGTGGAAAACAGTTTAAATGTATCATCAGTGGAATAAAGTTCAGAACAAAACTCTTTTTTCGGCATAGCAAGATATTTAAAGACGTCTTTGTACGTCTAGCTTTCTGTGAACATCTGTTGCTGCTCTGTGCTAATTTTCTAAATGGAAGTTCAACTGTATTTAAAATATTATATATTCCAACATAATTTACATAATGGTGTAGTTTAAATTGGGGCGCTTGGAGATCTTCCATCGGATATATGATGCTGAACAATCAAAAGTAAACATACGATAGTAGGTTTTACGACCGGCAAGACAATAACGTAAAAGATTTTAAATTAGCTATAGAGAGACGGTGATTTTTTCGGATATTTTTTTCAATGAAAATCTTGTGGTATCCAAAAATGTTTTTTCTTGTATCCAGTTCCAGACTATTTCTTAACCCGTTCCTCACATAACAGCGATCAGCCTTACTGGGTGAGGTGTCGCTCACGCATCTAACACCAGATGTGTAGCGTAATGATGTGTCGTGTAATGACTTTTTGAGTTTGAATTTCACTTCATGCCCCCTCGTAGTGCATAGGAAAAAACACAATATTATCCTACATATTATTGTTAAAAAGGTTGTTAGTACAAAAAAATACATTTACACAAAAATACATTTGTTGAACTTGAATTATATAGAAGTGTCACAGAATGTAATATATAATGTAATATATGTAGTATTAAATACAGATTTACTGAGGATATTACATATTTAAGACATCAATTACACAATAAATGATCTTCATTATATTTCATATCTTAATACTGTAGCAAAAAAGATCCATTCACAGAAATGAGAGTAGTTCCTCAGAGTGTTTTAACCTGCGTATCGTCTGTCATTGTGCTTTGTGTTTCATTGGTCTTTGTTGTCCTCCAGTCCTCACTCCAGAGCGCATTTTCAGTTTGACCTCCACTGGGTAATACTCACTGATCTTCAGAGACTAATAAACACATTGGTGGGTTTCCGCTTTCAGATGCCATAATCTAAGATGATCTGATTACCCAGTTACTACACTGTAATTAATGTTACATTGTTACAGTGTAACAGAACTGGAGTAATGCCAGTGGTATTGTTTTAGTCGTACGTTATGATTACGTTCCTCCTCAATTCATCAATGCGCTGACCATATCCTCTGATAGTCTGTGAACATTGTGGAAGTTGAAGGGTTTTGCAGATCTGTTCACCACAGCCCTTGTACACCACAACCCTGAAGGAAAGGTCAACCTTTGGAAGATCTTTAAGGATACACACAGTGCCACAGGAAATGAAGGGTGTCCTCTCACTGGAAGTAACAAGGTACTAAAGCACAAATTGGTTGGCTCACCATAAGGAGGGCACCCCTGTTCTGTCATTAGTGTTTATAGCTTTTGTAATGATAGTATAGTATTTATCAGAGAAAAGGCAAAAAGGTATCAGCCAGTGGAAGGTCTTCATCACTGAAGATCCTGATTTTCTCCATCTTGCCTTTGGAGACGTAAAGCCCCAATTAAAGTCACCCAGGATCATTATGTCCTGGAACAGATGTGTGTATTCGATTAATGATAGTCTTCCTGAAGAACATTAATCTTTGTTTTAATTCAAAGACGCTGTGCTGTTCATTACTGTGTTTATTCATCGCTAGCTTCATTTCATCACTGTTTCAACTTGCTCCATGTTTGTGCTGCATTGCTTAAGCCCTTTAAATGCGCGTGACACCAGTTTGTTGAGGCTCATTCCTCAGTGTTCCTGTGCTGCCACTCTGCTGAGGACGTTGTACTTACAACAGTGTTGCACTTCTCCCTGACAGCTGTGCACACGTCATCCAGATCATCCAGCTCGTTCAGTGAGTCATGAGGTTTGGTGTGAACAGGGATTAGCACAAGGTCTGTGAGAGATGTAAAGGCACTCACTCACACACACTCACAAACTCACACTCACACAAACCATGAAAGTAAGGACATGTTCTGAGCAGTTCTTCCTCACCAGATTTCGGATTTTTTTGTGTGTCATGAATCATCTGGACTCACTTTATCACTGCCATACCCTCTTCACTCACCTGAGTACTAATTTATCTGACTGGTTGCTAAACCTCCTACCTGCTTTTCTTCATAAATATTCCACCCTTAATCTTAGGCTCATTGCCTCTGTTGTGTACCAAGCCTTTTTCCTTCTGTCTCGTCATTATGGATGCTGATCCCTGCCTTTGTTCTTGACTCTGCTTCTTGCCTAACCCTCTCTGTTGGACTGCCCTGCTAATTGCTCTGCCTAATTTCTAGACCCAACCTTGTGGATAATCCTTGGTTACCTTCTGGACTCTACCTATTTTCTAGACCCAACCTTGTGGACTCTGCCTCCCTGGTGTTACCTCAGACTGGACTGACTGTGATAGTGAATTTTCCCTCATTTTGCTAAACAGGAAGATGGGGTGCCACTCAATACTCAATACACTGCTTGCTAAAGAAAATAAAATCTCTTGCATCCTCTCTGGCTCGATTGTTTGCTTCTATTACACTCAGCGAAAATAATAGCTATTATAATAATAATCTTTATGATATTAGTGTTACCTGAAATAACACGTGTAAAAAACAATTTGTGGGTTGCGTGTTTTTGTTTGATTGATTGTTTTTTTTACAATTTGATTGATAGTTTTTTTTGTGTTGGGTGCAATGAAATGCAGACTGAAGGGCTCATGTGAGAAGGTGTCTTCAACACCCTCTTGTTTGTTCCTCATACTGGTAAGTTTGACTCAAATGGGCTTGGTATTTCCTATTAAACAAAACCCAGATAATCCAGTGTAAATCACTCCAAAGCACTCTGTTGCATCCTTAAACAACTAAAAGATTTATGTCATCATGCAAGCTTTAACCGGTAATATATTTGTTCAGAATATATGTTATGATAGTTTGTTAATGTCTAATTGAATGTATGTCTTTCAGGATCTTAATGATATTTTGACATAAAAGCTTACATTTTAAAATATTTCTAAGACAAATATAAATACTGATATTTATGACTATGACTTGTAAATGTTTTAATGCAAACCACCACCAACAACACACCTTCCATCCTCACAAGAATGGTTTTCAAGCATTGGACCTGTGTTGGTATAAGCAGAAGTCTAGAACCTCAACTGAAAAACCCTACTGAAAAATCAAATATCAAATCAAATCAAGTTTTATTTATATAGCGCCTTTTACAATAGATGTTGTCTCAAAGCAGCTTAACAAGTGTCCGAGTCCAAGCCCCCAGTGAGCAAGCCAAGGGCAACAGTGGCAAGGAAAAACTCCCTAAGAGCGTGAGGAAGGAACCAAGACTAAAGGGGGGAGCCCATCCTCTTCTGGCTGACACCAGTCACCATGACAACAAGATAAATATATAGAAAAAACACATTAAGCTATAAAAACACAATAAGCTATAACAAAGTCTGGGGCTGTGCCACAGCAGGGCCGGGTGGGGCGGATGGGGTTACCAGGGGAGCTGATGAGGGCCTCCTTCCATTTGATTAAATATCTATTTCACTCATAAAACAACAGAGCATGTGCCGTTATTTCTTCCTCTAAAACTCACCTATAGAGACAGAGAAACCTCTCCTTATATGTTGAATGGCCCTGATTGGAACTCACTGCTATGCTGTATGGAAGCTTCTTATTGGTTCTGTCCAGTAAAAACAGGAAGTGTTTTAGTGGTTTATGAGTACCATCCTTTCTGTGACCAGTGTTTGGTGTAAAAGGATCGTGGCACGATATTTCAACTGTAGCTGTTCATTTTAAGGGAGTGGCACTGTCCCTGACCCTGTACTGTTCAGTCCCTGCAGGAAATCAGCCATGGTCTCGCCCATTCTGTTGACCTCCAGGATCAGAATTACACTGTAGCAGGACACAATCTGTACGGCCATGCAGGACAAACTGTAGGACAGTGTGTCATTTTCAGATGTTGTGTTAGTGCCCACACCTGATCTACTTTTCTGTAATATAATCTGTGACATGCCTGAGTAGTCAATTATACAGTATGTCTAACCAGAAAAGGAGCAAACTCATCAAGGATGATACCGCATTCAGGGTGTAAAACTATGCAATCAGAAAAGAACAGGGCTTTTCTTCGGAGAGCCCAGCACATACAGGATTTTGCGCCGACCCTACAAAACTTCACGTCTTTTACTGATAGATGCAGCTGTTCATCTAAGAGCACAAACACATGCTTGAAGGATTAATAAAATGAACTGCTCTGCAGGATTTGCCCACCACACTGTAGGTGGGCAAATCCCACCTACAGTGCTGAATCAAGCCCAGTTAACAGACATATGTAGTGCAATTTTGCATGAAAAATTTTATTAGTTCAATAAATTCTCCAGCCGTTTTACTTAATAAAACTAAGAACAAAAGATGTAAAAGTCGCGTTATTGGGGATACTTTTATGAGATACTTTTATGAGATACTTCTTGACATTTGCATTTTTCCGTTTCTTCAACCCATGACGTCTGACGTTAAAAGATGCAATCTTCACGACTGTAGCCTACAGGAAGAAGATGCCATGTTTACAGGATGAAATGCTCACAAATGCAAAGTTACTAAAACTAGTATAAACACTAGCCTTCTAACAATGCCAGGCTGCATTTCCACCAGCTGTCATAAATAAGGCAAACACTTATTATTACTGAACATGTCAGGGAAACAAAAGCTTGTTCTCAGGAAAGAGTAAAAAAAAAACAAACAAACACAGCTAACCACATTGTTCCACCTCAGAGTGAGATGAGACCAGTTTCAGTTTCACATGTCTGCTTATTTCTGCTTTTAAAGACATTTTACTCACTTTCTAAAACAGCAAAAACCTTCTTAGTAAGACAAGTTCTCTCAAACAGCATTAATATAAAAGTAAACAATAATTAATTATAACAAATAATAGTAATTACGTAATACATTATGTATTATAATAAATTATGTTCATAATTATATAATAAAGTTATCCAGCTGCTTGTTTCTTTTACAACAGAAACAGCAACATGAGCAGAATATACCAATATACCATTAACAAGCAGCATTACATTACAAACGTTAACTTATTTAATATCATACAACGAGATCTCTGACTGTGGATACCAAACCAAATCTGGTCCTCCTTCGGCCCCCCCGCGCGACGATGATGGTGAGTAGTTGGCTCTGCTTCCTGTATTTGCTGATGGTTTGCATGTGTGTTTTGCATCACGTCATGGATCACTTTCCCAGCTGAGCATATCGTACCAAACAACAGGGGGTGTGTTTTGTTATCAAGCTTAGTTTGTCTGAACACAGAGTCCGTGTTGGCTCACCTCGCTGTTTCTGAGGACGTTACTGAAGCTCTGTGTTTGGGTATTAGTTGAATGCCTGATTAATGTCAGATGACTTTCAGCACAGACAGCTCTCTTCTGTGATTATATTTCTTCTGTGATTATATTTCTTTTCTGACACAGGTAAGGTGCTTATAGTGTCTCTTTCTTTTTGTGATATACATTTTTTTCTTTTGACTTTTGGCTACATCTTGTTTCATTTGGCTTTGTCAGAAAAATGCTGTATTCACTACACACAAGTCTTTACACATGCAAGCTGACTGCATTCACGTTACCATTATGTTGTAGTCTGTGCATGAAGGTATGGAAAACAACAACAACCTTTGTTGGGAGCATGCCAAGCCGTTTCATATTGAACATTACTTCCACAGTTCCAATTATTTCCAGTGCAAAGTAACTTAAAAACTTGACAGTTGATAGTGTATTGCAAATTCAGCCTTACGGTTCAGGTAGGAAAAGCCTTTTGGCTTGCCGGAGGAGAGCAGTCAAGTCAGAAGAGAGCAGTTTGTGGATCGTATTTCATATTGGCCAGAAGATGTATCTAATCAGCGATAACTGGTTAGTCTGGGTATTTGTATTTGCGCAGGATGTTATGCAGCCCTTGGGTTTTGCCTCTTTTGCTAAATTTTCCAGATAAACTAGTAAAGTGTGTTTCTGAATGAGAGAACATTCAAAGGGAACCTTATCAGATACAGCAGCTCTGTTCCTGTGTCCCCCCAGCCAACTTCCTTGGCAACTAATTAAACCTTTATTGTATGTTGTTTTCCAGCAAGCTAGTTGTAGACACGCCTTAAGCTGCATTCCAAAGAGCACAGAAGTGTCTTGTGGGAGGGTATAGTTTTGTTTGTTATGGCTATCCTATAGTGTGTGTTCAAGTTTGGGGCTGGGCCAAACTTGAGGCTGGATGTGATTGGCACTGGTGAGTCAGCCAATCATATGCCATGTTTCCCAGGCATTACATTGTGCTCATTGCATATGTTAGCCACAGAAACAGACTAGTTCCTGTTGTGTATCCTTCGTCTAAAGTAAGTGATGCAGTTTTTGTAACTATTTTCTTGTTTTTATGAATTTTAAAAATATTTTATTGCTTTTATTATCTTGATTTTGTTTGCTAGAACAAACAAGGCAATACATGTAAAGATATTTATTGACTTTACTAGATAATCTTTGATCTTCATATCATGTGAAAGTACTTGAAAGAATGCCTTTCTATTAGTATTAAGGGACAAAAGACTTTCACTTTATTTATGTTGATTTGTGGAAGCTTGGTTCCTGGGCTTGTCTCATCTTGTTATGTTTTAACCCAAACTGCACTGGAGTCACCCAGACTGGATTAATTCTTTAAACTTTGCATTAGAAAACGTCTATGCCTATTTAACTGAACTGTATACCAACATGTAAAAGTACTGTGGAAAATAATGTAAGTACTCAACGTTAAGTCCTTATGGGGATGGTTCCAATTACAACTCCATATAGTATGGTGTCCAGCTGTGAGGGAAAAAAACTGTTCTTTTGTAATTTTACTGTGCTTCACATGAACTAACAAAATGTCACTTTGTTGTCTGGGGTTTCTTCAAAGCAACGTGCATTTGCCTGTTAGTTGTTACTGGTTTAAATGTAGGCATTTTTTTTTGCTGTCTACTAAATATTTATTAGATTAATATTAGCAACTGTTGCTATTTATAACAGATTTTAGAAAAGCAAAAGCAAAATGTTGAGGTCTTTGTTTATTTGCATACTTTTCACCAACACTTGATGTGTCATATTTTTGTAGTTAGAAAATGTCCTTTGTGTGAATCCCAGTTGTATGTAAATGGAGCACATTTACTCTTTTTACAAGCCTCAGAGAGTAGCTTCAGAAATAGGAAGTGGTATCATTTTGGAGAATTGGAGTTTGAAAAATCTAGCTGTGACGTTATAGTAAGAATTGACACTGACTAGACCAGATACATTGTGTCACACTAAGCTTCCAGTAATCTAGGTTTACTGTAAAAACTTGTGAACCACTATATCCATAGTAAAAACATGACAGTCACACACCCAACTCACACACCCAACTGGTCATCTTAACTGTGATCAAAGTGATAGGGGGTAGGCCAGCCGTTGAGCAGAAACCATGATAAGATTGTGGAGTGAGTGTGACTTTGATCATAGTGAAGATGACCAGCTGGGTGTATTTGTCCACCAAACCAGTTTGTCCACCTTCAGTCGGCTGTGCTCCTACTTCAGATGCTGGGAAGTTTTCTATGTAAAAGGTGGAAGAGGAGTGTCCCAAAGAAAGATACAGGGATCTACTATTATGAAAAACATCTCTAATGATTCTATGAAAGCAGTTGCTTGACAAAAAATGGATTAAAATAAATAATTCTCTTCTCTTCTCTTCTCTTCTCTTCTCTTCTCTTCTCTTCTCTTCTCTTCTCTTCTCTTCTTTTCTCTTCTTTTCTCTTCTTTTCTCTTCTCTTCTCTTCATATAAGAGGCTTGTCTTCCTCCACAATGTTCCCATAGCATTTCATTATAGTCTGAGTACTTTTACATGATAGTATTAGTAAATATGGAAATGTACCCATGTTCACTATGCAAATAACAATGTCTCACAGTAAGACAACAGAACTCAGTTTAATGAAGTCACGAATAATGTAAAAAAGAAACTCTAAGTGTTTCAATTTATAATTAAATGTTGTTTTACCAATTAAAGGTACAGGACATTTGCTCTAATTAAAACAACTCATATCAGCAGTGTTAATTAATACTAGCTTTTGTTATTGTTTCTAAAGTCGCAATTCAATATTTTTATTATTTTGTGATCATCTTAACACCTACAGAAATATCACCATTAAAAAAGTCAGATCTAAAATAAATGTTTGATGTTATTTCATGCAGGCATCATGAAGATAGCTTCTTTCAATGTTCAGAAATTTGGAAAGAAGAAATTATCAGATCCAGCAGTGGTGACAACTCTCGTTAAGGTAAAGATATACACACATCTGATATTATTAGCATTGTGCTGTTAAGATGAATGTAGTAACTGATAATGTACATTTAAACTGTCCAACATCACCAGTGAGTTTGAGGACTAAAATGGAACTGCACCACTGGGCTTTTCATGGTGCCTATTTACTTCCAGGTTGTGTCACGCTATGACATCGCAGTCATTCTGGAGGTGGTGGACGCCAGTGGGAAAGCCGTGGACACCTTTATGAAAGAGCTGAATGAGTAGGCACAAGTAGGCCTTTGGCTCTCAGCTAACTCTCTTCTCAAGTGGAGTTGTGGAAAGGAATTTCTTTGTCTTTCTCTTTTACAGGTTAAACAAAAAACGTCCTTTCACCATGAAGATCAGCCAGCGCCTGGGAAGGACGACGTACAAGGAGCAATTCCTGTTCCTTTATAGGTAAAGCCATTCTTTAAGGAGAAAACCACTGTTATTGTCACAACTGTTTGGATAGCTTCAGAAATTTTGCATATACAAGATGTCTAATTGGACAATTAAGGGAAACATCCATTTCAGTGTCTATATAAAGTTGACAATATGACAATAAAGTTTAATCTAATCTAATCTAATTAATCTAGAGTGTGGAGATTTCATTAGAGTGTATTTCCAATAACAGGGAGGATCTGGTGAAAGTGATTGGAACTTACCAGTATGAGGACAATCAGCTAGGAGATGAGGATGCGTTTGATAGAGAACCCTACATTCTGCGGTTCTCTTGTCCAAGCACAGGTAAGAAATAATGCTGGATAATGTCAAGGAGCTCAGTTATAATTTGTAAGACTGCTAACTCATTTACGATTCTTTCCAAAGCCTGATCAGGACCTAATGAGTTACTGTAATTCTTTGAAAGTCGATTTCTGCTAGTCACCAGATACTCCATTAACTTTTAATAAACATTCTATGTTCTTGCATTTTTCGTAGCTGTTCTGTTACATCTTTCAGTGGCACCAATAATGAATAAAACATAGAAATCCAAATGTTTAATAACCATAAATGTTAGAGGAGAAGCACTAAAACATTTCTAAAATGTACTGCATAATGTAGTCAGTAACAACCAACATGGCATTTAGATACAGTTACTAATATATAATTCTAGAAGTGCAGATATTTGCACTGATATAGTCCACTTTGTGGCAGGTTTCATGCATTCAAAAACCTTCTGTGGACATTTGATGGCATTTATGTGTTTAGACTTATGATAAGAATGTAAACATTTGACTGATTTGCTGATATAAGGACACGGACCAAATTATAGATGTGACATCATAAACATTTCAGGAGAGATATATGCCAGTTTTTAAAATGAATTTAATTAGATGAAAGCAGTGAATTGTAATCAAACTTTGGTCTGTATGTCTTGGAAGGGGTGAAAGATCTAGTAATGATCCCTGTGCATACCAAGCCTGAAGACTCCGAGAAAGAGCTGGATGAGCTGTACGATGTTACCCAGGTCGTAAAAAAGAAATGGAAAACTGACGTAAGTATAATTCAGCTGCACAGCTTTCATCATCAGAACAATACAATATTCACTGGACTGAACTAAAATGTTTAATCCAAAAGTTCTACACTTGTAAAAGCATCATCATAGATTTAAATGTAATTTATTGTAGAGAAATTACCCAGGAAATTCTCTTTTGATATTCTAGAGGGGTTTGCAAAATATGAGATTTAAATGAATGAACCAAAATATGAAAATGTCATCTGTTATTTTTCACATTCAGAATATCATGATCTTAGGAGACTTTAATGCAGACGGCAGTTACGTATCCAAAAAAGAGATGAAGGAAATTCGCATCTTCAGTGACAAAAACTTTCACTGGCTGATCAGCGACGACGTCGATACCACCACACGCACGGGAAATGACAACACTTACGACAGGTTTGTTTATTGTAGTCACGCATAGGCGATGAAGGGAAGCCACGCCTTATTGTATTTGTACACATTGACCGATCGTGGCCTGGGGCTCAACGACTCTGACTTTCGACTCATTTAGTAGCTACGGCTGCACTCCTAACGTTGTGGAAATGGCCAAAATCTCTTCATTTTAAGACTGTAATCTATGCAGTGGCATGTTTCTCGCCATCCTTACTGATATGCTTGCATCTCTGATTTAGGATTGTGGTGCATGGGGATAAGTTGCTGAATGCTGTTGTACCAAACTCCGCCAAACCATTTAACTTCCAAAAGGAATACGGACTGGCTGAAGCTGATGTAAGCAATATTGCTACTTTTAAATCAAAGCCTTGCCAATTCTTTTTAAGTCATTTAAGGGTTTCAGTGCACTTTTCTTTAGACAACTAAAGGTCTTGCATCAGATGTGGTGTTAGTAAACGTGATGGTAGGCTAGTTGTATCGTACTTCTAGAGTCTGTGTCATCTCATCACTACACAAAATATCTGTCTTGTTCCTTAAGCATCTCTGTTAAACATTCCTGTCCAGGCACTTAAAGTGAGTGATCATTACCCTGTGGAGGTGGAACTCAAAGAAGGTAAATCAACAGAACGCTTTATTTTGTACATTTGGACAATTATTCTAAAGCTTTCCAACAAAGGAACAAGCCAAAGAACATTTTTTACAAACAATATCACAAAACATAGAACTCAGCAATTGTTGATCAGCACCTCACTAAAGCCTAACACCATCTCATTTTAGGCAAGCGTGGCAAATAAGAAAACCTGGAAATATGGAAGCCTGAAAAGAAGAGCACAGCTTCTGAATATGGGCTAGTTTTAGAAATGTTGTTTTTTTTTAAATGTTTGCTGGTTTCTTTTTTTCTTGCTACATACCTTTGAACATGCAGACAACATACTGTATGTATATATATTCCATCTATGCATACAAAACGTAAATACAGTAGTAAGATACAAAACTTTATTTCAAGTTTCTCTTTACACGAGGACTGCAAAGTAAATGCTATTTCACATTTGTATCTGTGAACCTACACTAGGATAGAATTGAAGTTACACCAGTTCCAAAGCATATACAACATGTTAACAAAGCTTCCAATTCCATTTCATTTCTTTCCAGATTTTTTCAGTCCACCACCCCCTGTGGAAAAAAACAAAAGCACAGACAGGATGAGTGATTACGCTCAGATGAATAAGGGTGATCTGTACAACACTGTTCTCGCATATACAGCATTTGCTCCAACAATGCCGGTGTTGTACATTATCTTTAAGAGGTACACAGTGAAACTGTGTAGACTACAACACACTACATGTACTGGAGGGGCCATTTTTGTCAAATTAGTAACCTCAGATTTTTTTTTTAAACTGAAAATTATACATGTTCATGGCCTCAAAAGTATGCAAATGTGACATCCTTTACTGAGACACTACACTATATAAATGAGGTCATTGAGGGCTAATGGATCTTTAATTCACTACTAGCTACAATGGCTTCTGTTGACGGACAACCCAGATACCTAAAGGTCCTTTCCCTGCAGCTTTGGCTTTCATTGCTTCCAAAGCTTTCTGGTCCTCCTTCTGTTTCTGTTTGAAGGCTTGTTCATCCTGCAGTGTGTGTGGATAGGAAAAACAAAACATGTTTATGTTCAGATGGCTCTTCAAACAGTAGGTCGCCAAACTTGCTCTGGGCTTCATTTGCAAAATGATTTTACTGTCTTCCACGAGAGCGTTCAGTGTTTCATTCGATGACGCTTTGGAGAACCTCAGCCCTCTTCTTTTACCCCACATGAAAGGCAGGTATCATGGTTTACACAATAAACACCTAGCTAATGTACAACTCACCTCATCCATTTCCTTTGATTGTTTCTTGGGAGCCTTAAGGGGTTTCTTCTTACCTCCTGCATGTGAAAATAAATCAATACACACTGGAGATTAAAACAATGTATGAACACTTGATTTTTTTCCAAAATAACGTAATCTACATTGATCAACATTTGAAAGATTGTTTTGTAAGGGGTACACCATGCCACTAGAACAGTGTTTTACAAAATAACCAAAGTACATCAACATGAAACCTTTATTTTGCTAAAAATGTGATCATAATTAGAGAACAGCAATGACTGTAGCACAGAGAAAGATTACAACTAAATTTTCTGAAGGTTACAACACTTAGTAATCAGTAGGAAGTGTATAAGCGTTTGCTTTGAATGACGTCAGAACATCTGTGGCCACAGGACATCACTAGTCTCTCACACCACTCTGGTGTGATTTTGGTCCGCTCTTCTTCCAGTCTCTTCCACAGTTCTGTGACTGTTGTAGGTTTCTTGGGCATAGCTTTGTCACGAAGGATTTTCCAGAGGTTTTCTATTTGGTTTAGATCAGGACTCTGGGCTGGCCATTTCATTGTTTCAATTTCAAGGAACTGCTTTACCCATTTTGCTGTGTGACAGAGGGCACTGTCCTGCATGAAAATTGCTGGCTGATTGAGTGAAGAATGCAAGGAAGGAACCACGTGTTGTTGAAGGTTCTGATACACACTTGTATTCACCCTTCCATGTAGCTGTCAGAGAGGTCCAACTCCTGCTGCAGAAAACATTCCCCAAACCATGACACTTCCTCCACCACCTTTCACTGAATGCTTTACACACTTTGGGTTCAGTCTTTCCCCAGTTTGTCAATGAACAATGTTTCCCTTCAGACCCAAATAAATTAAACTTGCTTTCATCACTAAAGTGAACTCTGGACCAGTTCTCCTCTGTCCACACAACATGCTCCTCAGCGAAGGTGAGCCTAGCTTTTTGATTCTTTCTGCTAATGAGAGTTTTGGTCACTGCAGAGTAGGCCTTCAGTCCAAATGCTCTTAAATGTCGAGACACTGTATGACAAGACAGATCTTTACCCTGTTCAGAACTGGCGAGCGATTCCAGCTGCATTGTTGAACCGATTACCCATGGAGATTCTCCGCATTATCCTGTCCTGCATTTGTCTTTCGTGGGCGACCAGAATGAATTTGTGATGTTGTAAAGATGCAATATTCTAGAAATCACAGACTTGGAACGACCAACTTCTCTTGCTATGTCTGACAGGGTCACCCCTTTGGCCTTCATCTGGACAACCTCCTGCCATAGGGTTTCAGTCACTTTGGAACAGCTCACAAATTTTTGCTAAGTCAGTGAAAACTGGAAAGTTAGGCTGCCAGTTAAATAGGGTTTGTCAGATAATTAAGCAAATTAGCACAAGATGCCAGATTAACACCAATAACTTGCAGGTATCTGAAAATGTTTTCCAATTTTGCAGGTATCTGAGTGTTCTTTTTCAATTATATCATTTACGTTTTTATGCTTTTATGAAATAAGATTAAAATACTGCTATTTCACTCCTGTTGGATAATTTCACATAGGACTACACAATGACCACAACATTTAGGATATTGCGTGTTCTCTAATTTTGATCTGCAGTGTATAATAAAAAAAAAAAACACTTTGCTTGTATAGCTGATGAAGGACCTCTGTCCGAAATGCCCAGTTTCTTTAGAAACCTTGTGTACTTCACTACATTTCTCATATTCCTATTGCTTACAGACAGATAGATAGATAGACAGGTAACCCTAGACAGCTAAGTAAATGCCGACATACACACTTAAGGGAGGTTTACTCGGGTAGTTTAGCCTACTGGACAACAGGCTGGTTAGCTGGGTTGGTAGCTGGCTAGCTCATTCTTTCCAGAACACAACAGTATCATGCAACCGACAAGCTAAACAATTAGCTGCGACACTTTTGCCATCTCACTAGCTAACTAGCAAGCTACATGAAGTGACAGAAATTCAGATGGCTAGCTAGTTAGATCGCGTGGTCACCCAACTGGGTAGCTAGGTAGCTAAGCTATCTTGTTCATTCAAAAGCATTAGCTAGGGTAGTCATATGAGGTATTTGGATCAACCTAAAGACACGATAATTACATTAAAACAAAACATGCCTTGTGTTGCATGTTCCAGAAAACAAGGCTAGATATCTCACACGGCCTACCTTCTCTTCCGGACATGCTGGCTTGTAAAATGTGAACAGGATTCGCTCCACTCGCGCTTCGCTCAGGACCTCAGCCGACAGCTTTGAACCGGAAATATTAATCTCATCATGCGCCCGAAACGCTATTCTTCTTCCGTAGCATGACTTTACACTGCTTGATATCGTCCGTGTTTGTGAGTTAGTAAATGTGCTCAGTTTCTCACTCGACGACTGACGGCACTAGCCGATAGGATAATATCACATGTTATTTTGGTACGGTATCGTCAATTCTTAGATACTCGAGTTTAAAAGGTGATAGTTAGCTAATGTTTAGCTGTCAGACCGGTTATAGATGCACCACAACACAGCATCTGCCTGTGTAGTCAGTTGTGTGGGCACTTGGCTAGCTATATAACACTATAAATTTATTCTTGTCTTTAAGAGTAGAGGGATAGTGTTCTCTATTGAGTTAGCGTTATTTAGTGCTGTTTATTGTAACAAGTTGGAGTTGTTTTGTCTCCCCAAATGAAAGTGTTCAATGAGTTGTAGAGGGAGCTGCGTAATGCCAAGGAAGTATGGCACGTGCTTCTACCTACGCCGATTGCCTGGCAGAATCCAGTGGAATGTCTCTATCTACAGAACCTACGCCTCCAACAAGCAAAATCCGCAGGATAAAACTCTGACAGCTCAGGAGTGGACGTCGACCGCCCTAAAGAATGTCACAGAAATCGGGAAACAGTGGGGGCAGAATTCCGTAAAAACCGTGACGGCTTCTGTCAATTACTGGTGGGAAAAATATGAGGAGTTTGTTGGCCTCAATGAGGTTAGAGATGCTCAGTCCAAGGTTACAGAAGTAAGATATGCTTAATAAGTATCCAGAAATAATGTTTCATGTTCACATACCATGTTGCGTTATGATGTGTAATTATTCATATTTTGTCATAAGGCAGAGAAGCAATTCATGGTAGCCAGAGGGATGGTCCGCGAGGCGCATTTGAGTTTGGAGACTCTTCAGGCAAGACTTAAGGAAGTTCGCGATCGCCTGGACCGAGTATCACGGGAGGAGGCGCATTACCTCGAACTAGCGACGCTGGAACACAAGTTACTTCAGGTGGGGTGGATACAGAGGAAAAATTTATTTAGATCATTCATTGTGCATATAAACATGCAGGTAATAGCAGTTATGTGCCTGAAAACTCTTCAAACTCATAGCAGCAGAGACAAGAATATATAATATATATCTATTCAACTTCTTTATGTGAATAGGAAGAGCGGCGTCTCAAAACAGCCTACGAAAACGCAGAAGAGGGAGAACGTGAGAAATTTGGCCTCTTCTCTGCTGGTGTGCGGGAGAGTCATGAGAAGGAGCGAGCACGGGCCGAGCGCACCAAGAACTGGTCCATCTTCGGCTCGGTGCTGGGCGCCATCATTGGAGTAATGGGGTCCACTTATATAAACAGGGTTCGCCTTCAAGAACTGAAAAGCCTACTCCTGGAGGCTCAGAAGGGACCAGCAAGCCTACAAGAAGCTATTAAAACCCAGGCCAGTTTGCACAAGGACCAGCAAGAAGAGCTCAGGGGCCTCATAGACATGTTTAGGGCAGCCATCGAAGACAACACAGATGAGGTGCGAGGTGGCGAGCGAGCATCTGATCCAGTGGCGGTGCTGGTGCCTGCTGTGGCCCCGCCGCCCAGGCCCAGTTTCTCGGAGGAAGCCGTCAGAGAGATACTGCTCCGCAGCAAACGAGCTCAGGTTCTCATGGAGGAGCTCAAACCCCAGCTGAAGCAGATGGAACAGAGCATGGGGAGAGTGGCGGCTGAACTTCAGACCGTGAAGACCTCCGTCAGGGGTCGTCCGGCCGAGCCTCCAGTCATCCAGGCATCAGATGCGCAGCTCTTGGTGTGTGACACCGAGATTGTCATCAAAGGTCTTGACCAAACAGAGAAGAGACTCGAGGCTCAGATTAATAAGACTACTCTGTACAACACTGTTCTCACGTATACAGCGTTTGCTTTAACGATGCCAGTGTTGTACATTATCTTTAAAGCTACACAATGAAGCTGTGTAGGCTACAACATACTACATGTAGTAGAGGGGCCATCTTTGTCAAATTAGTAACCTCAGATTTTATAAAAGAGGTTGGAACTGCCAAGGTATTATGCAATAAATCAGAGTAAACATTCATTAAAATGTTAAACGTGAGCCTGTCACATTTCATTTTATTATTTAAACCAAAAGTAATTTGTTTATTTAAGGTTCTCAAACATACATTTGAATTGGAAATGAACTAGTATGAATGACGGTTTAGGCGGAGCTGTACTTTGAATCGCTGACTGAGGAACAATATGGTGCCATCTTGTAAGAGATTATAGATAACGCCTACATTTTTATTATCTACGTTTTTACACTTGAACCGCTTCAGTGTTTTAAGAGGTTTCGGACAACTTCATTATGAAATCATGTGTATATGAACACGTCAGTCTGTTTTTAAATGTAGCTCTTTTAAAATTAACCGAACTCACTACTGGAATGTGAACTAGAAACAGTAACAAATTTGACCTATAATTGACGTAGGTTGTTTTATGACCATTATGCAAATTAACTTTAAACGAGTACTCGGTTGTCTTTCTGGTCTTTTTTTTGTAGCGCGGATGTGGTCTCGGACTATTCGTAATTCACACCACGGTTCGTTTTGAACTCGGACCGTGTGTGTGTAAACAATGAATTATGGCTAACGTATTCAATATCGCTACATTTAATTCCGCAGCTATTTTCACAAAGCCATCAACTTAGTATTGATATAAAATACCAAAATGGCTTTTAAAAAGACTAAGCACACAAACATGCAGATTGTCTTTATTACAGAAGTACACAATCCCACGTATAGTCATTTTTTTCTCTTGCTGTGTGGCAACCTAATGTTTAAGTAAAAACTCCGCTGTTTTTAAACTGAATTAAGATGATCACAAGACGAAGCTTCACGAAGCTCCTATGATCCGAATAATCCTAAGCATCAGAACACTGAACACGACAACAGAGTAGTGACACCTGATGATTTCAGTTATAGCAGTCATAAATTCAAAACGGTGAACCTCAAACTATACTCACACCGATTAGATGTGTGTGTGTATACATAACCTTAGCTTTGACCAGTCGCAAGTGATGGAAACATCCAAAGCAGGAATGTATATATTAATCTGTGGGGTTTGTGATGGGAAGCGGTATCGTGAGATCGATCATAGGTTAGTTGCAGCTGCTGACAATGTACTTTATATGATTGATTTTACTTTGTAGAATGTGGGCTATACATAAATCAGTAGACAGAAATCAACCCATGGCAGTGAAGACAAACGATTTTCCCCAGTGAGCATACATTCAAATACGTATACATAAAAATATTACCTATTAAACTAAAGAAACGCTTTAGTTACTGCTTTATTTTAGACCATCTAACATCATACCAGTTTTACATGAAATAAAAAAATAATCTTATGGGTTTTCGTTGTTAATTTTCATTAATTGTAATGCTTTAATGTAAGTAATTTACTGAAAAAAAAACACATTTAAAAAAAGTAAGACTACCGCTACACCCCATCTCCGATCGTGCTGTTTGCGATCTGCGTTGTCATGTGCCAGGAAGGTAGACATCATCAAGTCTACTGGACAAAAAAAATGAGATTACGGATCCAAATTGCTGAAATACACTTCCATTGCCGGGTAGTGGGGCTCGCTCTCCATCATGGGGATCTTGGCTATCTGGGAGGAGCTTATAGTAGAACTGCTGCGTATCTGCATAAGCGGAAAAGCGGATAAGATGCCGATGGCAAACTAATAAATTACTATTAAGAACCAACGGGTCGACGTAATCCACAACTTTTGATGGTTTCTTCCCCATTATTGTTTGCATGGTTTATCATATTTCCAATTGTCCCATAAAAAGAGGACTGAGAATTTTACCCTCTTTTTCACCCTCTAGCATGCGTGATTTTACATTTGCCGCATTTACAATTACGTTACAGAGATAGATACGCGTAGTGTTAACGGTCTTGCCCAAGGATCGTTCCTGGTATAGCATAGAGCACTTGTCTGGATGGGGTTTGAATCCGCTATACAAAAAGCAGCGTGGTGAATCGAGCTCTGACGTCTCTGTATCGGCCCCATCTCTACGTTACGCTACGCCTGACAGAATTTTGAATTACAACTGACATCAGAGATGACGGTTGTGACCATAGAATGTATACACTTTGCATTGACTTTCTATGGTCCTGATGCTCTGAACAACTGACCTATCAAAATACAAACAGACTCCATCTCATTCAATATTCATGAGTTTTCGCGCGCTTTATGGTCACATGGAACGTTTCGCGCGAAAAGTTTGTGTTGCCGGGAAAAAAGCAGTCTGAATCGAACAGGCTTGTACACAAAGGCAGGACAATGGCGGTGAGTAAAACTATAATAATAAATTACCAAATAATATCGGACCCGGTAGTATTTCAACAGGGTTGCAAGGTTAACCTAAAGGCATTGCAATAAGCAGCACTATTTTTTGCTCTTCTGATATTCAATCTAAGATAGCTAGCTGTAGCTAACCTACCTTACTTTGAAGACATGTTCTCGTGGATTCATCATAGCTTTCTGTTCAGTTTTAATTAAACGCTTTATTCCTACGGGTATAGCGGAGGGTTGTGGTGCTGACCTATGTTAATGCAGTGTTTGACAACGTTTGGTTAGCTAGATGAGTACGGCCTGTGTTTACTGAACGAACTCAATCTCAGACTTAATGCAACGGTTAATTTTAGATTCACATGGTCAGCAACTGGACCAATTTAATCAGGTTGTCGCTAGAATTAAGATGGTGAAACATCCAGGTGGAAAAGAATACATCAGTTCAAATGTCAATAAACTTAGCGTTGCCATATGATCCACATATGTAGGTCAGTTAGAGTTTCATACGGCTAGGTATTGCTAGCTGGCTAAGTAAGTCTGCTAGTATTAAAGTTTAAAATGAACGATTAACTAACTCTATCTCTATCTAGCTTGCTGAATTTACATATAGAGACGGTAATGCTACGATTGACGACATCCACTAAGGCTAACTCGACGTTTTCTTTGTCCGCAGGATTCATCCGAGTCTTTTCACATGGCTACGAGCCCCAGCCGTGGCTCACGTCGGGGCGACTTAACCTCGAGTCCGGGAAGAGACCTGCCACCATTTGAGGATGAGTCCGAAGGCCTCCTGGGAGACAATGTGCCCGTTCAGGAAGAGGAAGAGGATGGAGACGGCGAGGAGCTGATTGGGGATGGGATGGAGATGTAATTACCTTTCCTTGTTATGTGTTGGATTAATGCTTATGGCCTTTGCATAATGTATGATTTGGAAAGAATAATACTATCTGTGAATGGGTTTGACATTGAGTATGTGTTCAAACTGCAGGTTCTTAGATATTCTTAGCAACAGGCTTTCTGTTTTGATCAGTCCCACGTCAGTGCTCTGTTCTCATGAGCCAGTCGTTTGTAAGAACCGTTAGCAGCAGTCTTGTCCTTCGTTCTGATCAGGGACTACCGGGCTATCCCGGAGCTGGATCGCTACGAGGAGGAAGGTCTGGATGATGGCGAGGATCTGAGTGAGCTCTCCCCGGGAGCCCGCGCAGCCGCAGAGGAGGCCATGCGTCGCAGGGACCGCGAGCAAGGCCTGGGCCGCATGGGGAGGAGGGGTCTGCTGTACGGTGAGTTTACTGAGAGGTGCTGTCAAGCCGTGGGGTATATAAGCTACTAGAGCTGCTAGTTACGCTTTTTCATAGTATCTGCTCACCAAGTGTAGTACAAAAGGGTTTGAAGTTGTTGGACTATGTCATGCTCTTTATGTATTGTATGCAAGTTAGAAATAAGTGTAATGGGTGTTTGATTATGAATTGTTGATGCTTGTCTCTGGGATGTAATGGAATCTGGTTGTCCTGATCATGTTGTGTGTCGCTCTGTTCTGTTTGCGCAGACAGTGAAGACGAGGATGATGAGCGGCCGTCCAAGAGGAGGCGGCGCCTGGCGGAGCAGGCGGCCGAGGGGGCCGAGGCAGAGGACGAGGAGATGATCGAGAGCATTGAGAACCTGGAGGACATGAAGGGCCACTCGGTCCGTGAGTGGGTGTCCATGGCTGCCCCACGCCTGGAGATCTACCACCGTTTCAAGAACTTCCTCCGCACACACGTGGATGAACACGGGCACAATGTCTTTAAGGAGAGGATCAGCGACATGTGTAAAGGTAGCTCATGAAGAAAGAAAAAAAATTAAGCTCATGTTGTTTAACATTTCAGCCTTTTCTGAAATGGTCACCCAAAATTGTGACCAATTGTAGTGGTTGAAATGTATTCACATTCTCCTTAGAGGCTAACAAAACAGTAAATCTGAAATTAAGCTTTATAATTTTACTTGTGCTCATTTCCTCCAGTATCTCATCTCCAGTTGTTTCAGTGGGGTCACTTTTACTGTTTTGGAAACTTCCAGAAAACAAGGAGAGCTTGCTGGTGAACTATGAGGAGCTGGCCTCCCGAGAACATGTGCTGGCGTACTTCCTCCCTGAGGCGCCTGCTGAGATGCTGAAGATCTTTGATGAGGCCGCGAAGGAGGTCGTGCTGGCCATGTATCCCAAATACGACCGCATAGCCCATGAGATCCACGTGCGCATCGGCAACCTTCCCCTGGTGGAGGAGCTCCGCTCGCTCAGGTATGACGTCTGCAGCTCTAGGGGCTGGACTTGGTGGCTTCGTTCAGTCTGGACCAGATTAAGATCTGGGGTGTGCAGTGAAGTGCTGGACTCCCTGTTACTAGGGAAGCTTGTCTGGGTCAAGTCATGGTTTCTTACAAGCTGAATGACTTTTAAACCACATGTAAAGTGTTCTGTATCCATTTCCTTTCCCTTTGCTTAAAAATGCTCCTTGTTTGTCTTCCCTGCAGGCAGCTACACTTGAACCAGCTGATCCGCACCAGTGGTGTGGTGACCAGTTGCACGGGGGTCCTCCCCCAGCTAGGGATGGTCAAGTACAACTGTAACAAGTGTAACTTCATCCTGGGCCCCTTCTTTCAATCCCAGAACCAGGAAGTGAAGCCTGGTTCCTGTCCAGAATGTCAGTCTCTTGGGCCTTTTGAAATCAACATGGAGCAGGTAACGTGGCAGTGAAGAGTTAAACATTTGTTTTATTTTGTCAGGCGTGTCTTAACTTTGAAGTTCCACGCAGCTCACCCAGATTCCATTTACCATATAGACTCTGCTTAGTACTTACTTTAAATAAGGTGCTGTCTGTAACAGACTGTTGCTATGGTAACAGCGGAATGGAGAGCCCGAATGTATGTGAGGTCGATTCTGATTCTAAATGAGTCCCTGCCCATGTTCCGAGTGTTGTTGGCCCCACCTTCCTTCCACGGTTGGCCTCCTTGGCCCTGTCCGCGGCGCTCTGTGCTAACTGCCGGCTGGTCCCGCAGACGGTGTATCAGAACTACCAGCGCATCACCATCCAGGAGAGCCCCGGGAAAGTGGCCGCGGGACGTCTCCCACGCTCCAAAGACGCCATCCTGCTCGCCGACCTGGTGGACGTGTGCAAGCCGGGAGACGAGATCGTGAGTCCTGCCCTTGAATCGGCCCCCGTTCTTCCGTGTGAACTTGTTTAATTTTTGTGGGAACTGTATGGTACCGAATTATAGTTTACTATAAATGTTTGGTGATTAAAAGCCATTGAGGACCATTTAGCTAAATTCACGTTTGCTGATCTGACATTACTAGTGTTAATTACTGGTATTATAGAGATGTTACAAATGTTCACAATTTCTAGTGCATAGGTAAAGCATCAAAGTTTTGTGTTGGGTTTCTGGTCAAGCAGTACCCATGTTGTACTACCTGTCTTGGCATTCTGATAGAAATGTCCTTCCTGTTTTCATCAGGAACTGACTGGTATCTACCACAACAACTATGACGGCTCCCTGAACATGGCCAACGGCTTCCCGGTGTTCGCCACCGTGATCCTGGCCAATCACATTGCCCGGAAGGATGAGGGCGCGGCCATGGCCGAGCTCACGGATGAGGACGTGAAGGCCATTGTGACGCTGTCCAAGGACGAGCGCATCGGAGAGAGGGTGAGCGAGGATGGCCTGTCTGGGGGTGGGGTTAATGAGTGGGGGCGGGACAAGGGGCGGTGGCCTCACGATGGCTCGTCATGTCTCTGCAGATCTTTGCCAGCATCAGCCCGTCCATCTACGGCCATGAAGATATCAAGAGAGCGCTGGCTCTCGCCCTGTTCGGCGGAGAGTCCAAGAATCCAGGTGGGTGGCTCAGATTCCCTGGACCTGGTGGAACTTCTTTCTAAATCAGATTTTCATGCATTCATTCATTCATCTTTGGCACATACTTCTCGTTCATCACATACATAAGATCACACCCATAATGCCCCTTAAAAAAAACCAAAAAAAAAAAAAACCACCCTTTTATTCTGATTAAGATTCTTAATTTTCTGATGAAGATAATTTATCACCATTGGAATAAAAGACTTCCTAAAAAAGTTTTTGCCAGTGGAACTGTGTAGCAGCTGCCTGATGGAAGGCGCAGTGGAGGGGGGTGTGTAGGGTCCTGTATTATACTGTTAGCTCTCTGCTTGACAGCTCGTCTGTACGGTTCTTGTAGTGCCACTTGTCTTGTACCAGCGAGCGTCATCTGGAGTCTCTCAGCAGTCTAGCGCCCCCTTTGCACCCCCTCAGTAATAGTCGGTGTGTGTGGCTCCTGCCGTCACTCATAGTCCCACTGAGCCAATACTTCGTTCCTGGTTCCCGGCGCGGAGGGAGCACGCTGTGACCGCCTCTCGCTTCGCCCACAGGAGGGAAACACAAGGTGCGCGGTGACATCAACGTGCTGCTGTGTGGAGATCCAGGAACTGCCAAGTCCCAGTTCCTCAAGTACGTGGAGAAGGTGGCGGGCCGAGCGGTGTTCACCACAGGCCAGGGTGCCTCGGCCGTGGGGCTGACGGCCTACGTGCAGAGACACCCCGTGAGCCGCGAGTGGACCCTGGAGGCCGGCGCGCTGGTGCTCGCCGACAGAGGGGTCTGCCTCATCGACGAGTTCGACAAGGTGATGCACCTGAAACGTCCGGCCCCTCCGCTCGGTTGCATTTTCAAATCCAGATTTGTCTCCGTCTCGCCTTTGGGTCGTCATGATGCGAACAAGCGTTAAAATCCGTTTGCGATGGAAAGTGCTTACGAACCGTTTGACTTGAAGCTCCTCCGATGTTCTCTAGATGAACGACCAGGACCGCACCAGCATCCATGAAGCCATGGAGCAGCAGAGCATCTCCATCTCCAAGGCCGGCATCGTCACGTCGCTGCAGGCCCGCTGCACCGTTATTGCGGCCGCCAACCCCATTGGTACGTGCACGGTTTCACACAGAACCATCTAGAACGTTCTTCAGACCAGGCTGATTTCCCCTTTTGAGCTTTTTAATAGGTTCAGCCTCTTTTAAGCCTCATTTTTCAATTATAGAGAACTTCACATTTTGTTTATTTTGCACTTGTATGAGGAGCACGAACGTAATGGTGCCATCTTTTGTAATCCTGTACCAGGATTTACCTGTACTAGGGTACTATTGTTGCTCTGGACTGGAGCGCCTGCTGAATTCTGGAATTGTAACGGCACGAAGCTCAAGCCTCGTTTTGCTCTGGCACTGACTGTCTGCTCCTTTTGTTCCAAGGTGGCCGATATGACCCGTCCCTCACATTCTCTGAAAACGTGGACCTGACGGAACCCATCGTGTCTCGTTTCGACGTCTTGTGTGTGGTCAGGGACACCGTAGATCCTGTCCAGGTAAGGCGACCCGAGCTGAACCGCTCCGTCTTTTCCTCGCTGGTTACCCTGGAGCTCCTGAAACGTGACGGTCTTCTCGCTCAACCCCCCCTCCCCCTCCCCGAAGGACGAGATGCTTGCTCGCTTCGTGGTGGGCAGCCACATCAAGCATCACCCCAGCAACAAGGAAGGGGGCGTGGCCGGGCTGGAGGAGGCGGTGCTGCCCAACACCTCGGACGTGCCGCCCATCCCGCAGGAGCTGCTCAGGAAGTACATCGTCTACGCCAAGGAGCGAGTGCGGCCCAAGCTTAACCAGATGGACCAGGACAAGGTGGCTCGCATCTACAGCGACCTCCGTAAGGAGTCCATGGTAAGTGACACCACATCAGCAGAAACGGACAAGCGGTCGGCCCCGTGCTGGGGCTAAATGCCTTGGCTTTTGCCTTTATCGCTCTAGTATAGATTTTATAAAGCTCTGCAGAATTTTTGTCAAGTCGGCATTATTCCAGTGCTCTTTAGCTGTGTTCTGCGGTTCAGAGGCTCGTATTTCTGACTCGTATGCTGTGGCTCATGCTGTTGCCCCCAGGCCACAGGCAGTATCCCCATCACGGTTCGTCACATCGAGTCCATGATCCGCATGGCGGAGGCTCACGCACGCATGCACCTGCGTGACTACGTGCAGGAGGACGACGTGAACATGGCCATCCGCGTCATGCTGGAGAGCTTCATCGACACGCAGAAGTTCAGTGTGATGAGGAGCATGAGGAAGGTGTGGCCATGTTAGCTTCACATAGCATAGTCTTTAAATCCTAATGGAAAATGGCACATTGAAGTGCTTTTACTTAAGGCAAACCTGGATATGAGTGTTACTTTGATGTGTGAGGGAGAAAGAGTCTGAACCTGCTTAAGCACTTTAAGGTGCACGTTAATATGCATCCTGAAGAACATGTAGGCATCTGCTTAACATGATGTCGGATAAGCCCACACTTGAGTTGATCATTAGACATCATTATTTTCTTCATTTGTTGAAGACATTTGGTTGATGGTCTCTAGGCAACCTTGTATATCTTTCCAATACCAAGAGAACACGCACAACTGTCGTACTGATGAGTATGTAAGTTGCTATGGATGCGAGACCAACACCTTTGTTTCCTCTGGCTGCCGGGCTGCAGACGTTCGCGAGATACCTGGCCTTCCGGAGGGACAACAACGAACTGCTGCTGTTCGTCCTCAAGCAGCTGGTGGCAGAGCAGGTGGCCTATCAGCGCAACCGTTATGGTGCCCAGCATGACCTCGTAGAGATTCCAGAGAAGGACCTGGCGGACAAGGTAACCTTTAACCCCTTACACACACACACACACACACACACACACAACTACCTGCACTCAATTACCCACAACCACTTTTTATTTAAGGAAAATGTGAATTTGATGAGTAAATGGGCACTACTGTACAGTTTAGGTGATAAATCCATTTGAAACTGTCCCTTCCCTCCCACTGTAGGCCCGACAGATCAACATCCACAACCTGTCTGCGTTCTACGACAGCGAGCTGTTCCGCTTCAACAAGTTCTCCCACGATGCCAAGAAGAAGCTCATCATGCAGCAGTTTTAGGCCCTGCTGCTTTGGACAGGACAGCGTTTGACTAGGGCTGGAGAACAGGCTCCACGTGAGCATGTTTCCCTGGCTTGGGAAAGGATAAGTTCTGATATGGACAGAGTGGCTTGATGAAGGACTCTACGCTTTGTAGTGATCTGTTTTGATGACTTCTGCAAAAAAAAAAAAAAAAAAAGTTCATCGTTGACATCCTCTACAGCCGTAGTATGTGAAAAGGTTTGTTCAATGTAAAAAATAAATTGAATTATTTCTTGGTGCAGAACATTAGAATTTATAGAACTTGTAGCATACATTAGAATATAGAGCAGTATTTAGAATGTAAAGTGACTAGCAGTGAATTGGTTCCACAAGTGACTAAGCAATATATTACAAGGGTTCTGATTTTTCCAATATTAAAAATATAATTTACATATTTAAACATAAGGCTCTGCTCACACATTAATACCTGACATGACTACAGTTTAGAGTGGGTACATTACGGTGAGGTTAGGAAACGATTCTACAGGTGTAGAATCATAACCGTCACTAGCGTTGGGCTTGAATTCAGGTGGAAGTCATGGCCACTCCGACCAGTAGCTCTTAACTGATCCTATTTATAGCGCCAGTACTTACATACGGAAACTGGCTTTAGGACCCGGAGTCGCCTGCTGATCAGGCGGTGCAGTATACCGCCTGCAGACTGCGCAAGGATTTTGTTATAGCCTCAATATAAAATCTACAATTCTAAAGCACTGCTAGACCGTCGTAGTCGGGGAGGGCGAGACAGTTGAGTTTAAGGACTGTGGTAGGGTACGCATTTATTTCATGTGCTACAACGTAAGATACTGTGGAATGTAAATGACCATAAACGTGTCAGGCTAAGTTCACCCATTGAAGTGTGATATTCTCAGCTGTCCTGAAAATACAGGTCTTTTTTGTCTATCGCTTTGCGTCGTCATGCAGCGGTACATTGTACATCCAGGTCACTAAGTTAAGACACCGACAAGCTTTGAGATGCAGATAACCGCTGCTTCCAAGTTCAGCCGTTAATCTCGCACCTTCAGCCGCACAATAGACGCAACCGCTCAAACGTGCGCGATATGTTCTGTAGTGGTATTCGTGTAATGAACTAGTTGGCATATCTTACAACAAAGGATTTATTTCTTATATTATCCAGTAATTCACCAGGTTATACCTTGGCTTTTGAATCTGCGGCTATGTCCATTACTCCTCTCCCTTGCCTTCTAATAGGTAAGTGCGCTTGCTCCAGTAAAAAAAATATCACGACTTTGTATTTTTACTTTTATATGGTTTATTTTTTATAGCGTCAACGTTTCACTGTAAACTGTTAGACATTCCGGTGACTACAAGGGTAAATTGTCTATATTTAATTGTGCGCTATCGTTGGCCCAATACATATCTTTAAAACGCATTTGGTAACGATTTAACTGACAAAGCAAATCGCTTGCAAAAATGTTTCATCAGCGTTGGTTCATTATATTAAAAGATTTTATAAAAAGTGTTCAGTCATACTCTTATGCAGACTGATAAACACAGATGGATAAGTGTTTTGATTTATCACTAGAAATGATGCCGGAGTGGCGTCTTGTACACAACGAGTGCACATTTCCGATCAGTTTAGAAACACATGGATTTAATTATTTGAGATTATTTCAGATGGGTTCTATTGAACGAGCTCCGTCGGCGAAGCCCCAGATTGTATGAATGCGTTGCCAATGTCTTGTGCAAAAGTCCATCAGGCACAGATTGTATGGTCAAAAGCCATGCTGTGTTTGGGTTGCTCATACAGATACTCAGACACTACAGTTTGTAAATTACAGACTGTAAGCATCCAATGCACTAATATGCTTTTCTTGTTGTGTGAAAGATACTTTGTCCAATATTATTTGCTGCATACCTTCAGGTATGAGTCATTCTTACGATGTCCACTAGTAGCGGAAGAACATTTCTTTGATGTTTTTTTATCATCCGTCAGCCTTGAAATCACACATCTACAATCTTTTACCATGTTTCTCTTTCTATACCATCCATTCAACCGTTGTAATATGATTGTTAATCATTATTTGCAGCTCTACATCATGTTAGCCTATTTCTTTCCCAAACACTCCCCAGAGTTTTCCTGCGCCCACCAACATGAAACAATAAATGTCTGAAACGAGTGGCTCTGCTTCATGAAGCCCCTGACCATCCTCTAGCTTTCAGCTTTGACCAAGACTTTTGCGACACAGTTGTCTAACGGTTACGGCCACTGCAGAACCCCTAGTCTGAACCGGAGGCTATAAATCTCCATCCTTCTCACACACTGCTGCAAAGTCGTCCAGGCACCCGGGCACAGCCAAGAGCCAATTCAGGTCAGGTAGAATCAGCATTTCTCTCTCTGTAGGGCCTGCTGTTCCTTTCCATTGACTCAGTTCCAAAAGTTAGAGGCGAAAATTCATAGGCGGCTGGCAATATCGGGCTGCTCGTATTTTTTGTTTTTTCAAGTTTCCATACAGTCAGATTGTGCGCCGCTGCATGATGTTTGCAAAACGTGTGTGGCGGTGCTGTTTGCTGGTCTGAGGACATTGTTTGATACTTAATGAAAGCTGTTTTTCATATATATTTAGCTTTGGCATACTAGACAACCGTTAAAGCTAACCTGAAGCCATGAGACACTACTAACATTTCCACTTCAATTACTACACGGATTAGAAAGCAGCTCAGTGTAATGAAGTACAATGAATACCGTGTTATAATCTTACTAGTGGTGTAGTGTACCTTCTGTCTCTGCCACACAGCCTCTTCCACTGCCTAATGCTAACCCAAAGGCTAATCCGCCAGCGACCCAGTTATTTAAGATGCACTATAACGAATATATGATCAGTATAGCGCAATGTTGATATTAATTTTGTTAAAGCCCCCCGTTAGCCTGCAGAGCTACGTCCTCTCAGACCAGTGAGTAAGCGCTTAAAAAAATGAGTCAACCAGCTGTCAGCACTGCGCAGTCGGAAGCAACAAGTGGAGAGCAGACATGTTGTGGCGGGTGTGAAACGAAAGCCATGTTTTGAAAGAGTGTACAGAATGGCTCTCCCTCCGTGTGGTATCGTCCATTCATCTGGAGGGTTTAATTAAACACTGCCCTCAGTCACGGAGTACAGCCTCGGAAAGAAAGAGAGACTGTCCGCAGTCCTGGCTGAGAGATGGCTAATCTGCAAATCTGATTTCTCAAACCCCCAGATTTAACCTAAACTCATGATAAACATTTGAAAATAACTGGTCAAAGGTTTTGGTCCTGCATCGGGGTTAATCTGGGTCTGTGAAATAGGTATTTATCAAATCCAGATTAAAACAACCATTCTATTTTTGTGGAGGTTTCTTTCATTTGGCAAGTGTTGTAAAAGTTATATGCATAAGTGAAGGTGAATAGTTATAAGCATTTTATTTATAAAGTCAGGTTGAAAAACAGATGAATGATTAAAAGTGGATGCAGTGTTGTTTTTCCTTTGAACTTGTAATTTAAATAGTCGTTTCAGGTGAGGTTCTTACTATTGTCTTCTGACTTTCGTGTACAATACTGACCTTGAAGGGCTTGCCGGTGCATGTGACTTCCTTATTCCCCTGTCATTGGCGTCTCGCAGCTCAGGTAAGCCCGTCATCTCTGAGATGCTTTGAGACGGAGCAGTGCTGATGCTCGCAGCAGAGGTGTAGCTGTGCACTCACACATCAGGACCATGGACTGGGCTGCAGTCCAAGGCACACCCTCAGACATGAAGCACAGGCAGCTTGTCAGCAAACTCTCAAACCTCAGCAGTAAAACAAAGAGAGAGAGGGGGGAGGGAGGGAGAAATGGATGGATGGACCAACGGACGGATGGATAGATGAATGAGGTGCAGCTGTATGCACTCTAGGGCTTAGTGGTGGTAAGTAATGCGTGATCCAAGAAGTATTATGATAGAGGCGTTTAAATAAAATACCATTCAGTAATGATGCAGCATGAGAAAGTTTTAAACATTTAAAATATTCAAATGTAATCTAATCACAGGAGAATGCAGATTGTAACTGTGTGTACATGTGTATTTAGTTCCACACCAGCAGTTTCAGAGATAAATGAGAATCCTGGAAATCAAAGTTGATAATGATACTCTACAATGGAGATGGCACATCTGAACCAGGCCTAGTTTTTATTTTGTTTCAGCTTCTCGTATAACTGTACAAGGGAATCACTTGGCTAAAGTGTGTTGAGAGCTGGAAAAGAGCAAATATGTGGAGGGTGAGGGGGTGTCCTGAGGGCTGCACCAAATATTTGGGGGGTGAAGTGGTGTCCTGAGGGCTAGACCAAATATGTGGGGGCTGAGGGGGTGTCCTGAGGGATGGACCAAGGATTCAGGGCTGCAGGTGTAGCTGAGAGCGAGCGAGTGAGTGAGAGCAAGGTCAGATTTGTCAACTATTTTGTTGGGTAGAGGAATTTCACCAGTTACATTACAGTACATGAGACTTTCACCAAGCACTGGTTAGAATCATCCTAAATCAAAACAAAAGGTATATTTTAAATGCATTTAAAACATATAACACTAGTAATTAAGTAGCTCTGGATTCTGCGCAGTTTTCAACACTTGATCTTGGGGATCTCTAACATAACACAGGACCTGTAGCCTTCTGTACATGGATTTGGTGTATATGAGAATTTGCATGTTTTTAATTGATTGAAACCAAGTTACTAGTTAAATTGTTTCAGCTCCCTTTCAAACAGCTTCATCCATATCTAGCACAGCATAGCACAGTGCAGTTCACTTGGCATAAACTTCACCATCTGAACACCTGGATGTGCTTACTGGTTAAAACCTCCATCTTGGCTCTGATGGATCAATCTAGAGGAGCAGTTAGCTTCATTCTCTGACCTGCTCCTGTAAGGCTGATCTGCCTGTGACCCGGTAGGTTAAGATGCTAGATTGTGAGAATGTTAAGATGTTGAGATGTGGAACCTTCTGGGGCCCATGGCTGAAGTGAGGTGTCGTTGAGCAAGCTAAGATCTGGACTTTAGTCGTGATTCTTGTCTTCTGACTCTTTTGTCACAGCCAAATTTCACTTATATATACAGATACATATGTGTAGACATGATTTGTGATCAAGGATGTCTTTGAAGGTTTCTATGGGGAACAGAGGTGCAGGCCATTTCTTGCCAATAACTGTAGTCCCAAATAATGATGTTCTGATGTCATACTAACAATGCAATTTCATTAATGAAAAGCATGTCTGTAGTTGGTAAAGAAAATAACTGGATTCACAAATACTGGAATTTGCACCAGATACTCTGGTGTGCGGTATCTAGTGCTGTGCTGTGCATCTTAAGGTTAGTCTCCAGGATTGCTGTGCTTTATGCCGTTCATGGTATGCACCAAAGGCACTATCTCTGCTCTCTGTTCTTCACATTCAGGCTCTTGGCTTGTGCTTCTCGCATCCACCAGCGTTCAGGGCACTGGCCCGATGCAGCTTCTCGCCTCGGCCAGGCTGCCCCAGCCAATCCTGCACGCCCCCACAGGCCTCAAGGAGCACCAGGCCGCCCTCCTGGAGAACTCACCCGTACCCACTCTCATAGACAGTTCCCAGGAGGGCTCTGGGTTTTTCAGTGAGGACAGCGAGGAGAACAAGGCACCTCAGGCAGTGAAGCAGTGGGAGGACCAAGGGGAAGCCAACACCAGCCTGGACACTCACTCCCTGACAGGTATCTGGACAAGTTTTTAAATGAATGAGTGGCAAAAAATGAGGCGCATGCTAAGAAATTCAGTTAACCAGAGATTATGGGGACATATTCATCCTACAACTGGACATTATGACACTCAGAGCCCAAAGACACAGAAATATAATTACAACCACCTTTTCTTTTAGCTCATGTAAATATGCACAATCTAAAATCATGAAAGACTGTAGGTGGGTGAGACCAGGTTTTTTCCAGTAGGAGCTTATTTGACTAAGGCACTAATTTGGCACAGTGTTTAGTTGTATTACAGGGACATCACTGCTGCACATGGACAGCTGTTAGCAAAAGTACGACTGGTTGTGATTTCATTGGGTGGTGGAGATGGAATGGTTGCCTTCCCTCACAATAATGCCGGCCAATCAAATAAGGTTGTAGAGACATAAATAGGCACCCAGTGCTCTCCTCCAAGGCCGCTGAGCCATCTCGTTAAGATGTCAACCACCTAAAAGTTAACTGATAAACTGAACGTGATCTGAAGTGAGTTTTGGCTCAAGAGTGGCTGGAACATTCCAGCTCATGAGAAGGCCATTCCATTTCTTGCTATGATTCTGTATTTAGCATAGGTGATCGAAAAATTGTCATTTAGCCTGAGACAGGGCTGATAAATTTAGCTGATGAGGATTTTTCTCAAGCTGACAGGCCCCTGCCCACAATATGTCATGAAAGTCAAAACAGCAGTTAGATGCGTGAAAAATACGTGCCAAAATGCTTTTTACACTTTTACTAATGACTCTCGGTCTTCATCCTGCCAGGCGTTTCCGTTCATAAGACCCTCCCCCCATCTCTGAGTCTTTTTTACTGTGACACTTTAAACGTAATTGCTGTTCTCTCGTGTTTGTCATGTAGTGCCGTATGCAGCCGTGCGGAGATGAGGATGAAAGATTGAATGAGGTTGTGTTATTAAAGCTCCCCGAGACGTATAAGGGACAATTAAAAGTCCCTAAAAGGAAAATGGTGTTTATTTTAGGTTCCCGTTTTGCGAAGGTTTCCACTGCGGACGTCCCGTTTCTTGCCTGTACAAACTCATTGTGTAGGTGTTTGTGTTTGTGTGCGAGAGAAAGGGAGACTGAGTGGAAGTGAGCACCATATTTTCCATGAAGGATGGTGAATGGGGATTCACTGCAAGCTCTATCTGCTCCAGTCAGCCTGCAGATTTGGGCACGGCGTGAAGCTTAATCTGCTTGAGTGGAGGAAGCTACGTGATGCCAGCTGTTTTCTTCAGCATTAGTTCCGCCTTTGACTAATCCTTGTCCTAAAGACCAGTGCATTGTGCATCTGCTCAAGTACCTGGATATTATGTGTTCGTCTCACTTTTTAAAAATATGATTACGATTATACATACTGAATTCTCCATATTAAAACCTTGATCTTGTGTAGGTCGTAATTGAAGAGGGTGTGATTTTATTATAAGGTTATAATTAGACGTCTAAATTAATGCTGAACAACATCGGTTTTTTCAATCTGATTTTCTCATTCATTGATTGTAACTGTCTCCCATCTGAACCCACAATCCCATTTGACCAGGGTAATCTCATCAGAGGCCGTGCGTTTTTAAACTGCTAGCGCTCTGATGGCGTCAGTGGCTGCTCTGGAATCAGCATTTTCCGTCTCGAAGTCTGAGACTGTGATTCAGCTATGAAGTCTGATCCAGTGCTGCCTTGACAGCACAACTTAGGTTTCTTGCTCAGAGGCTCCATGTTTTTCTTCTTTTCTGGTGCTGTCAGGTGACTGAACATTGATGCTAATGTTAATGAGCTTCATCTGTGTATTGCCTAACTCAGCAAGGGTCAAGGAATAATATTATCAACTGAGAAAATGCTACACCAAAAATATATTGTATATTTGGACTTCATGTGGCCATGTTTTATGTTTTTCAGTCCATTTCCACCTTTTGCCTCAAATATAATGTTATTCATATAGTAGATATGTAGATATGAAAAACACATATAACCATCAAATCAAATCAAGTTTTATTTATATAGCTCCTTTTACAACAGATGTTGTCTCAAAGCAGCTTTACAAATGTCCGAGTCCAAGCCCCCAGTGATCAAGCCAAGGGCGACAGTGGCAAGGAAAAACTCCCTAAGAGCGTGAGGAAGAAACCTTGGGAGGAACCAAGACTCACAGGGGGAGCCCATGCTCTTCTGACCGACACCGGTCACCATGACAACAAGATAAATATATAGGGAAAAAAAAACACAGTAGTAAATAAGCTATAGCAAAGTGGCTGTGCCACAGCAGGGCGGGGGAGAACCAGGGGTGCTGATGTGGGCCTCCATCCAGTTGATTAATCCTTCACCAAACACTTTGTCAATTTCTAGTAAAACTAAATCACTAGGTATATGTTACCTTGAAATAACGAATGTGATAAAGCCTAACATACCGGCTAAAGGCACTAATCAAACCCGGTTTTACGGTGGGGGAGTGAACGTCCCCTGGCATTTCATACATCTGAGACACTGGCATTCAGATGAAGGCTGCAGATCTTCCTCTTCACTGAGTCACTGAGTATTTCAGCTAAACGGCACAAAAGCCTTTTCTGTCTTCTTTGATTTTTTTAGCCAGGGCTTTAATCTGATAATCTAAACACTAACCTATCTGTGCTTCCATGAAGATATGTGTCATTAGAGACGGCAAAGCACATCTGAAAGGAGTTCTGGGTAAGGACAGCTGCCGATGCTATAAATGTAAAACCTGGCTACTTTACCTGTCTGACAACATTGTGTACTGTTTAGCAGTGGTAATTTCTTACCAGAAACAGCTGGCTGGGCATATGTGTGGAGCTGTGTAGGAGGGGTTAGTGTGCACTTGTGTGTGTGTGTGTGTGTGTGTTTGCGCATGCACTCTCCTTACTTTGTGTCGTCTTAATCTGAGCACAAAAGCCGAGAGCTTGATGTCTTGCTTTAGGTTCTTTTGTTAAAATTGTATGCCATTATACAAATATATTACATTGTAATAAATTTTTGGACTATGAATAGTAAATAAATGTAAATAATTTTGATGTTTTCTTTTATTTTCTATCTTTTTTGCTCTCTCTGCCAACTCTTTCTTTCTTTCTTTCTTTCTTTCTTTCTTTCTTTCTTTCTTTCTTTCTTTCTTCTCATCCCTCCCTCCCTCTCTTTGTCAGTCTCCACAAGCCGTCAGTAAGCAGGTCTCACCACATCAGTGTATCGTGGTTCAGCCTTATGTTGGCTGTATGAATAAACAGGCTCGGCTCAGTGAAAGCCTCCCGCGAGCGAGTGGTGGTTTGGTGCAGTGTCCTCCAGCCACACACACACACACACACGCACACACACAGCTTCCCGCTGCAACCTACAAAAACTGCTGCCATTGGCATAAGGAAGTGGGGTGAAGGAGTGCTGTCTAAACAACCGGTGTACTAACTGAAGAATTGAATACGGGAAAATAAACATCGCTTATGGAAAATGAAGGGACAGAATATAGTAATATTCCTTTGTAATGAATGCGTTGAGGCAGTGTATATAAGCTAGGGCAGTTTGTTTTCGTGGTTCTTTTGTCGCGTCTCTCTGGCTTGTTAGAATGCATTTGTGCAGAGTGAATGACGGTTTCCTCACAGATGTCTAACAGTGAGAGTTGCTTTGTTTACTGATATTCAACCCCCCCCCAGGTTTCACTCCACCTCCCCCCGGATTATCATCGGCGTCCCTCCACAAAGAGTCCGAACACCTGAACTCGTCCTTGGCCTTCTTAGCCGTCCCTGCGGCCGACGGTCCAGACGCGGAGCGGTGGGAGGGCGACTCGGAGGCCAGCGGTTTTCCATTGCTGCCCTCCTTGATCTTGTCCACAGCAGCTGCCGGCCCCGTCCCCGAGGCGACCACCGCCCACGTCGAGTTCCCCGGCCGAGCCAACCCCCCGCCCGAGGCTACAGCTGGCCCTGACGGCCCTTCCCCTCCTGTGCCGGCTTTCGGAGAGGAGAGGGAGAATCTCCTGACGCAGGCGCCCACTGTCCCGGAGGCTGGCCCGGTCCCCAGTCGGGCACCCTTGCAGCCTGATGAGGTCCACCGGGAAAGCTCGGAAGAGCAGGGCGAAGAGGAGGAGGAGGAGGAGCTCGTGGCGTTCCCTACCGAGGTGGACGGAGAGGAGGAGGATGAGTGGATGCGGGGAACGCCGCTCACCGCCGAGCCGCCCAGCGAAGGGCCGTCGGATGTTCCGCTTGTAGCGTTCAGCGAGACCGTATGGCAAGATGTAGGGACCACCAAAGTGGGACAGGAGGAGAGTAAGGAAAAAGAGGAGGCTGAGCTTCGCCAGGGAGGCACCGTGTACCTCTCAGAGACGGATCAGTACGACTCCCAAGAGGCAGTGCAGGTAGAGAGCAGAGAAAGACGCTCAGTGCATGAGTTTGCTGGACCTTCAGTATAACGATTTTATTCAGTACATTTGATCATCTAGACCAGTCTAGTTTTTTTACAGACTTGTCCACTCTTATCTCGACCAGTCTAGTCCAGTGCACTTGAGAACCCTTTAAAACTTCTGCATGTTCATTCCATCTCAGTCCAAGAACAGTACGGCATTCAGTGTTGGTAATAAATTAGTCCAAATTTGTCATAACGTTTCTAAGATGAGGAATGTTTGAATGTGGGTCCATTTACCAAGGCCCTGTATTTCAAACATTTCAGAATGCATCTCACTGGCAAGAAGCAAACCTCAAAAGAAATACAAATTCACCATCTGTTAATAACTTAGTATGATGAGCAGAGCAGATCAGAAAGAACATAATGATCTTCTCTCCTTTTGAGGTTGTAGAATGAGTTTAATTTATGCGAGTGAGGTCACATTTCTGCAAAATCTGCTTTTGCTGTTTTAATCTTTTGAGTGACTTGGCTGACAGTAATGAATGAAGCTAATTAGACATTTTGCAATTAACGGAATTTTATGTGATTTAACATTAGCTGAAACAGAGGCACATCCAACAGATCTTCCAATGCCCTCAAGCAGATCTTGCTGTCATTTACCTTGTTGTCTGTGGTCCTACAGGTCATTTGTGTTGACTGGAGTGATCTGACTGGAAAAGGATATGTCATCCTCAACATGACAGATAATTATGATTGCGTAAGTTCCTCCCTTGTACCTTTTGTGTTCTAATACTGATTTTCTTTCTATAGTAACTTTCCATTCGTTGCACATCTTCTCGTGTGAGCAGTTTAGTCCATTTCAGTTTGTTATGATTAATGTCTCTTAAACTACACATTTGATTAACTTCATGAAATGGAAGAACAGCGTTTGAGAGCAGTAGCTGTTATTTGGCACCCTTGGAAAAAGATTGATTAGCTCTGAGGAGAGTAGCAGTAATTTTGCAGGTCAAGTTTGAAATGCTTTGCAGTGTGCCACCATATGAAGTTTATGATTTTTGTAATGAAAAGGTAGGTGGGTATGTGTGTGTGGGTGTGTGTTGCATTACTGTGGGTTTTGTTAGAAGCTCAATGTGCAAGATGTATGGAATTACTTTTCCCAGGAGTGTGCCTGCAGAACAGTAGGTTAAACCGACGGGAATATGAGTATATCCACAAAGTGCTGACTGTACTGTTCCCACAGCAGAAAACATTAAATAATGATGTGTTTTTGCAGCATTCTGACACTTTTTATGTATGCGTATATATAATATGTATATATAAAATGTGTGTGTGTGTGTGTGTGTGTGTGTGTATATATGTG
>JAOXYF010000019.1:8903489-8929448 GCA_028565775.1 Sternarchorhynchus goeldii
AAAATAGAGACTGCCTTTGAACAGTTTGATTTCGCCTTACCTACTACAGGTCTATAATTCAGATCAACACACTTTGATTTCGCCTTACCTATTACAGGTCTATAATTAAGATCAACATTGCATGAGGCTGGTAGCAATCCGCAGATGCAAGCGGCAAACACCGCAAAAACGACACCCGGGCGACACATTCACTTCAGGTGTGCATTCAACAGACTAATTAAAAAATAAAAAAACGGAGAGATCAATGTTGCCGTTTCAGTGGCGTTGCTGTGAATCAGCTGGGGTTCGAGAATGTTTTGCTTTTATCCTCGTCGCGTTTCCTATGAGTCTCGTCCCACTGTGCGTGAATTGCAGTTTGTGTGTACGTGTTACGTCGCTAAATTAGGCGAACAAAACTAAATACACAAGAACAATAATAATATGAATTTACAGCAATTATTTTAATCTGGACATGTCCTTTTTTATTAGCCTAATTAAAACGCTTCACGTTAACGCCCAGGTGTAGCTTGTCTACTATTAGAATTCATAGAGCATTCGCTTATACGTACGTCCTTGTTTTGATATGTTGTTTTTCACCATAGACTTGAATATCTAGAATGACACCTGTTATGGAATTACGGGTTAGTGGTTTGCTTAAGTTTTGTGCTTTAGTAAAAACACTGCTGTAATTTTCCACAGTAATTTGTGCATATTTTAGGGCAAATAGCCTATTTGTAAGAGAAATGACACACGTCTTCTTAAATTACGAAAGTTGCATAAAATAACCTGAAATTGCTTTTAAAAAGAAGCATTACCGTGCTTGTGGAACAGCTTATACAATAGCAAAGAAGCGCTGATGTATTTCTGCTAATCGATTTGTTCAAATCAGGGTAAAAAGCTGCCGAAAAAAATAGAGCGTTTATAACAACTCCCGTATTACTTGAACGCTGCAAAAACACACTAATTGCATTCTGGGTACTGGAAAAATGGCGGACGAAGTTGAACAGGTTTGTTATTTCATTATGTAATTTAAAATGGGTTAGTTTCTTATCCATCCTTAATTCTTTGACAGATCAAGTAATAATGCATCTATAATGTCCGTTCTTCGTAATACATATTTATATCGTTTAGAAGTACAAAAGCAGCGATAAAATGCATGATATGATTTAGCTAGCTAGTTGTCTTAGCTACCTATAGTTAGCCAGTGTGTTATTTTTACCCGATTAGTTTAACTAGCTGTTAGCTAGTATAGTTGACCATCTAGCTATCGTTAGCTTAGCTTCATGCAGAAAGTCAAAACGACCTCATTCATTCGTGCAAAGTTTGAAGATGTTGCTAGTTATAGCTAGCCAGCTAACTTGTTCGCTAGTCTGGGTTGAAGGAATGAACATAAGGACATTTTAGCCAACACGTGGATCTTTATGCCCGGTTTGGAAGTTTGCTAGATACCACTAGGTATTAGCTAAAAACATAATGTCATTTAAAGACTAACTAGTATAGCTAGCTAAGTAAAGACTAGATTCATAACTGGTTCACATCAGCTTTAATCAGTTTCGTACTTGGGGTATGTAACTGGCTGGCTGGCTGGCTAGCTAGTATAGCCTAACTATGCAGATAAACAGTAGCTTGATGACTGGTTGACCCTTTAAAATCATCTTCAGGCTATATAACTTGCTAGTAGTTAGTAGCTAGCGCTATTTCATGCTGATACTTGACAATATTAGTTAGCTAGCAACTGATTATTAGCTTGTGAATTGTCAATTTGTCTTGCAGCAACAGACCACCAACACAGTAGAAGAACCGCTGGATCTTATTCGGTTAAGTTTGGATGAGCGTATTTATGTGAAGATGAGGAACGACAGAGAGCTTCGTGGAAGATTGCATGTAGGATGGAGCAAACCCTTACCAGAATGTTAGCTATGTTTGAAAGTAATCGTGCCTTTATCGTGATGCAGTGGTTCATATTTCTGGCATTTCAGCTTCGAATATACTGAAATACAGCAGCACACAATTTAATGCTACTTACACCATCCCAGAACCAATTCATTTGCAATATGTTCTCAATGAAACATATATGCAAAAATTAAATAAAATAAGGGTATAGTGAGTTCACAGATGTGTTGATACAAAAGAGACTTGGCCTTAGAGTCCCACTGCACCTCTAAATCAAATATCGGTTCAATCTGCATAATTACTTTAGTGTGTTATGATTTGACTAACGTTCAGCTCGCATTAACGTTATCTGCAGTCATGTCAGGTTGACGGTTTCTGAAATGCATCGGTCCTAAGTTACCATTACACCATGTAGGCATTTGTTTAGCACTTTTTTTTGCTCCATTAGCATGTCCACGTTTCTGGTGGACTGTGGTGCTCTTATTCATGGAGTTATTCGTATTTACTGCTATAAATTTAATATTTATATTACTGTTCATAATTGGTGTAGAAATGCCCATAATTAAGACAAGTTAATCTATGGGTTGTACTTATGTTTACTTGGACGGCAGTTAATATATCCATTAACAGATTGTGTTTTCAAGAAACGTTCAGGGTTGATCTTTTGTTATTCTGTTTAAGGAGTACTTGGTAGTGCAGATGCTTATGTCTCACCTTACTATTTAATTGTAGGCTTATGATCAACATTTGAATATGATCCTTGGAGATGTGGAGGAGACGGTGACAACAGTGGAAATTGATGAAGAGACGTATGAAGAAATTTACAAGGTAAAGACTTGACGTTTATTTTTTATTTATTTATTTTTGCAAGTATTGCAAGTCCTTTATAGTGCTGGCAGGCACACCTTTATGCAATGTTTAAATGTTAAGAATCTAGTAGGACAGTCAAACTAATGGAAGGTTTTTGTAGTGTACATTTCACCATACTATTTGTTAAAAAAAAAAATCTTTGTTTGACAGTTGCGTGTTGGATTCCTCACCGGGAAAGGCAGTTTTTTAGTAAGCTATGCTGTTGTAATATAGCCTAACTGGTACAGGGTCACTGGTACAGAGAATTGCACAATTACTTTCAAACATAGCTAACGTTCTGGTAAGGGTTTGCTCCATCCTATGTGCAATTTTCCTTCAAAGCTCTTCTGCTTTAGTGGCAGTAGCATACATTTTTTTTAAGCTGTAATTGGGAGAGCTACAGCACAGGACTTGCTGTGGATGGAATAGGGCCTATGCCAGTCATACTTGGCGATTAGAGCAAATGGTGACCTGAAATCAATTTCGCCTATTAACACATGAATTTTGATCCATCTCATTTTAAATATTCCATTGCTGTTGTAATCATACTTGGCAGAAATGGGACTAGAAAACTAACTAATGATTGAGTTGAAGAAACAGTAGATAAATATATGCTGTTCCATCTGGTAACATTAGTGATTAACTTCATAGGCCTGCCAGAGTCTCGCGTTATGGCTCATAAACATTCATGGATCTCAGTCTTTTTTGTACAGATGTTTGTTGCGTTCACAAGGCACTTAAACAGCTTTCAGGTTGTCCAGTGTCTGTAGAAACCTTGGGTTTCACCATAATTTCAATTTTTAAGGCAACAGTTTTTCTGTATTTCAAATGCTACTATGATACATTACCATTTATTACCATATGATACTATTCTCTGTAAATGTTCATTAATCTCTGCTTGAAAGAATGAACCTGACACATTTGAAAGACTTGATGATGATTGTTGTAATGGTGCTGGATCGGTACAACCACACTGCAGCTTTTAGAACTGACGCTTTGAGCATAACCGAGTCGTGTGTTCCTTCCTTGTCCAGTTACACTGATGCATGAGAAGTTGTCCTCTTGTTTCCCATGTGTGGGGAAACTTTCCGTGTTTTATTTTAAGACATGCAATCTGTTTCATGTCAATCTGTTATTTCTTGTTTTTGCAGTCAACGAAGAGGAATATCCCTATGCTGTTTGTCCGTGGGGATGGTGTGGTATTGGTTGCTCCGCCCCTGAGAGTTGGGTAACTTGTGTACGCAGACTATTACTGAAACATGATTTGGACTGTAAATTAGGACAGGCTTTGTTTTTTTTTTATGCACCACATTTGTATGTTTTTGTATTTTTTTTTGTTAAGTTAATGCTTGATGCACACAGATTTTAGTTGTTACTAAACTGTTGTTGGACTTCAGTATATTTCATCTAGACATTTGGAGTTATGGATTTTTCCTAAATACTTTGGTATTTTCACAAATGCAATAAATATGCATGATTTAAGTAACATGTGTTCTTTCTTTTGTGATGTACAAGTTGTTACAGATGACTAGCTGACTTGGATCATTTTATATAACTCGTAGGCTTTCTTATCAAGGAAGTTTACTCTGTGAATTCATAATTATTATGAAGGATCTGTTGATGCGGGTTTATCGTCTTTGTACGGCAAATGCGTTTTCGCTTTTTCTATTTTAAGCCTTACATTGCAGCAGTCACCAGGAGGTGGCGCCACCTTCACAACTACTCTCAGTTCTTTACAGCACTGAAGAGCAGCACTCTAGCGCTATCTGCTTCGCTTTAAACGCAGCTCGGCTCGCATTGGTTGTGCCAACAAAGCAGGAGCACATTTGATACAGCTGATAAATTGTTTAAGTGAGAAATTATTTTCCTCAGTTTTCTAACAAGTGGAATCAGGTGTGTTCCTCCTTGGATGGAAAAAGCGGATAAAGTTTGCCACTCTTGGTGTAGGTGATCTTTCACTGCATTGTAGTGTCCAGTCTTCTATGGTTCACACGAAAACAGCTCATTTGGATGTAAATGTCCTTTTGAGATTTGTGCTGGTAGCAAAACAGTAACTTTTGCGTTTTTTATTGTTGGCAGTTTTTTTTTTTAGGTCACAAACCCAAACCGTTCCCATGCTAAAAGCCTTTATGAAGCAGCCTGTTTGGGGGAGGAGGCCCTAGGTTTTCTCACAGCTTTAAATATCCCCTGAATTCTGATTCCTAAAATATCTTCTGAAAGCTGAATATTGGATTTGAGGCTTGTGAACCTTCTTGAGAGGACAAGATGTAAACAAATCCATTACTAAGCTAGCATCTATAAATAACCCTGCTTAGTACACATGTTGGTGTTAACTGTTGTTTTTGTGCTGATCAGTAAATAGAGGGTCAAATAACCTGAAGTGTAGAACAAAATGAGTTGGTGTACTGCCTAAGAGCCATCTTGTGTACTTATTAGTATTTTTTTTATTATTATTTACCCATAATTGAATATAATGAGAAGAAATGTTTGTGGATAACATTCTATGAAGGTTTGCACAATGGTTTAAAGATGGTGTTCCATGTGGTAAATACAAATTTCTGCCAACACAATGAGTCCTATGCCATAAACATGTTTAAGTGGCCAAGGTTTTTGTTTTCTTCTATCATTCTTTCCTTCACTGATGTTTGATTTGTCCACTTAAGTGAATTGTTTTTATAGTTTTTTTGTAAGGTTTAGAACTTTGCAGAAAACCTTGGTTTTCTAAAGTTTAGAAAACCTCGACCACACCCAAACGTGGCTTTTTTTTTTGTGTTGAAGCCTTGTGTATTTACTTTAAATAAGTATTTACTTGTCCTTCAACTAAAGTATTTTCTTATCTGAGGGGAAAAATGAGCATATCCCATCCTGTTACAGATATGTTCTGTCCTTAGGTATTGCATAATAAACCATGAGGGATGTATTATGTGAGAGGACCATGTAAACAGTATTTTAAAATCAAATCCCTAACCTTTTATCAACCAACTTTGCCTAGATTTATTATTACAGGGTAAATCGGCAGTTTTGGTTAATTCATCTGTCATCATTTGAGTTTTGGTTTCCTGTGTAATGTGGTTGGTTCCTTAGGCTTCAGATGTTTGCCTGGAAGCTGATAATAGAAATTTTCCAAATGCTACTCAAAGAATGCTATTTCTTCTTCTTTTTTCCAATAGCATATGTCTGCTCTCCATCAATGGAACATGAGACGTGAGAATTCCTTGCTAAAATAAGAACAGGATAACAATCCAGAGCAACACTTCTATGGAGCAAGAATCGTGAATTTCCCTTTGGGATCAATAAAATGTCTGTCTTGTCTAATCTAATCTAATCTAGATGAAACAAACACATGGGGTGAAGGAAAAAGAACCCAACAAAAATGAAAGCGGTAGAAAAGCTTTTGTATCCAAAACACCAAGACCAACGTTGACGGTTTTGGCATCGTATCCTATATTAAAAGGATAAATATTGAAAGTGTGTTCAGCGTGTTTATAATGTAGCATTCCTCAGAGGCATTGAGGCTGATGCAGTTGTAGAACCCTGGGCAGCATGATGTAGTGTGGTGCTGAAAGCATGGCTAGAGTGTTTTATTGCTGTAGTCAAAGTTCCTGACCAAATTTGATTTCATACTGTGATAATGATGTGTCATTATATTATCCAGCTCTGGACTGGATTGCAGCCATTTGCCACTGATTGGAGTGTTTGCTGGGGTGTACACACACATACAGCTGGTACTGTTTGTGAAGAAATATTTTTTTCTGTTGGTTGTAATATCCGAATTGCCTCTGGTAATGTTATGTTTACACTGTGAAAAAGCATCACTCTAAAAGTGCTGATAATACACCATCACAAAACCCTGTAATCTTAGATTAACAGAAAAGGTTAGATTAAGATATCTGTAGACAATGGAATGCCCTAATCTATTCTAATACCAGCAGAGAAACAAAAACAAATATGCCAGAGGTTTTGAACTCCAAACATCATTAAATTCTCAGTCCTAGAATTTGCAGTCACTTTCCCTCACAACGTATCTGGAATTTTGTCCTGATAACTGGGGTTTGGTTTGAGGTCACTTGAATAAATGTTGTGAACCTCCAGGAGTCCTGACTGGCAAATTTAAATCCTGTTACACTATGGCTTTGTAGTTTGGGTTGCAGGAAGAACATTACTACTTTTAAAACATGCTCTCTCTCTTGACAAAATTCTGTTTTGGTTCTGCTGTACATTATCCCATAGTATTTGTGTCATTGACTTTAGGTGGTTTTAGGAAAGTCATTATTGTAAGATATGTTGTGTGAACCTTGACTGGTCATGAAACAGAAACCTTTAGTGTTATTCAATCAGAATAAAACTGCCTGATTTGCATTTTATTCCTGCAGAGATGGGGCAATGGATAGGAAAATAGTGTCATGACACATGCAGGTAAATACTTTTTGATCATTATCTTCAGATATATTTATTACCATCACTCAATAACCAAAGGTCCTGAGAATTAAGCTCCTGAAAGAAAAGTAGTACCCAAACCAGGTCTCAGAGACTGTGCCGAGGTACACTTTGTTACCGAGTTGTGTTGTGAGAGCTGCATACCACCAAAGTGCTCGATGAGTACATCAGCAGAAATGGATGTTGGTACATACATCATATTATGTGTAACTGCCATTAAATATGCAGTCCTCCCATTTTTGTAACATCATACAGTCCAATTTTTCCAGTAAACTCCGTGCATTTGAATAATTAAGGTTAGTTTCGTAGATTTATTGTTTTGTTGTTTTCATGTTTGTTCCCTTAATAATCTAAATTCCTGAGTGGTTTGGTACATCGTGTCATTTTTAGCCGCCGGATAATGAAGCACTCGCCTTTGGGTCCCATTGGAGGGATATCCTGAGGTTGTGTCACATGTGTTATCAAACTCCAAAGAAAAAAAAATCAACAAACAGATTCCACACTTAAAGAACTTCAGTTGATGTTGGATTATTGATTGACAAGACGAGACAAAAACATCAAAGACTTGCTGGGCCAAAGTGAGATAAATGGCCATTCTCTGTGGTACTAGCTGGCATCCGTGCTATGTGTACATTAACAAATCAACTAAAAAAACACCCATGAAAGGATCAGTTGTTATCACTCGTTCCTCCTCATGCATTACTTCAGGAGTTGCTTAAAGTATTATTTGCAATAGATGCAATCTGCTTTACGTTGGAGAAACCAAGGGAAGACTTATAATTTTGTTGAACACCTTTAGACCTATCAGAATTAAGGATCTGTCATTTCTAGTGGCAAGGCATTTTATTGCTAATGGACACTGTATTAATAGAATATGTTTGCATTGCCAGTTGTTACTATGGCAGCACTGAAGCACTTTTTTCAAACAAAAAGAGCTGATGTACATTCTCAGAACTGTAGAAGCCCATATAATTAATGTTAAGATTTAAACACCTACTTTCCTAATATAAAGTGGTTCATCCTCATACAAATTCAGACATGATTTACTTTCACAGCTAATTAAGGATCTCTGTTCAAAACATTCTGTTTCTCTGGAAATGTCTTCTTCGCTAAAATGTTAATATTTTTACATTCATATTTTAGGCATTTAGGCAGCTGCCCTTATCCAGAGCAATTTTCAAAAGTGCTTTGTCATTTGCTCACAGAATGTATTCTACTCAGATAAAAAAACCAAAAACATTCTCTCCACATCTGTTACTGCACACTGCAAGATGCAGGAAACATTCCTCAGAGAACATTTGGTTCATACTTGGTCTATATTGATGTGATTAGCATCAGATCTGTGGCTGCAGATTTGTGTGCAGCAAGTCCATGGTGCGGACCTCTTGATCACATCCCAGAGGTGCTCTACTAGATTGAGATCTGGAGCTATTTGAGTTCAGTGAACACACTGTCATGTTCAAGAAACCAGTTTGAGACTCTTTGAGCTTCATGATGGTGAATTATCCTGCTGCAAATAGCCATTAGCAGGTGGTACGGACATGGTCAGCAATGGTACTGTTGCCTGTAGTGTTTAAAAGATGCTCAGTTATTATTATCAAAGACCCAATGTGTGGCAAGAAAATATCCCAGTAGAACAGAGTTTCTGAAATAGACAAGACCTTCTAGCATCAACAACCATCTTTCCCCATTCTGATGCTTGTTTTGAACTTCAGAAGGTTATTTTGATCACGTCTAAATGTTTCTTCAATGTGATTTTCTGCTAAGGCATTTTCATTATTAGGTACACCTGTTCAACTTCTCATTAAAGTGGCTGGTTAGAGTATATCTGCAGGTGTCTTGTGGTATCTGGCACAAAGACATTAGCTGCAGATCCTTTAAATTCTTTAACTTGTGATGTGGGTCCTCCATGGATTGCATTTGTTTTTCCAACACATCCCACAGATGTTCGTTCAAATGCAATTACAGTGTTACAGGGACCATTATCCTGCTGAAGGAAGTTACAGCCATTAGGAAATATCATTGCCGTGAAAGTGTGTGCGTGGTCCGCAGCGTTTAAGTAACTGGCACGTGTTAAAGCAACCCCTACATGAACGTCAGGACCCAAGATTCCTCAGAAGAACATTTCTTAGAGCAGAACATCAGCTTACCTTCTTCCATAAAGCATCATGGTGCCGTCGGTCCCCCAGGTACGTGAGGCACTTACACCTGGACATCCACGTGATGTGAACGAAAACACGATTCACCAGACCAGGTTGCGACCTTCAACTGCTCGATGGTCCAGTTCTGATGCACGATACACGAGGTGGTGGACAGGGGTCCGTATTGTATTCTGACCGATCTGTGGCTACTCAGTAAGCTATGACGCGCTGCATTCCAACACCTTTCTGTCGTAGCCAGTGTCAACGGTTTCAGCCGTTTGTGCTACAGCAGCTCTTCTGTGTGATCGGACCAGGTGGCCCTGAACTTTGGGCTCCCATTTTCTACTTCCGGTTCACCGTTTGTTCTTCCTTGGCTCACTTTTGACAGGTACTACAAAACTCCCTGTGACGTCGACTGTTTTATAGATGCTTTGACCCAGTTGTTTAACCTTCGCAACCTGGTCCTTGTCAAATTTCTTCAGATCTTTACACTTTCCTATTTTTTTTTCCTGCTGCTAGCCCATCAACTTAATTGTAAATCAGCTCATTTACAACCTAATATGTCCCAACCCATGACTGGTGCTATTGTGATGAGAAAGTTAATGCTGTTCAGCTGTCGGTTGGTTTAATGACTGCATACATACACATATAACTTGATATACAAGTTGACATGCTGTGTTTGCATACCTGTTGGACTCATTGTCCCTTGTTTTTGAAATTCGTCCTGTTATTCATCCATGTTTTCGTCTGTGACGGTGTTGATGCAATCGGGAGTTTTATCGACATCACTGTCATAAACATGCCTGCTGTATATTTTTAGTGTTAGCTTGGTGCTACATTCATTTTCTTGCCAGTTGCTATAACTCCTAATCATCGTGTATTTTAGTTCAAACCTTGATGCAGGGATGCCAGTTGAAGCTAACACTGCAGTTGTAATAAAACGAGTACATACCTGCTTGTGCTCTCTCACGCATGAGTGAGAGGGAGAGAGAGAAAATTTAAGTTTTTAATAGCTGACGGATAAGCATTATGCAACAATGCAGTGATTAATGCACTAATAATGCATTAATGCACTACGTTTTGTTGGTAAATGTTATTTTCCCAGAAAATAATGACTTTCTGTGTAAATGCAAGCATTTATGTCTGATGTGAAAACAACGTCTCTTCCAACAAGATCCTGGTCTCTGCTAGCCAAATTAGTATTTTTAAAGTAACACCCAAAAGAAATGTATTATGTCTTTCTGATAACAGCAACTTCCTCCACTTCTTTAATGCCTGCTCAAATCTGCCAGTGTGCTCAGAAAACGACTGTTTGAGTAGTTTGAGTAGGCCAGAAGAAAGAAAGGAGAAAAAACCCTAATAAGAATAATAAAAAAAATGGTATGGACTCGCCTTGATATTTTGGTAAATTGCAGCATGGAATTTTTCATTAAACTTGACTCCTAATGTTAGCCTGCAGGGCTTCTGTTTCTCCTCACGTTAGCATTTATGTGTTGTGTGTTTTTATGGAAGGGGTCTCGCTAGGGCAAAGCAACACGTGGCTTCGCGGCAGAGCCGTGATGGTATGTGGTAGTCTGGACGGGGCGTATGACTCGTTGGCGCTTTTAATTTGCGAGGGACGCACAAACTTGCGTTAAGGATGGCCTAACAGAAGGTTACAGGAGCAGGAAAGTTTGCACAAGGAGCTACATAAAAAAGGAGCGCTAAAAAACATTTGTCTTCATGTTTTGAAATGGCCATTATACTGACACCTAGTGGCCTGGATGTTTCAGATATTCTGTACTAAATGTATTTTAAACATGGCCGCCTCCATATGGGGGACCTGCTCATGAACTGGTTCATGTCAGCTCTACACAGCAATTTGTTTTTTCATGTCACTTGGTTGCACTTTATAGAAAAAAAGGTAATTTTTTAAAAAAAAAATAGCTATGCTAATAACCTTCATACATAGTTTGTTTTTGGTGGCAAAAATTACATATTGCTCCTTTTTAAATAGTCTAAATAGTAAGGTTTGTTTTTAGTATTTTGCTTTTTTGTTCTAAGCAGCAAGCTACACTTTAACTCAGCCCAAGGTAGGTGTGGGAACTACACTTCATTCCAGATCACAGGTCGCACCACATGAGCACAAAGAAAACGAGGGTGAGCTAAGTTGTGCTCTGTGATGTTTACACTGGTTACACACTCAACTTTTTGTAAGCACCCTCACGGGTACACTGAAATATATACCTTGCATAAGTGCATAGGTTATTAATGCAAGCAGGTACATCTTATTTATGCATAACTACAGATTATAGCCCGTCACGCAACTTTGCTCAATTGACTATGTCCATACAGTTTATTTTGTGGGGGTTTTTAATCGTTAATCATCAGTTTTGGACTGTGATCAGCTAACATGGGAGTGATTTTGGTAGTAGGAACAGTGCTCGTGGATGCACATCATGGCACAGCAAGGTTGCTGAAGTTTATCTCCCTACTGAGCTGTACCAGTTAGCCAGCCACCTAAAAATATCCTGTGGTCAGTACAGGAGTCTTGTGCTCAGAAACTGACCATCGATGAGGGTGGTGTGGCGTCTGGACGTCTTCTCCAACTGCGGATCTTGCATTTCTAATAAAATTTGTGGTAAAAATATGTTCTTAAAAAAAAAACAAAAAACAGTCTATTGGCAGCAGAATGCGAGCAATGTGAATAGTAAAAATCTATATGCACCTGTGACATCCATGCTCAAAGTCCCAGGACAGCTGCACTGAGTAGCAGGGACGGTTCACCTTGTCGTACGTCCCCCTGATTCCACACGGCTGTATATTCCTAAACAATAATAATGCCAAAAAAGTGTTGTGAAAGAGCAGCTAATTTAGTGTCTCCTGCGCATGTTGCCCATGGCGATCGACCTTCCAAACGTCTTTCCAGGAGCGCGTGCCTTCATGGATGAGTTTTAGTGGGAGGACAGTGAGAGGAGGGCCTGGGCGTGCCAGCACACATTCACCCGTCACGCAGTAAAAACCACAGCCCTTTGACTCCTGCCCTTCACTTGTTGTTTTGGTTAGTTGTCATGAACGTCATAACCCCCCCCACCTCCCCCCACACCCCTGCTCCTTGCATTCAGGGCTCAGTGCTGCACTAAAATCCTACCAGATTTTCCATTACCTTTGCCCAGAGCTTTGGCGGTTGAATAGCGAGTTTCAAGCTGGATGCAAACTTTTGTGCAGCTCTTAGGGTGCTGCGGTGGACGTTTCTTCTTTTGCCAGAGGGCCTGTCTGAAATGCAGGCACTGGGATCATATCTTCATTAGTTCTTGTGCGTAAAATACAATGTGAAGGACTAATTCATGCGCTGAGGAACATTCTGAACATTTCATCCAGTCAAATAAAGAAAAGAGCCAATAATAGCTGTTATTGTTAAAAATAGTGCCATTAGATTTCTTCCTTTCTTTTCCCTTGTTATTCCATAGTGGGGGGAAAAAAGATGTGTGCTGGAGAGAAGTGTACTTTTAAATCCTACTGACTGACTTTAAACATAAAAGAGCCTGCATCTGTTATGGACAGTGTTGCGTGCTGATCTTGAAAATGTTACAAATGAATGATGTTCTTCCCCAAAGTTACATGTGACACTTCTGCAGTCTCGCATTGCCTGTACCTAGACCTTTTACACCAGGTAGTTACTTACTACCCACAGGTCGTATTCCACACTCAGCGGCTTGGCCTAAATGCGAATTATCATTTGCGCTAGGACGTTTCTTTCCACAAGAGGATTACCTTGATGGGATCAGCCTGAAACTGGAGCAGAAGGCTCGGGCGAACCTGGTCCAACGGGAGCAAAGGAGATGACCGGCGAGATCATTAAGGCCCATAGCGTGGCTCTCCAATCAACTGTTGGATAACGGCCGGGCAGCGACACTGATGTGCCCTGCATGTGAGATGGGGGGGATGAGGAGGTAACAAGGTCACTTTCAGTGAATAGCAACACAAGCAGTTGCTGGTGAAGTGGGAGAGAAAGAGAGGCGGTGATGGTCACGTGGAGCATACCGAGGTTGATGAACACTGGCCTAGGTATGCTAATCCTGACTCCCAACATGTTCCTTTTGTAGAGAAAATGAACATGTAATAGTTGATGTGGTTTGTAGGATGGTTCTCCAGAAGATTGCAGGTTAAGTTCTGAGTGTTGGGATTTGGCTTTTCTTTGGCCTGAGTCATATGGCAAGTGTTTTCAAAACAGACTGTGAGAGTTATAATGTGGGTTTTGCTTATTTTACACTACTCCGCCAGCCGGGCGTCCCTTCTCTGATGACTGTTTGTCCTCGTCTTGTTTTCCTGGCCTCAGTTGTGCGAGGGCTCTCAAAGTGCTTTACAGTAATCGGAAGCGCAATAACAGAGCGGTTAAGGCCAGCCATTCGGGTGAAGCCGCAGACTGGTGTAAACAGAGATACCAGGGAGGCCGGGCCAGCACGCAAACCACCCTCGCCGTAATGTGGGAAGACCCAATTCCTCAAACCCCAATCGCCGTTAAATGGATTTTAATAAAGCCCTAATCTATCTGCAGATCATATGGAACCCATCTAGCAGATGGGCTCGTACCGTGCAACCGTCACTCTCCATACTTGTGGAGAGCTTTATGAGGAGCGCTGCCCTCGGTGGTCCAATGCCGGTAAATATTTGCGACGGCATTAGCGTGCCGTTCTTCTCCCGAGGCACGTTTCCGAGGAGCGTCGTCGAGGGGCGGGGCTGTCACCCGCCTGGCGTCGCACCGCTTCCCCTCGTCCCAGGCTGTGTCATCTCAGCATCGCTCTGTGAATTTGTTTCTAATTTATTTCAAGAAAGTCTCATGGTCCTTTTGTGGTCGGAAAAAGCCACAGTCTGTCCTTTGTTCCTTCTTTTGGTTGTTGTTTTTTTTTTTCTTTCTTTTTTTTCTATTTTCTCATTTGTTGGTTTTGGTTGTGAGCCAAAGGTGAGCCTGTGAGGCCTAGTCTGCTTTTGTATGTGCCCTGAGTAACCAGTCCCGAAGTTTACTTTAGTACGGGAGTAGAGAAAACACCAACACGATCCTCACATGCACAGTGTGTGAGAGGGATTTCTATCCTACTGCAAAATAAAGGTTCGCATTTTAATGTAGCAAAATACTAGATACATTTTATCAGTAGTTCAGAATGGGTATCATATTTTTGTTTCTTGTTGTCCATGATTCATTCAGCCTCAGCATGAGAGGTTACAAAAAAAAAACATATGTGCTTGAGGGTTCATGGCTCAAAAATCAATCTGTAAGACATAGAACAAGTTGTTAATGCACTTTACAAAAGGATACTACACTGCTCTATACTGTGTATGCCACTCTTTAAAAATGAGAATACTGCTCTTGAAATGTAGCTGCTGGGTATTGGGTTGTAATTGTAATGTTTCCAGCTATAAATCCTTAGTCCATGTCTGCCTGTGGTCAGTAAGGTCACCATACCTCCGGCATACGTATCATTTAAAGAGGTTTTTGACCCTCGTGTGATGTTGTCTGGGTCACGGGCGAGTATGTTACTGCCATCCTAAGCCTTACCCTAAAACTGTCAGAGCTCAGGTCAAAGGTCATGAGTGAGGAGTTGGAAAAGATGGAGAGAAAAATCGATCGAAACAGCAGTTTTATAGGGGATTCACTGTTCGGCATAAACGAGTTGCTTTAGCCAACCGGCGAAATGTACAGGGTCATAATTTACCCGCGTTCACAGCGCAGCTAACATTCACGTGATGAATGTGCACTGACTGTGGAACAGGCAGCCAACTTCGCTCCCCACTGCCGTTTATCTCAATGTCCTCAAAGGGGCCTTGGCCTGGGCTCAGTAAGTAAAAGCCACTCTGGATGTTTGTTCTCCAAGCCTGGATATGTGTATGAGCAGGACTGTTTGCTCTGTGTGTGTAAGAATACCGCCAGCCGCAAACTTGTAGTGCTGAATCATCTTTTTATTTATTTATTTATTAAGTATTATTTATTTTTTATCCCTCACCCAAACGTGGTACTGACAACTTTGGTGCTGGTTTTGTTCTGTTTTTTTAAAAAGACCTTCTCATGGACAAGCAGTATAGTCACTGGTTAGAGAAAACCATCCTGGGAATTTCTATTTTTCACGAACCTCTATGCCACTGGTGACGTACAGGGAATTGGACCAGCTTGGGCAGTGTCCCCGGGTTTCACACGCTAAAAAAACAAAACAAAAAAAACCCCAAAAAGAGCATCTACAAGTTTCCGTGTATAAACGGGGGTGGGGCAGCAGGCTTGGGTTCCCACTCATGGAGCACGGCTGCTCTGTTTGGTCGTCGTGCTTGCGGACTCGAAATTGCATGCAGGTCTGCGGTGGAAACGCGTTTAGATCGTAGCGACCTGAATCTTGTCTCTAATATTAACCTGAAGTGACCCACTTCTTACACTCCTTCTGGTGAACGATTTAGACGACCTGCATTGAACTTTTCTTTGGATTCTTTTTCCTTTTTCTGCCTTACTTGTCAAAATTCAAATTTGCTCAAATGCGCAGCCCTTAACAGGATAAAGCATCCAAACTAATGCTGAGAATGAGAGTTGCTGCTTTTCACCTGGTTTCGCTTTGCCTGGTCTAGCAAGGGTGCTGAGGGTGAGCTGAGGACAAACTCAGTACCGTGTGATGCATGTGCCCATTTAAGATTTTTAATATGTAGATTTTGGGTACTGTGCAAGTTCCAAAGACATTTGAACTCATTTAATCTTCATGCACTTGGTGCAGGAACAGGGGGCCTGATTAATTAATAAATTAAACAACTCCTTTCCTGCTTTATTTTTTTCATAATAAATCTTGTGTTCTCAAAAAGGTTGTATAAGTCTTGTGAGTTATAATGTAACAGGATAAATGTTGCTGTGATGTGGACAAATCCTGAATACGGGAGATCAGTCACAATCATCATTTATGTAGATAAATGGACATAAAATGGAACAAAAATGGTCCAAGTACTCGCCCAAGAACAGGCGTTATTAAAATGTTTTTTTCACTACATACTCTGCGCTTTTATTTATTGATGTTGTTATACTTGCATATTAAATATTTTGCTTTTTGTATGCTATTTTGCAGTAGATCTTCAGGTTGGGATTCCATCTATTGATGTTTGCCTGAAGCCCAGGCAAATCTTTGAGTGTTATGAGCAGGAATCGTATGAGAAACACAGTCAACATTTCTCAAACCCAAGACACCATTATCATGTTGTTGATTGGTTGAAAACAGGACTGGCTGGCTCATGTTCAAGAGTGGTATATAGTGCTTTTCCATCACTCGGATTTAAGACTGATGAGCAATTTTATGTATTACACAGTATTATGCAATAGAAATGCCTTTAAAAGCTTCTCTTTAGCTGAAGTTATTCAATGCACTGTTTTGCAGGTACAATGTTCTATTGGTGTCTGTAGTTTTTTAATTTAAAAAGAAAACAATGCAAGTTAGTGCCAGGTGTTCCAACAACAACAACAAAAACCCCCATAAATCCATAAATGGCTTAACGTTGATGACATATAAGAGAAAATCTGCCAGTGTTTCCAAAAGTTGCCAAAGTTGAAGTGATGTTCTAAGCCCTCTGACAGCATCATACAGGCCCTCAGGACTTTATTATCATTGAGGTCCATGAGTCAGAACCAAGCCTCCACTGAACCATACAAGGATCATGAGCACAGATTAGAAAGTTCAGTGTTGCACAATGTAGAATTTTTTTGAATAATGTACTGAACAAATACAATCATGTCTAAACAAGTTTAGATTTTTCTTCATTGTATGCACACTCTTTAGTGATGAAATTCAGTGTTTCAAAATGCAGTGTTTTGAAACTCAAATGAACAACTACAAAAGTCAAGATTTTACCTCACCTTCTGCAAATGCTCTCTAGTGCTTAAATCATCAAATTTTAGAGGGAGGTTTGAAAATGGTCCTCTGTCAATTCATCATTACTCCGGTCAGCACCCTGCCAAACCAATTCACATACTTTCAACACTCAGTCGCTTCCCAGAACCCAACCCCATTTCTTTGACCTGTTTCCTCTACTGTATTCCTGCAGGTTCCCATCCCTGACTCTTTGTATTGGCCTGCTCCAGACACCACAACACATCTCAGAGATGTTATCTTCACTCGAGTCTGCTCATCGAGCCTCATTCATCGAGTCCCATTTATTAGTTTTCTTCTGCTATTTCTTTGTCTTTTGCTTTTGTTTGATGTCATTTAAAAACCTCTGGCACCTGTTACTAGATCTCTGTCTACAAAGATACACAACTGACATTTTGGGGAAACTCCCCTCAGGTCATTTCAGGTGAATTTACAACATTTTTCCAGCTTTCTGAGACAGTTCTTAGCAGTTCTTAGAGACTGCACATAAGCAACTTGACTGAGTTTTTGCCACTCTATCAAAGCATCAGTAAAAATGCAAAAGGAAGTGTATCATTAACTGTCATATTACTGTCTAAAATGAAACTTAAAAAAACTTACCTACGGTATCTTGAGAAGATGCTTATGTCAAAATTGTACAAAACTAAAAATAATTTTTTGTCTAATTTATAGCAAAAATATGGAAGTGCATTCCAGCCTGCCTGTGTGCTTATGATCATTATTAGCAATCCCAGCATGCAAATGAGTCAACAAATCATTATCCAGACCCCGCCACCCCCTAATTTGTTAACAATTTTGGGCAGGGCATTGCAAACTTTTTAAAAACTGGCTCATTCCTCATACTTTAGTGAGATTTCAGTCTGCCTTTTCACAGAATCAGTATTCCTAGCACATCTCACACAACACCAGCCTTTAAACGGGAAGGTTTTGAGTCCTTAAACTGGAGCCTATTGTGTTTTGTGAAAAAGCATGTTAACAGTCTGTGTCAGTCTGCCCATTGCACTTGAGTGTAGCTGGAGGGCTGCCCAAAGTCTTGTTAACATTTGAATGGGGACAACAAAATGGTGGAGTACTTTGAAAGTGTTCCATTTCTGTGAGCACAGAACAAATGTTGTGGTCTCACTGGCAATTAAAAGGCCCCTAATGTTCACAAAGTTTAGATTCAAATGTAATTAAATATGCTTAGGGTATGTGGTCAGTAATGTTTCATCCAGCTTTCTAAGACAACATTTATTTCTTTTTTTTTTTAGTTTTACCAGTACAGTAATGCTAATCCCCTTGTACTTTCAGATTCTTTCCATTCAGAGGGTGTGTAGGTGAAATCAGGCTGCTCTTACACCGACACTCATGTACTTCATGGGAAAACTACTGGAAGAACTGAAGAATTACGAGGGCGTGGACATTTTATTCACAGCATTGAATCCTAGGTGTAACCTGAATGTGCCTGAATGAAATGTAAAATGTGGAAAAAAAAAAGGATTGTTAGTTGCAAACTTAATTATTAACTCTATAATAGAGACTGGTTTGGATGAATAGTTTAAGTATTATTAAACTCTTTCTATATGTAGCATGTATTCATTCATGCTTTTGTTGTATCAACTGCTCAAGGGTTTCTGTCGGTCTCGATGCTTGGCGCTAATTATCCGCTGTTGGCGTTCTTAGCTGTCCATCTCTGTTGGTTTAATTCTTTCAGAACATAATTGGTTTGAATTTTATTTGCCAAGTATGGTTATACCTTAACAGGGAGTTTTGCTCCAAGCATATTTTTACATCACAGATCAACATTGTTTGATAATGTGGTCAAAAATCAACAGATTAGTCTTTTAACGTAGTGTCCATGTCAATGTGCCAGAGTTCAGTTTCTCCATTCTCTAAACATCCATGCCATTACTTGCCTGGTACTTTCTTGTACAGTATGGCAACTGAAAAATGAATAATAGAGTTCTCCATGCATGTTTTAACAGTGAGGCATCTGATAAAATCTGCATGACAACCTAACATTAGCTCTAACCATGAACAAACTGACCATGAATAGGGAATAATCCTTAATTAACATTTCCATGCCCCAAGAAGACAAATAAGAGTGCCACTATTTTTGCTGGTATTTATTCAATGTGTGTTTGTGTTCTGGCTGGATTTGCCTGGTTTTGGCAGGTGTCGTTGGTGTTTTTTAGGTGTTGGCTGTTGGCAGTGAGCACCTGGCCTGGGCCCTCAGCACCTGAGCCCTCCCCCAGAGCACTTGCGCTGCTGAGAGCAGGTATACACCTGGCCAGGGTTGCCTTGCATAAACAAGGGTCATTGTGTAGTTTAGTGTTTCTCAAAGGAATCGCAAAGTTAGTTTAAACCATCATGGTCTTATGTGAGAAGAGGACATGAACATCTAAGATTCTTACTTGTTGTAAGAGGGGATATATATCAGTCATGGGATGCAAGAAATGTTTTTGTCATGATGATTTACTTATGAGCTTGATATGTCCTATAATTGTATAAAAACATTTCCAATATTGGAATGAGGTTGCGTGCCACGAGTGCCGAATCCTGAATGCACCTGCCAGGAACAACATTATGATTTAAACTTTATCAACACTCGTAAAGTTGCGTATATCAATATTGCGTAATACCTTGGAGTGAGTCTGTATAAAGACAATAACACTTGATTATTATGTACAATATCTCCAAAGGCTGCATGAAGATAAGGGTTTTGTCTAAGCAACTTTGTCCATTTCATCATAGATGTAAAGAGTTCAGCGATACACATGTACAGGGTGGAAAAAAACAACAGTATGTGGAGGCAATTACACTGGGCGTATGTTATGCTTGAACTGTAAGCTTGTATAATGCAAAAAATGTGTTCAGTAAAGTGGCATGAGGTATTTAATAACAGCAGCAGTATCGCCATAGAGTTAGTAATTAAATCAATATTTACAGATGGTAAGGCAGTTTTCTGGGTTTCCAGGCCAGTGCACCTCACCACTCAGTTGAGCAGTAGGAGGTCTTCACTACTCAGGCCATAAGGTGACTCATTACAGAGTCTGGTGACAGTGGCTAAGAATGATCTCACATACCACTCCTTGCCACAGCACATCTGTTGCAGTCTGTTGGTGAATGAGCTCCTCTGTTCCATCATGGTAGCATGGGGTGAGGCATTGTCCAGTGTTTGTTCAGCGTCCTTCACTTTGCAAGAGTCTCCGGAGAACCCAGCTTGCCCCCCTGTGACAGTGTCCGCTGCCTTGACTAATTTTGTAAGTCTCTTTGCAACACTACTCTTGTCCCAACATGCATTAATAAATGTAGCCGTGGCAACACTAGCTTGGTAGAAGGAGACCTACCACAGGACCTGCACACACCACAGGACCCCATCTTCCTCATGAAAGGTATCGGGTACTAGGGTCCATTACCTACCAGTCAGATAGTCCATCACCCATGAAATGGAGATCTCCCTGCTTCACCTGAAGCTTATTACCCAACAGAATGCACTGGAGAAATAAAAAAAAAAATCCTCATTGTTGCCTGTACTGTCTAAATCAACATTCTGTTGAGGAGGTAGATTATCGCATCATCCATCTGTCAGGATTCTGCAGTCCTCTCCTGGTTTTACTTAGGGTTTCCACTCCGTTCCTGGTTTTGTTTATTTCCCTCGTTATCCGTTCTCAACGGTTCCCTGTTTTACTTTGATTTCCTCCCCTACTTATAGCTCCTCAGTTTGTTTTTACTTTGCTGACTATTGTTTCACCTCTGATTGTTTCATGGTTAGTCGGTTCTCCCTTTTGCTCCTGAGTTCTGAGTATTGTTGTATCCTCTGGTTTGTATTTGTATCCCCTCTTTTTGGTCCTCCTGGTGTTTTGCTTGATTATTCTCTGGTTTCATAATTGTGTTCTTTGTATCGTCTGGTTTTAGCTGTAGAGTTCAGGTTTGTGTCAAGTTCTTTTTGTATTTAGATTTGTTTTGTGGAGTCCGTTTCCTGTTACATCCTTTATTGTCATGTCTGATTAGTCCTCCCTCTAGTTTGGTAATTGTGGTAGTAACTTGCTTTCAGCTATGTTGGTTTAGGCTATGTCGCCGCATGTTTCTTTGTTATGTTCCCAAGTAATCCCTGTATATGTGTTGGTCTTCCTTGTTGGCTCATGTTAGGTGAATGTTCCCTATACATTTTGTCTGATACTCTGATGTTTGTCTGATGTTGTAAACCACCCTCCATTGACCTTTCTACCTGCCTCTTCATTTGTACCTTTCTTGCACGTTTCACCTCATCCACCCCAAACGTTACACCATGCTAACACCATCCCTTTAAACAAACTGCAGGGCATCCAAGGATGTTCTGTCCAGTGGTCGAACGTTCTAGAATTTTCATCTTGGGTGATGTCAGAGCACACTTCAGACAAGTTTTTCATTGCTCTGGTCTACAGTAGTATCTTCAGAGAACTGAACTTGTGTAATGTAACGTCATGTGCCGTGACGCACTTGGCGATGACTGGTAATAATGGTAATTACTTGGGAAGAATCTTGCAATCTTCTTTAATGACAGATGATAAAAGGCTGAAGAATCAAACCATATCAATAGTTAAGTTGCAACCACACCCCCACCCCCAAAAAAGCCAAATGCCCTACATCTGGAAAACATCTTAAATATTTTGTATATACTGTGGACACTAGCGTACTACTACTTTATTCGTATAGGGCACAGCCCTATCTCCCCCTGGAGACCTTTGAAATGTAATTCTGCAAAAACAAAACACTCAATTATAAATAATGAAGCCATCAGTATAATCATAATGGCCCTTTACATTTATGAAGCTGCTTACATAATTTTACATAATTAAGCTTTTGTATGTTGAAGTCTCCTGAGTCTTGCCAGTGAAGTGTAAAGCCAGTCGTTGTGTTATACCAGTCCGTGTGTTATACCAGTTCACAAAATGTAATGGGAGGAGTCACTGGCCAAATCTGTCCAAACTGCAGGAGTTCATACTGGAATGTCAGTGGCAAAGCACATTAACACTAAAGAGGTAGGATTACAGACAGTCTGTGAATGGAACCTATTCTATTCACTGGTTTGTTGTTGACTTATTAAAAACACTTTTGATTGAGGCACTGTGTCAGATTACGGCATTAAACTGTTTTCCTGTTGGGGTACATGAATGCACAGGGAGCAGTGGGCTCTCTTTGTTACTCACCCAAGGCTCTTTTCACATGTATGTTTGAGTATTGTAGCATAATATACCAGTACAATACTGTCTCGAATTAATCTGTTTCGCTGTATCCACTTCGCTAAAGAAACATCAGGAAATCAAACAAACAAAAAGATACACCCATTGTGAGAAGACATTTGACCTTGAAAATTCAACAGACAAAGACTTTGGCTTCTAACTTTTTGTACATTGTTCAGCACAACTGAGCCTTTTATCACAATTATAATGGAAATGTTGATATTTAATATCTCCTGTGAAACTGACTGTGGTCAAATAAACTGTGAGCCAGATTACACAGAGAGCAAGACTGAACAGTGGTTAGAAAACAGTCAGTTTAAAGAAAACGGTCCAAAGCACTGGTTGCCTTCCATCCATCCTTCCATCCATCCATCCTATGTGCACCATCTGGTGCTCTCTGATTCAAACGTACAGGGGAACAGAATACAGTCCATCACAAATTGAGGGACACTTTTTCCCAAGCGATGCTTCATTTCAGCAAACTCAGACCACTCGGTTACAGCTCTCATCCGGTCTTCCCATCTTGCAGAATCCTTGGAGCGTAATGATGTCACTCTGATGCCTTTCAGTAGTTCTCCTTCAGGACCCGATCTTGCCACGGCGCGAATGAACGCATTTCCTCGTGCGTCCTATGATGCCGGGGAACATGGAGTGAAAGTTGGACACCTAGAAGGAGAAGGTCAGTGCTGAGGCAGCAGCCAAGCCCATCCTGCTCAGCGCAGGACGTGAACGGGGCGCAGAGAAGAAGAGCTCCCTCAGCGATGTGTCTGCGGTTTTTTGGGGTCAGGTGCTGACATCAAGAAAGGGGCATCCACACCGCCGGGCACTCTGGGTATTAAACGGCTGTATCAGGGTGGTGAAGCAGCAGTTTAGTTCATGGACCACGTAACGGTGTGGTTTTAATAAGGACACACACACAAAAAATCAGTAGCTGAAAAAGTATTAAAGCACAATATAATTGATTCCTTACTTTTATTACTTTCTCCCTTGTATGATAAATATGAAACTTTCATCATCAGACCAGTTGGTCTATAAACTCATTCCACCATTATTACAGCTCCTCTCTGAGGTGTACAGTGTAGACCTGACCTTCAGTGTCTCTGTAATGGCATCTCACATGTCAGTTTTTGTCTTGTACGTTTTTAAACAGCGCTTTTCAGATTTACTCCAGGACCTTTTGTCTCTTTTGGCAAACGCAGTGTTAATGTTTGCGTTCTCTCGTGCTGAGCTTGGGCTTATGAGACCAGTGCATCAAGAATCCTGTGAGTTAATGTGTGGCCCAGGAAACAGCATGCCAGTTTACATAATAGAATACCTGTTTATATAAGCTCTTGGTTCGCTTCAAATAGACGTGCTGAGAAATGACCAAGTACATATTCATTCTCTCTCTCTCTCTCTCTCTCTCTCTCTCTCTCTCACACACACACACTCACACACACAGGCCCTGTTTCTAACCCAGCACAGCAGATGCTGGACATATAAGCTGCTAAGGCTATTTGAGCCTTCTAAAGAATTCCCCCAAACTTTGCAGATTAAATGTAGCACAAATGGTTCCCTTTTTCTGCTTGAATACCAAACTAATGAACTAATGATTAAATAAAATGACTTGGTGGAACTTCTCCGACTACCATGCCTTCTGTAAATGTAACTTCCAGAAGGAAGGAGTGGATGGTGCCAACAAATCCATTTTAATTCATTATTTAATGTTGCCTTCTGTCTTTCAGATGTGTAGCACATAAAAACTTGGCAACGTTTTTATAGATGTAACATCTGTGAAATACCACAGCCCTTTTTAGGATGAGAATTCTACAGTGTTTCAGATCTGTTTGATAATTGATCAGATAGGCTGACAACTCCTTGTAGTTGTAATTGTCCTACAATGTGATGTAGACTACTAACGTAAAATCATTTGCGTTAAAAATAACAGAACATTCCACTTCTTTATTTAAGGTCAACTTTAAAGGTTTGTACTTACAGTTTGTACTTATTGATGATTTACCGATTATTGATTGTTCACTGAATATATGTTTTCTCTCAGATTTAGGAAACAATATGCGACTGAAGACTAAGTTATTTATGTTTTGTACCCTCATTATTAAACTACAGTGCCGGAAATAATACATTGAGTGGATTTTTGAACACTACGCGTTCACTGTTAACAAATTAATACCTACTTATTGTTTATTTTCAAAATAGGTAACAATAAAACGAGTATTTTCTACTTAAAGGAAAGATATGCTGTGCATTTCACCATCTGTATCTTTCTTAACTGTCCATAGCCTAGGTAAACTTAATCGGCTTGATTTCACCAAACAGTCTTATCATATGTCAGTGCTTTTAGTAGGAGGACGGGCTTGAGTAATTGCTGCCTGAGCTGAAACTCTTGGCAGAGACATCGGCGAGAACTGCTGTTCCGACATCAGGCTTATGTAACGCATTCGTGCGGGGGATATGACCGGCCAGCGCTCTGTGAGGAAAGCGAGTGTTTCACTGTGGGCAAGCGCCACAAACACTCGCGCTGGTGGCGAGCAGGTTGTGCTAACACGTTAGCTTCCCATGGAAGGCGGCCAGCTTTTGGTCATATTGTATTGTCATACTTTAGAAACATTCATGTAGGCTAGCAATTTATATCTATCAGTGTTATGTAGATACAACACGCTGTAAACCCACAACAATTCATCAGATGGTTTATTGTGAGCGGTGATGGATTCACAGTGTTTTGTGGCCTTCCATGTAAAATGTACACACAAATGTTACAAGTGTTTGGTAGTGTACAAACATAAATAAACAAATAGATAAACAGACATAACATTACATAAAACCTGCCAACAAGAAGAAAATCTTATGAATGTCTAGAATGTCTTGAGGATGTAGTCCTGACAATAATGAGGTTGTCTGTTAGGGCCCAGTGTGCTGATGGACATATGTCTATAGTCTTTAAGACAGGCCTGGGGGGGCAGGGCTCAGTGCAGAGCTCCTCTGAACAGCATGACCTTGTGTTTACTAATAAGAAGATCCTCTCGGGATCCTCTCAGGATCTCCTTAGGTATAATTCACCACTCCTGTCACTTCCAATAGTCTGACCTTCTGCTGGATTACTGCAAACATGCCTACAGGAACCAGAGTGCTGCGCTAAGCGTGCGACCGACAGAACAGTAAATGCCACTTTTTTCTTTCTTTTCTTCTTCATTTGAGCACTAGATCCAACAAATGCTGCAAATCCCTGTTCATCGTTCTCCATGGGGGTTGATTGAAGCACAGACTGCAAAGTGCTTCAGGTTTTGAAACGCTCCAGTATGGGCAGAATGGAGTATTAAACGGCTGCATCTGGGCCCCTGGTGTAAATGATGGACTTTGTTCTCTAATAAAATGCCTCTTATCTCGAATGGCTCACTGACCTACAAATGAAATGGTACTATAGACATGGACACAGCATAGACAGTGATCTAGTACACACATAAAATGCACAGTTAGATTTAAGTGACCTTATAAACCTTATAAAACGTATATTTATAAAAAAAGACTGATCATAAAACATTTTTGGAGGAGTGTTTGTGAGATGAGTTTCACTCAAAGAGCACCAGGACC